>VWZK01009013.1:0-75716 GCA_013396935.1 Baryphthengus martii | reverse complement strand
CCTGCACCCACCAGCCCCTCCCGGAGATCGGCTAGGGGTAAGCTCCGCTCCGCTGGAGCCGACGGCTCCGGGAGCAGCGGGCCCTCAAGGCGGAGAGAGCGAGGCGCCGGCAGAGGCGGAGCGGGGCCCGACACAACCCGGGCAAAGGGAATCCTCGGCACGCTCCCCGGACCCCAAAATCCAGTTAAGAACCAGAGTCCTGACACACGCCTCTGCTAACTCGAAAGGCACGATGAACCCCCGGCTGGGCTGGCACTAGCGCTAGGACTGGGGTTTTCCCTCCAGGGCACCAAAACTTCAACAGGCAGTTTCGCAATGGGTTCACTGCCTCACAGGTTCTGCTTTCGCCTTTTGTCGCAGTTATAAGAAAGTGTAAAGCAAGAAGAAACAACTGGGGGAAAAAGAAATCGTCTTCCTTTCCCTCTACACCTTTCCTCTTCTCTCTGCTTATACCTAGACGAACACCCTCAGCCACGCTCTGCCTCTCACTTGTACTGTCTCACAGATACTCGAGTATCATTTCCCCATCTGCTCCACGCTCTACTCTCACACATACATACATAAATACACATAAACAAATATACGCCCCACTTTCTCCCTCCTTTGAATGATTACAAGTTCCCACCATCAACTCCTTCACCTCCTCACCCTTCTCTCCTAGATCTCTTGCTGTGGCTGATGTTTATTGTTTGTTAATGACAGGTCGGTGTTTGATGTCAACATCTCATCTGAAATGTTACCCAGATGTGCCCAGTCCATAGATCTGACCTGTCTCTTCCCCATATCCTGCAATCTGGTATCTTCTCCCTGGAGATGAAGACACATTTCTGAATCCCAGCAGAGAGAGAACACTGTAAAACAATTCAGACAATTTTATCTGATGACACATCTCGAGCTCCAAGTGCTTCACTCTGTACCCTGAAAAGGTTAAAGCTTTTTGGCATTTGCATCTGCAGCTCAGCTGCTGCCTTTGCTCACCAAGAGGCCCCTGCTGCAGCAGCGAGACAGACACACTGTCTTTATTTTGGTTACCCTGGGCCAGATGCTGGCATTTCTTTAGTGAGTGTGCAGTCAGCCGGCGTTCATTTTCTTTCATGCCTTCTTTGAGGAGCAAGAAGACAAAGCTTTCCCAGCATCAGCTGGTGTGGAGCCACATGGTTGCACTAAGTGTAGTGAGGCTTCACTGACTGTTGCCAGCTTAACGTCTGCCCACACCATTTTTGCAGTCACTGGCCAAAACCTATCAATCGAAGACTTTAGTCAGTTAATTGTAGTCCCTTGCCTCGTCTCAAAGCCCTAACCTCAAATAAAGACTGCCCTTTCCTCCTCCTAAAATGTGAAAAAAAATGTTGTGCTTTGAGCGAACTCATCAGATTGAAGAAATAGCTATTTCAAAGACAATTTGATTGCACTTGGAGTTGGGTTATTTGATTGGACTCTTGTTTCAAACTACAAGTCCCCATGGATAGACAAAAGACTGTAATGAATAGCAAGCAGTCTTCTTCCAAGGCTGATCAGTCAAGGAGATAAAAATGTGTAACCAAACTGAATACAGAACTTTGCAACTTCTCTTAGCCTGTCTTTATGCACTCTCAGTAGTCAGAAGAAGACCAGACACCCCGTCCACATTCCAATTAAAGATACCACTTGCTTCTCCTGTCTTGACATATTCACACATTTCCTGCCAGTCGGCTTCACCAGCCGCTCTTGCTATCACCAGTGACATCATCTTCCTTCTTAGGCCACGGAGGCACTGGTCTTGAAAAACAGTAACTCCACCCCAGAATCTGACCCCAGCTCCAACCTTTCCTTGGCCAGATACATCGTGCCAGGCTGCGGGGTGGGACAGGAGGGATAGTGTAGTTGCCCCACACCAGAAGCCAGAGGCTAATTTTCCTTCCTGTTCAGTGGCCCAAGAGAAGGAAGGGTCTGCCTTATCCTGGGATTAGGATCTGTGACAGCCTGAATCTTCTGTCATCCTGCTTGACTGACACAGCTTGATCTGGTAGGTACCTGGGGAGTAAAAGCCAGCACATGTCACCTTGTGGGAATCTGGGATACTCCTGGAGCTGGCCATTTTTCATGTAACTGCACATCTCACTTTTTTTTCATCACTGTACTTCCATCCCCTGGTTTTGGATGGCTTCTCTGTCTTAATACTTTTTTTTTTCTTTTAGCCATGCCCATGAGCTTTGCTTATGCCTGATGTCTTATCAGCAATTGTTGCTCTTCCATTATCAGCTGGCAATGTGCCATCAGGCTTCTCCATCTCAAAAAAAAGCTCTCACACCCAAACACCACAAACACCTAGAAACAGGCAAAGCCACTGCCCTCCCCTCTGCCCCTGAGGCGGCAGATGCAGGGCCCGGGGGCAGGTGGCCACCATGATGCATCACCAGGTACTGCTGGGGACAAACTCACTTACCACCAGCTCTGCCCAGGCTTCCCTCTTCCTCCGCAGGCCCTTCCCCAGCCTGGCAGCTCCTGCTGATCTCCAGTGAAAATGCACCATCTCCATCCCACCCATAGAGCGGGGTGCCCCCAAGCACACACACGGAGGGTCCTTCTTTCTTTCTGTCACTCGCCAGGGCACTCAGGTTTTCTTTCTGCCTCGCACACACCCTTTCACTTTCTGCTTCCTTCCCTCTAGCACTAGATCCCTTTGTCCTCAGGCAGATCCAGATTGTCTCTCTCAGCAGAGCGCAGGCAGCCAACCCCCCTCCCTCCAACAGCCGTACTCCCACAAACCCGCTGAACCCATCCACACGGCTTTAATATTCATAAAAGTCAACCCTGGTCTAAAGAAAATGTGGTTGATGATGAAAGTATTTACATTGCAAATCATTTTTAATAACCCTCTGCTAGTCAGCCTGGTGATAAATGCTAATCCATCTATCAGCCCAACAACAAAATAAACCCAACTCAGAAGGAAAGAGACAGAGAAGGAAAAAACAGCCAGTGACGGTGAGAATAGCTCAGCCCTTCTGAGCATCCCCCCACCAAGAGAGATGGGAATAAAGGCTTCGCTCAGCAGTCGGTGAGAGCATGAAATCTTTGACATGGGGAGCAGGAGCAGCTGCTCTGCCTGGTCTTGGCCAAGCGAGGAGACACCCTGGGCACTGTGGGGTGACCATTGGGGTGGAGGGCGAGCCCCTGGGCACCCAGCGCCGTCTCTCGCTAGCACGGAGCTGGTGCTGCCTGGCAGTTGGACGCCATTTAAATACTAGGGCAATAGCTCAGTCTCCCTGCCCATGCCCAGGGCTGCAGGCAACAGAGTGATGCCACCTGTGGGTGAGCTCTTGGCCTGTGTGGACTGGTGGGTGAGACACAGCCCATGGTGGGGAAGTGGGGGGGGGCAGGATCGTGCCTCCAGGTCAGTATCATCCCTGTGGGAGAAAGGAAAGGCGACAGCACCATGTGGTCACCTCACCTACTTCTCTCCTAATAGCTTACCTAGGGACACAGGGTGGCACATTCATAAAGGGCTTAGGACTCTTTAAAGGGTCTGAAACAATTCTCACTTCCAGGCCATACTTGCTTGGAGCCTCCTACAGCTGCTCTCTTGGAATTGAGGAGATACAGGATGGTGTGAGCACCTCTTCCTCCACTTCCTCATCAAGCACCATCCCCAGGCAAACAGCCATTCCTCCTCATCCCAGCTGTCCCCAGGGCGGCAGCAGGCACATACAGTCCCATGTGGACATGAGCTCTGTGGGAGGTGATTGCTTGCGGGTGAAGGGTGAGCCAGGATGAAACACTTGCTGAGACAGAACTCTTTTGCAGGGAGCAAGTGATGTTGCAGGGGAGCAGAGCAGGAGGACTTGCAGGGCCCGAGTAGGAGCAAGGCTGCTGCAGCCTTCCCAGGAGAGGAGGCAACTGAAGGTACCTGGCTGTGCTCCACTACCATGGCCAGGCCCCCAGGACTCACACACAGGTACGTCTTCTCATATTTCAGGGCCTGCTGGGACCAGAGATGGAGGAACAAAAATACCAATGCTGAAGCTGCGTTAGACACGTCACCTGGTGCTCAGCTCCTTCCCAGCCTTTCAGGCTGCTCAGAGAGACAGGATAATGAAAGATTCTTTCATTATTTGAAAAATGTGATTTTTAGCACCAGTGACAGAAGCCAGAGCCCCAGCCCCAGGGAGCAGGTGACTATATTTAGCCACACAGCAGGTGTGGCCCCAGTGGCCAGGGTCATGTTGGCACCAGCAGCCTCACTTGCCCTGGGGTCCCTGGCAGGACAGCCAGGAAAGCAGGGTACGGTTGCTCTGGTCCATGCAGGGAAGCTAGATCAGATTTTTTTGACTGGTGTAGAAAGTCACCATGCCATGTCTGGCTAGTGCACACCAGTGCAACTCACAGCAGCCCATGAGCATCCTTGAAATGCCAGAGGAACACCAGATGCCTGTGCTCTGAGCTTGACCGCAATTATCAGTTCCTTCACCCATAGAATCATAGAATCACAGAACGTCAGGTTGGAAGGGACCTCAAGGATCATCGGGGCCAACCTTTTAAGTAAAATCTTTTAAGTAAAAACAAAACAAAAAAATTAGTTTAAGTGAGCTGGCCCAGCGCCCTGTCAACTTGTGTCTTAAAACTGCCCAGTGTAGGGGAGTCCACCACTTCCCATGGGAGACTATTCCAATGTTTAATTGTTCTCATTGTAAAGAACTTTCTTCTGGACTCCAACCAGAATCTCCCCTGGAGCAACTTGCAGCCATTCCCCCTTGATTGCTCCAGGTGACTCCTTGTAAAAAGGGAGTCTCCCTCCTCTTGGGAGCCACCCTTCAAGTGCTGGGACATGGTAATAAGGTCTCCCCTGAGCCTTCTCTCCTCAAGGCTGAACAAGCCCAGATGTCTCAGCTTATCTTTACATGGCAGGTCTTCCAGTCCCCTGGTCATCCCTGTGGCCCTTCTCCGGACCCTCTCTAGCCTGTCCCCATCATTTCTGTATAGCAGAGACCAAACCTGAGCTCAGGACTCGAGGCATGGCCTGACCAGCACCGAGTAGAGAGGTGCAATGACTTCCTTGTCTCTGCTGGTGATGCCCCTGTTGATGCCACCCAGCATTCTGCTGGCCTTCCAGCACACTGCTCACTCATGGAGAGCCTGCTGTCCACCATGACCCCCAGGTTCTTCTCCACAGGGCTGCTCTCCAGCCAGGCGGATCCCAGCTCATGTGAGGGAGCATGGCAGGTGACACGTAAGACTTCGTCTCGTCTGATGTCGGTTC
This sequence comes from Baryphthengus martii, assembly GCA_013396935.1. Lineage (NCBI taxonomy): Eukaryota > Metazoa > Chordata > Aves > Coraciiformes > Momotidae > Baryphthengus > Baryphthengus martii. The sequence continues at coordinate 70,480 of VWZK01009013.1, read as the reverse complement.
TTGGAAAGTTGGCTGTAGGGCATTGCCAATTGCTTGAGCTCATCACAAGCGGGAAGGCGGCTGCATCTGGTGCCCGGTGCAGCTCTGGGGGAGGCCCAGGGAGCACACACTGCTAGAGAGAGTTTAACACAACAACCTGCTGCCCAGCCTGGTACACTGCAACTTCTTCAGTCAATAATCATCTGCTTTTTGTGTTTTAAAAGATTGCTGCTGCTGCTGCTATTTTAAGGTTGTACTCAATTTTGTCACATCTGCCATATAGGCACGACTTCGACTATTTCAATATAATTGTTTTGTTGCAGTCCCCATTCTTGCAACTCTTACTTGCTTTCTGGGTAATGGAAGCAGGAAAGTGCTTCTGAATCACTTATTTTATACCTATTATCCAAAAAAGTAAAAAAAAAAAAGTCAAAAAAAGAAGTCAAAAAAAAAAAGGTGGAAAAGTAGGCTTGCACTATTCCCCTGCTCTTTCCCACACTGCCACAGAAGATGTCACATCTGGCCCATGACTGGTGCTCCCCATGGGCCAGGTCTGGCCCACGGAGCCAGGCAGCACGCGGGGAAACACCGTGCCTGCCTGTGCCTGCCTGTGCCTGCCTGTGCCTGCCTGTGCCTGCCTGCTGCCCGCTCCTCTGCCAGGCACCATCCCACATGGCTTGTTCCTGACCATCAGGGACAAAACAACCAGGGGCTCAAGCCCCTTAGACAAATCAGTCTAATGCATTAATTTTCTAATTCGCTACCTCATTAACTCATGAATTCTCTAACCCACAAAGTCACCAACCCATGCACTTATGTGCAGAGCGGTTCCCTCACGGGCGGTGACAGTGCTCGGCCTTTCTCCCCGGCACAGGGAGGGATCCTTGGCATCCCACCGGACACCACAAGAGTTCAGCTGCTGCTTCCTCCCCTCCAAAGGCTTTTGGACTGTCTGTCGTGGTGATTACTCCCAGCTCAGGAGGTTGGTCTATATGGTTTCTATAGGCTGATGAGTTCTGCAGAAGGTGCCAGCGACTGTTGCAGAGCTTGACTGCAACTGTTGCTTGACCTCAGTAAAGCATCTGACACCATCTCCCACAGCAGCCTTGCAGCTGAACTGAGAACATGTGGTCTGGACGATCGGGTAGTGAGGTGGGTTNCAAAGATGATGAAGGGAGTGGAACACCTGCCTGCTGAGGAAAAGCTGAAGGAGCTGGGTCTCTTTAGCTTGGAGAAGAGGAGCCTGAGGGGTGACCTGAGGAATGTTTATAAATATGGAAAGGGCAAGTGTCAGGAGGATGGAGCCAGGCTCTCAGTGATGTCCAATGATAGGACAAGGGGCACTGGGTGCAAACTGGAGCAGAGGAGATTCCAGGTAAACATGAGGAAGAACTTTTTCACAGTGAGGGTGACAGAGCCTGGAACAGGCTGCCCCGAGAGATTGTGGAGTCTCCTTCTCTGGAGACATTCATAACCCGCCTGGACGCATTCCTGTGTGAACAACTCTAGGTGATCCTGCTCTGGCATGGGGGTTGGACTTGATGATCTTTCTAACTCCTAACATTCTGTGATTCTGTGAGTGATTCTGTGATTCAGGAGAGGACTGTTCGCAGGAGACACTGCTCCACTAGATCCCGGGCTATGTGGGGATGGAGACCCTAAACCCAAGCAGCTTCATGAAGCCAAGCCCACCTTAGATGGAGGCAGCCACTCGCTGTAGGAGAAATTCACACCAAGTGAGGAGACAAGCCCCAGCCCCACAGAGGCACAGAACCACCAGCACAGCCTGATTGTGGGTCTCCAGCCTCACTGTGCTGGGGACACCAAGGCAAACCTAAGGCCCTTTGGGGGCTTCCTGCAGGCCCCCAGGCTTCTCCCCCTGGGCAAGGAGCTGGCATCCCTGCCTGTGACTCAGCTGCCCTACTGTCAGATTTCATTCACTGGGCAGCTCAGTGGAGCCTGCCTTCTACTACGCGTGCAGTCTAAGAAATATTTGCTTTAATGCACCCATTGTTTTAAATGTGTCTTTTTAAAAGGTGTTTTTCCCTTGATTTGAGTGAATTGCCAGTGCTGCTGAGGGACAGAGCTCGATGTGTGTGTGTGTGTGTGTGTGTGCGCACATCTCAGCTGAGGCATCCCAGCTCACTCACCCCATTTGGACAGGATTTACGCTCCCCTCACACAGACTTACCTTGCATAGAGCCCCTGTTAATATTAGTGCTACCTACAGTTCCCTTCATCAAGGAGGAAACCAAGAGGACTACAGCATGTGTGTAAAAATCACAGCAATGTGTAAACATCACAGCAAGTAAAAAGCCAGTTAGTAGTTGCTGGGTCAAGAAAGCATTTAATACAGTCAGAATGAAGCAGATCTTTTCTTTCCCAAGAAATATGCTGCCCCAGCCCTGCACCTTCCTGCACCTGGCCAGGACCTGGCCACCAGTCGCTTGCCTTCACCCCACGGGTGGCGAGCGTGAGCGTGGGCAGTCCCCCAGCGTTCCCACCTTCCTCCGCACATGTGGCTGCCCCTCTTGTCACCCCTGCTCCCCATCACCTTCCCACTGAAGTTCACCCCACACCAAGGTCCTTGTGGGCTGGTGATGAGTACCAAGCTGCCAAGCGCCGCAGGGATGAAGGCAGCCCACCGCCATTGGGGTCTCCCCTTCACCCTTCAGTCTGTACCCGCCACCCATCCCCAGCACTCCACCGCCCCAGGAGACTCCACCGCCCCAAGCCAAGACAAAAACTCCCCTAAGTCTTTATGGCAAGAAGCCATTTCTTAAAGCAGAGCCAGGGATGGAGGAGACTTGAGACGGCAGGATGCAAGAACTCTGTTCTCTGCCAGCCAGGCTAATAACCCTGTATTAAATTACAGGCCTGGGTTCAGTTATGTTTGCTGGTTTTTTTTTTACAAGCTGTCGGTTTAAATTTATCAGCGTAATTCCTGATACTGCCTTGTCGGACATCATTACGATAATCTCACCGCTGTGTCTCCCTGCTGCTACTGGGAGGTGAGCAAGGGGCTGCTGCAAAGCAGGAGGGTAGCAGGGCTGGGGCTGCCTGCAAGGTGCAGCCCTGCAGACCCCAGACCACTCACCCCGGAGCTGGGGACCCTTGGGGAAGGTGGAGGCAGGAGGGCACGGGTCCTCACAAGGGGACTCAGAAGTCAAAAAGTCACTGAAGGAATCAGCTTGGTCAGGGAAGGAGATACTGAGGGAGGAGGGAACCACCTGCGAGCCAGGCAGGTCTCCATCCCTCCAACAATTTCACTGGGAGGCAAAGAAGCCTCATGAGAGGCGGAAAGGGTGCACAGAAAAACCCGGAGGTTCTGAGGAAGCTGGAAATGAGTAGCCTCTGGTTTGGTATTGATCTCTCACATCCCCTTAATTCTCAGTAATGGCATCATTTATTTAAATAAGGCTTCTCAGGGCGGAGAGCACAGGAGGAGGAGGAGCAGGCCAGGAGGCTGCCAGCTCCATCCATCCAGCTGTGGTTCCACACTGCAGCCCCTCTCCCTCCATGGGCGCTCCCTTGCACAAACACGTGTGTACACACATGCTCATGCTGCCCTCCTCCTCCCCCTCCCCGCCCCAGCCAGGCTAGGTCCTGCTCTGCCCTGGCCCCACACCCCACCTGGGATCAGGTCAGTCAGGCCCAGCCAGGAGTGGGGCAAAGCACTTCCCCTAGGTACCTGTCACTGAGACCCTTGCTCCTGGCTGAGGTGATGCCCCAGCACAGCACCGCAGCTTCCCTTCCCAGCAGTGGGAGCTGGGCCTGGCTGAGGAGCCACTTGGGGCAGGAAAGATGGAGGGCTTGGATTTTTTTGGGCATGGCACAGGACAAAGGCACTCATGAGAGCCTAATAATTGACAGGGAACATCCCCCTCCTGCCAGGTAGGGACTGGACAAGCCAGGGTCGGGGGGAGGTAGATAATCACATCAGCAAAATAAATAAAACTCCCAGCCTAGTCTGGTGTTTTTATTAATGAAAATGAGCCTGTGATGGGACTTAATTTCCAGCTCCTGGGTGATTAGGCCAGAGGTTGAAGCTGAAGCAAGGGACACAGCCAGGTGGCCAGGCAGAGCTGGGGCCACACAGCCAGGGTCCACGAGCCCCTTCCGAGGAGGGAGTGGGTCTATGGCTTTGCAACCTGGAGCATCAGGAGAGAGCTGTCAACACCTCCAGAGAGCAAGTGCTTCCAGCTGCCTCACTGGAGACAGTGTTAATAGCCACTGTCACTTGGCTGGGTTCTCGCTGAGGTCACCACAGGAGGTGGGGTCTTTAGATCCCAGCTCACACCACTCCTCTCCCCATACTCTGGTTGCACCTTTGTCAGCTTCTTCTCCAGGCAAGTACTTGGCTGAGACACCCTTATCCAGCTTCTCCTGTCTCCCTTCATGCACCTGCCCAGGCAGTCACTCGGACCCACAGTGCTCTCCCCAGGCTCCCATGGCATGCCAGCAACCCCCAGGTGCTGCTGCGGAGGGGAATGGCAGGCACTCTTATTACACAGCAAAAAAACCAATTAGGTTTCCCTCTTGCTACTGTAAAGTGGGGTAAATTTCTTTTCATAGATTTTCGGAGCTACATAAGTGAGAGCAAAGCGTTTTGAGGGCAGGTTTTCTATGGAGAGACGCTGCACTCCGATAGGCTGAATTAATTTATATCCAGTTAAGTACCTGACCCTAAATAGGCTTTATCATCGAAATTAAAAAATACATCATCTCAGTGACAGTAGTTCAAAAAAGGAAGGTAAGCACTTGCGGTCTTATTTGTTAGAAGGACAAAATTATTTTATGAAAATTTACTTATTCTATCTGTTCAGGACCTGAGATGCTGCCTGGAAACACGGCAGCATCCCCAGCACAGGGGACAAGACCTCTCCTGCCTTGGCTGTGGAGCTGGAGCACCTCATGGGCAACAGTGCAGGAGGATTCTTGCAGCACACAGAGCCTGTCCAGAGAGGGCACGCAGAGCAAAACAAAGCAGCATTTAACAAATACCCCCAAAGAGCTAAAGATGCTGGGCAGGGAGGAGCAACCCCTTGGGACCTTGGTGCCAAAGCAGTGATGCTTGGAGCTGGGGACAGGGCAGCTGGCAAGACAGATCTTGCGCTCCTGCAGGGGCTCAAAGGGCTTTTCCAGGTGTTTCCTAAAGGACAGGACCTGCTGCCTCTGCATCCATCCCTAGAGCAGCAGCTGTCAACCCCTGGGGGGACCCAACGAGCACCAGCCCACAGCCTCCATGCAGAAGCCCCTCCCCGGTCCCTCCTCACCCCCTGGTACTGGGTCAGCCTCCCCACACCGGGCTCCAGAGCACAGTCCCTCCATCCATCACCTTCTTAATGAATTGAGGCAGACATGCCACCGGCCCAGACAAGGCGTTACCGCCAGGCTCGAGCTGGGGTGCTTCAAATAGCTGCACACTGCAATACAGACTGTACTTTGAAGAGGTCCATTAGGCCATCTGGCCAGCCTTAAACAGCCTTGATGAGGACGGAGCAGAGGCTACTTCAGGCAGGACCAATCTTGGTGTTTACAGGGCCGTTTGCTGTCCCTTAAACTAATATTTGTGCAGACTGGTGCTGGGGCCAGCAGTGTCAGGGTGGGTCTGTGCAGTGAGCCTGCCCAAGGGCAGCACTTCAGGTGGCCATGTGCCCCCTGCTGCTGTGTGGGCAGGACATGGGCCCGTGCAGCCTGGCTCTGCTCTCAGCCAGCAGAGTCCATGAACCTGCACCACCTTGGGATGTCCCCATGGAGGGATCCGAGCCCTGGCGAGTACCATCTCCAGCCTGTCCTGTTCCCATCAATCCCATTTACTGCTTAGGAGGCAACACTCCTAGGAAGGAAAGCCCACGCTGGCTGATGAACGTAAGATAAAGAACACTCCAGAGTGGGGAGGGAAATAAAAGAGCAGGAGGAGGTTGCTAGAGAAATTCACCAAGGGCAGCAAGGGCCAAAGGGCAGGGAAGGGAGCAGGGGATATGAGCCTGATGAAACCCAGCGGGGAGGAGATGCCCTGTCCTTCCAAGGTGAGGGACTGTGGGGAGCAAGCACAACCCAAGGCAGCACCAAGACAGGGAGCAGCATGTGAGACCTGGATGGAAATATCAGTCGCTGGTGGTTTACTGGCTGCTGGTGTCCCCGAGCTGGCTCTTTTGTGGCACCGCAGTCCTGGAGTGGTTTTAGCCAAGCCATTCACCAAGGTTGATTTCAGAAGTAACTTTTAGGCAACAAGCTCAGCCCCTCTGCAGGATGGGACCCACCGGTGCCACTTGTCCCCTTGAGATCTCAGCCACTCTGACCTCCTCCTGACCGCCTGCGGCAGCCCCAGCTCACTGCTTCGACCTACATTCTGCCTCCCCAAACACACAGCCTGGCACTTAGCTACATTAAACCCACAGAGTGCTGTAGAGGGCTAATTTCCAATCAGGCTGTCAGGAATTATTATGTCAAATACCTTACAGGAGCCTAAGCATATTATGCCGACACAGCTACCTTTGTTAACCAAATCTGAGGTCTCATCAAAAAAACAATGTTGGGTTTAGCCACCCTCAGCGCCTCCAGAGCAAACCCACCTCCAGGGCTTCTCCTGGGTCACTGCACCCCGAGCGCTGCTGACCAGGCAGCCTGGGGCTCTGCGGGGAGCAGCCCTCACCCCCCACCGCCAAGAGCTGGTGCCACTGAGGAGGAGCTCGCGTGACTTTGAAATCAAGGGTCCCCGGAGCAAGATCCTTCCTCCCATCCTGGGAGTGGTGGTGGGAGATGGAGCGGGGTGGGAAAGGCTGGGTGAAACGCAGCACTCGGTGCCAGGTGCTGCTGCCTTTACATGCTCAACTCTCCTTCTCCTCTAAGACTGCACCCTACGGCCCAGGCGCTCCCTGTGCCTTACAAAACCATCTTGTCCTTCCCAGCACCACTTACTATTGCCAGTCACGCTGGGTCCCAGAGCCCAAAAGCTGCTCTTTCATGGCTCTGCTTGGCCCCTCCTCAGCAATGCAGCGGGATAAGCCTCAATCCCTCCCTAAATAATTGTTTTAATTAGTATTTGCTTTGATGTAGGTGATTAGCAGGGGGTTTCTGGCAGGGCTTCCTTAGGAATTTTTGCAGAAAGATAAGTGCAGCTCTTCGTACTGCCGTAGCGCTCTAATGTCAGCCTCCCTGGTGGCTGCCAGTCGGTCTTCATTAGCCCCTTCAAGCCTTTCTTATTCTGCCTGTGGCTGAAGCGGGATGGAGTTGGCAGTGCCCAGGCACAGAGCACAGGTGGAGGGAACCCCGTGGGCAGGTGCCCACCTCGGTAGGGGCACAGCCCTCCCTGGCAGGAGAGAGCAAATCCAGGGGTCATGACCCCAGGGAAAGGGTAGGGTCACAGCCACGTCGCCCAGGGGAGGTCTGACAAGGACCCAGGGGAAGGAGAGAAGCTGTGTTTGGATATCAGTCAGCAAAGCCTGGCAGAGCCCAGCAAAGGGCTCTGGTTTTCAGCAGTGGCTGGTCAGCAGCCAGCAACCACCATCCTGATAATGGGAACTTGTTTGCGTTCCCCCCCACAAAGCCCGCTGCAAAACCAAATAATCTACAAATTAAAGTTTCCCTGCAATGGGGTGGCAGGGCCCTGTGCTGGAGGGGGGACCGGTGCTCATCCGCCATCAGAGCCAGCCTCTGATCCTATCAGGATATTACTGTATTATTGAACTGGGGATTGAGGGACAAGCTTTAATAGCTATGATGGTTATCAGGGGTCCAGCATTAAACTCCAGGAAGGCCCATGGCTTTGCATGCTTTCCCTGGCAGCAATTGCACACCATAAAATTCGTGAGGATAAAAGTGCCGTAATCTCTCCCCCAAATGAGCGCAGGTTCATACACAAAAGCCGTAAGTGGGGGCATAAGCCCGTGTTTGCTGAGCACCAGCTTTTCAAACAGCCCAGGAGAGCACCCTGGCCCTTAGGTGGCACAGGGCTGCTGCTGGGGTAGGGGCACCAGCAACAACCCCTGCCCAGGCACCCTCCTCTCCCCCTAGAAATCACCACAGTGCTGCTGAGCCAAGCAGCCCCAAGCCCACCTCTGCCCAGCATTGCATGGATGCCTGGGAAGTAGCCAGCCCCACGCCCAAGCTCTGCTCCCTGGTGCTCCAGGCAGGGGCGGTTCTGAGAGGCAGGGCAGGGGCAGGACAGCAGTCTGCAGCCTTTGGCAGGTTTCCAACACCAGGCAGCTTGATCGGGAAAAACGGAACACACCAGCACAGAGTAAGTCGCAACATGGACACTTGATGAGCGTTGGTGAGGGACGCTGGAGCTCATTTAACGCAGGGCAGTGAGTGCTGGGGAGCACGAGCGCCTCAGCTGTGCTTGTGTCGGACCCCACTGTGCATTAGGAACCGTCAGCTGAACCCTTTTACTCTCTTCTCCATGTCCCCAATTTACTCACATCAGAATATATACAAAGCCCCACTGTAATGTGTCCTGGTCTCCCAGATGTTCAAGACTTCCCTCTCCTCCAGCAGTTGCCAGGAGGAGCACAGACACGCGGGCAGCGTTTGCTGTGTGTGCCAAGCAATGCTCGAAGTGACAGGCACCAACCCTGGAGCTCTGCTGGTCTGCCTGTTCACATGGCCCAGAGGAAGGGCTTGGGGAATGCTGTAGCAGTGGTGTACCCATGGCACCCACATGGGTGGGAATACTGGCCTAGACACATAGCTGAGTCCAAGAGGAAAGACCAAGCCTAGATTACCATGGTGTCTCTTTTTTTCACACAGCTTACACAGGGTCTACTACTTACCCCAGACTCTGCAAAGCTGGAGAGAGGAGCTCAGAGGGTAAAGGTGGAGGGCCAGGGAGGCTCAGGTGTTTCCCGAGCTCAGAAAGAGCAGGGATTCCAGAGTCCAACTCCACCAGCCAAACTGGAGCAGGGCTGGATGTGAGGACAAACCCAGACACTTCAGCAGCCATCAAAACCCACGTGCCATCCCGGAGCTGAAGCGAAGGCTCTGCGGGGCGGCACAGCCCAGCCGCAGCATTCCGCACACACTGGGGTTCAGTTTAGGCAACAGGTCCTCCTGGAGACCTTGGTGTCTGGCTGCCTCTTCCAGCAGTGGTTTTCCTCCCCGCTGGGCTCACATGTCCCATGGCTCACCCCCTGCCTGTCCCACTGAGCCATTTGAGCCCTGCCTGTGCAAGCCTTGGGCCCCCCTGTCCCCCACCACTCCCCCACTGAGCTGGAGAAGCCTGCCCTGAACCATCGGGCAAGAGCGTGGCACAGAGGGCAGGCACCTGGAGGCTGAGCAACAGCACACGGATTTTCAGATGGGAGGCAGAGGGGATGCCTCGCGGTGCCCTCTCTGGGATGCCAACTCCTGGCTGGGAGAGAGCTGATGCCCACAGAGGGCGGCTTGATCCCTGTCGGCTCCTACCCGCGCTGCATGCCAGCAACAACTGCCTGAAAGGTAAATCAAACCAGGGGCGAGGGATTGATCCGAGAACAGATGAGAGGTGCTCCTGGTTGAGGTGTCACAGGGAAACAAATCCCTGCGCTTGCCGGAGCGCACGGAGAGCCAGCAGTGTGCCCAGGTCCATCCCTCCCCTCCAGCCAGTGCTCACCACCTGGTTTGGTCTCAGGCCCAGAAGTGCTGGAGAATTCACCAGCTACAGCAGTGCCCATGCAGGTTAGCGCTGAAGGATTCATAAAAAAATACCCCTTCCAGCACAGCAGCTTCAAACATTACCTCCTCCTGCTGCCTCAGGCTTCTGACACTTCTCTTCATAGCTAACCTGAATAATCTTGTATCTTTAGCTGTTCCCTTCCTCTTCGAGCTCATTAGGGCTTTGAGAGAACAGTGGCTCCCACCAAACCCAACCAACCCACCATTAACCTCTTTCCACACCAAGAATTGGCTGTTGTTTTTTATTCCAGTTCCCACCTCCATCAGCTTTCAACTCCAGGAGGACTCTACCCCTGACCCTTGAGGTGATCAAGTTTCTTTAATAGCTTCTTGTGAGGAACTTTATCAAAAGCCTGTTGAAAGCCAAATGAAATTAACTGCACTGTATTTCTCCTTTCCCCAGGATTTTGTTAGCACATTTAAAGGCTTCTGACAGGCTAAGGCTGAGAAAAACTTTTGGGTTTTAAGATTATTTCCTGCTCCTACGCAGCAAAAGTCTCATTTTGCCTCCTAAATTGGGCCAGCGAGCATGCATAGGTCTGGTTTGGTTTCCCCAGGCAGCTCTTGATGAATTCCCACGCCGCTCCTGGCAGGGCGTTTGCCTCCATGCTGCGTTATCACACAATAGGGAGCAGGTGAGCTGCAAGGCGTGGGGAAGGTGCCCTGTGCCACTGCTGTGTTTGTCCTGGGTGTGGGGCAATCTCACCACCTCCCACTCTGCACAGGGCTCCAGGCCTCAGCTCATCGTGTGGATTCAGAGGTACAGGTTGCCCTGCCCAAACCAATTGAGGGAGACTGCCCGGCTCGAACAGGGCAGGCTAAGGCAGAGAGAGTTTTGTTCCACAAGAAGCATGGAAGACATAAGAAATAAATTGTCTGAGGAGGAGGAGGGGGGAAGTGAGCCCATGGCATAAGTGTGCTCAATTTTCTCTCCTGTCCTCTCTTCCCACCCACCCTCTTCCCTTGCTCCATCAGGTCTCAGGCAGGCACAGAAACTGAGTGTAGCAGATGCTAGGCCTGAAGCTCAAAAAAGATTGCTATGCTCTCCACATACAAGCCCCACACCACCGAGAACACCTGATTACTTGCATGGCCACAGTGGGTCATATACAAAACATGCCCAAGGCAGCACCTGATGATTAAGCCCATCCCCACCCACCCTGCCCACTGTCCCTGCTTCAAGCCTCTAAGAACAGAGGAGTCAGGCTGCAGCTGCTATCAGCCTTTGGCCCAGAGCAACCTGCTCTGGGTTAGGCAAAATATTAAAGCTTCCTGCTCTGATCAGTTCTCCACCCTTATCTCCCCTGGAAGAGTTTCCCCTACTGGCCTTGAAAGAAAAGCTGCTTTGGAGCTTAAGAGATGTCCTGACTCAATGTCAGAGACAGCAGCTGTGGTTTGCTCCTGCTCCCACTGGGGCCCTCTACCCGCTCAGCCACCATCTCCACTGGGGCAGGACCAAGGGGAAGCCCTCAGCCAGGCCTCAGCACAGCACCCCTGGCTGGGTGTCCAGCAGCAGTGCAGGCCAGGCCTTTCAGAATCTGCCAACACTAGAAGGAGGCATCCCAGATGATCTTTCTCCAACCATGATGGAAAGTTTTCTGTAGGTAGCTTGGCTCTGGCTACAGAAATGGACATCTGCAAATGCTCTGCACATATCTATCAAGAACGGGCCTCAAGACTCTTCCAGGAATCACGCAGGGCGAGGGAAGAAGAGATGCCAGGCTGAGATGAAGCAGAAGCATTTCCTTTTTTCCAGGCTCTGTTTTGGTTTGTTTTCAAGCAGAGCAGTAAACAGCTCTGCCTAGACCCGCACCACCCTGTCTGCCCAAGTCTTCAGCCACGACACAGCTCCTTCGGCTCCCAAGTGCCAGCACATCCTCAGGCCACCCCACACTGAGGCAACACAGGGATGCATGAAACCTTCCTCGCCACACAAGGGAATCCCGTTTTTCAGGCCGCTCTCCTGTCAGATCAGGGATGTGGTTGGCTCAGGGCAGGTTTCAGAGCCTCATTAACACTCTGCAATGAGGCCTGGAAGCAGCTGATTTGATTTAAGGTTCATTTCCAGGCTGTGATTTAAGAGAAGATTTGCTTAATGTTCTCTAACAGACTCTTCTGACTGGGAGCCTGAGTGCTGCCTAATGACAGCCTGATTTACAGTAATGTCTTTGCAGCAGAGCCTAGAGGAGCCGGGCAGGAGCGCGGCAGGTGCTCACACAGCAGGGAAAGCATCCCCCGACGTAGAGTGCTTCCTTCACCCAGAACAGCCTGAGAGGGTACCTCTTTTCTGCTCTGAGAGGTCAGCAAGACAGATCACTCTCTGCTTGCCCAAGACAGACACTGCTGCATCTCTACCCGTGTTTTTAAACAGGATAGTAGAAATACTTCACTTTCTCCCTAAGGCACAATTTGAGTGCGAGGAAACACGGAAGTGCCCAGGCATCTCCAGGCTGGTTAAAAGGCCATCTGCAATCAAGACTCTCAAATGCTCCTCCTTGTTCTGGGCTTCCAACTCAGAGGCTGAGCCTGCTTTCCTCCTGGGAAGGGGCTGGTCATCACCTGACACTGTAAGCTATCCTCAGCTTCTGAGCTGGAGGTACCTACCCCAAGGCCAAACACAGAGACAACCATCACACAAATGAAGACAGGAGGTGAAGCAAGGGTTTGTCATATTTTAATGACATTGATCTTTGGTGTTTCCCTCATTAGCACTCATGCTGTTCCCCGTCCTTCCTCCACAAGCCTGCTAGGGATGGAGAGTTACAAACAAAAAGGAAAAATCACATTTGAGACTAAAACCAAAATATCAGAGCCTTGATTTCTCCACTAGAAACTACATGTACAAGGTCAAGATTTCACATGCAACACCTTACATCACAGACTCATACCTCACATCCTGGCCTGGAGCTGAAAGACATTTCCTGCCCCCTGCCAAGGAGGTGTAGCTCAGTCCTGGCACCATGAAACCACTGGGATTGCTCATTCATGTCAATATTGGCACAGCTTAGAACATCTTCACATGAACTCTATCTTGACTAGAGGGCAGTAGCCCCTGTCCCTCTACCCATCTATACAGCTCTGCTTAGATTCCTGCCAAGTATGAGGCTAACTCTCTACAAAGAAAAGATCCCCACCTGTGAGCACATCCTGAACCATGCAGGTTTTGTCAAAGCCCAGTTCTTCCCAGAAAAGACCACAGCACAGGTAGGATGAGTCTCAGAACACTGCACTCTGAGAGGGGAGCGGTGCTGGGTCACAGAGTGGGACTGTTGCCTGGAAGACTCCTCCACTCCAGCAACAGAGCTGGAGCATCACGCCCAGGTTTGCCCAGCAGGACTGCCCATCTCCAGAACGATGCTGCAGGCCCCCTTCCCTTTCTTCACTCTACTGATCAGTCCCTGGGCACAAAAGGGCAGGAAAGAGAAAAGGAAAGAAGCTTTCTTTACAAAGGGTGACGCTGACCAAATTACAGGGTTAGGGCTGAGCTCAGGGGATCCCATGGGGCTTTAAAATCTGCATGATGTGCAGCCAGTATGATTGATGTTCCTTTTAACTCTTCGGCAGTGGGCATGTTGGGAGTTAAGTATGCTTTCTTTCCCGTGGCTTCTCTTGCAGTCCTTATCCCCTCCCGCTCACCCAGGATAGAGAAGCCCTCTGAACCACCAGCATCCTGTCAAGAGCCATACATCCCTTCTCTTCCAGCTCCTGGCCAGCTGTGAGGTACAGGTCTCTGCTGAGCAGTACAAGGGTAGCACCAACACGCAACTCAATTTCTACCTGATCCGCGACTCCCCAGTGGTGCTGTCGTTACTATAGAAGTTGGTACTGTCAGGAAGATGGTTATTATTAGTTAGGTCACTGTATTCAATTGGTCCCTCAGTGTCCATGGAGGACTGCACCTGCTCTGGCAGGTCCACATCCCCAGTGCTTTGTCCTTCACTCCCATTAGGGGCTGTCCGTGGGCTCAGGCCATGCTCCGACAGCTGCATAGACTCTGAAAGGATCCGTCCCTCCAGCTCAGCTCCCAGCTGCTGTGAGGTGGACTGCTGCGCGGATGTGCCCTCAGCTCCGCTGGTCTCTGCACCAGTCTGAGAGCTACGGTGGATCCGATGGCTCACAATGATGTTGTTGCCAAAGCCGCCCATGGACGCCATGGTGGTACTCTGCTCCCTCTGGACCACGGCAGTCATGCCACCTTCTGCCATCAGCCTTTGGATCCTACTCAGGGCATCCTCCCCACCGGCCCCATATTCTGGACCATCACCTGCAAGAGAAAGCAGAAGCAACTTTGGTGCACAGGGCAAACTACAACACAAGGAAGAAGGATGTTGGGTAGATGCATCACGCGGCGTGCATGCGCTGGCACAGAAGGAGGGGTTCGTTCCAGAGCGAGCACAACATTTTATTTCTGTAACTTTTGCTGCAGTGCCAAACGAAGGCACTGAACTCTGTCAAGAAAATCCTGGTCACTCATACAGGTACCCCTCATAAGCTTGCACGTCCCAGTCTTGGAGAGGCAGCTCTCATTGAGCCAGACAGGTGGGATAAAGGAGAAGTCAAAGAGGCAGTGTGTTTTCTCACAGCTGCAGAGACAGTCTGGCCAGTCAGCCCCAAAGGAGCAGGAAGAAAAAAGACAGGTTTTTACAAACAAAAAGGAAACTTTTCACCATAGCTTTTGAGGTTCTTGTAACCTTTTGAGGTTCTTGTAACCTTTTCTACTTCACCCAGACAGACAACATGATGGCAAGCTCCCCAGTATCAGGGAGGGCATAGGCAACGAGCCAAGAGCAGACAGCAGCTACAGGTCATGGTCTGTGCTTCCACATCACCTGTGATCAAGGAAGGAGCAAGTGTGTAGGCTCCTGCTCCGCTTGACTGATATCTTTTGAGGAACGCAACAATCATCTCTTAACATCTAGAGCCTTTGCCTACTGTGTCTCTGAGCCTTCCCTTCACAGTCAGGCTGTTCTGAGCTCTGAGGGAACCATCACCAGATGCCTTGGTTGCTAAAGATTACTTTTGAAGAACAAAATCTCTCAGAAAAACGGTCCATGTAGAAGACTAAATCCCCACGGCAGGAAAGTTCAGCCCAGTTCTGTTTCCCAGGCTACTCTTTTTGCTACAAACCCTGCCCAGACCATTTGGGGAAAACAATCTGTAATCATAAACTGCCAGAATCATTCCACAGTGGGATCCTGACGATTCTTATTAAAGAGATAAATCTCACTCCCAGCTCCATGAAGCTACTGCAGTGATGATTAGAGGAGAGGAGAAAGCCATGAGGTCTCCTGGCATGGAGAAAATGAACACAAATGTCAACAAGGCTAGATGTAGGCAGGAGTTAAAATACAATAAAACCCCAAACTGACTAGGAAGACAAAAGTGCTGAGGGCTATAGGGTGGAGATCATGTTTACAACAAGAACAACCTGGTCTGGTGGGAGGTGTCCCTGCCCAGGGCAGAGGGGTTGGAACTCAATGATCTTTAAGGGCCCTTCAAATTCAGGCCATTCTAGGATTCTATGAACATGGGAGCTGGAGCATTCAGCACAGTCTACACCATGTCACTGCAGAGGTTATTTTTTTTAAAAAAAAGCAAGATAGTTAAAGCTGTTAACATGTTATGTAGTCAGCCAGTGACAGCTTATTCCCTTTCCTCAGGGACTCACTCAGACATCATCAGCTTCCGCCACCACAGGGTATGGATAATTTCATCTTCAAGCACATCTGCTGACATACTATGCTGCTGTAGAAATACTATGGACATTAAGGGCAAATTTAATTTTCACAAGTAGAATAAGCCCCTTTCTGCTAGGAATGTAGTAATTCTGCTACATCCACTATACACAGGGAGATGATGTAGCATCTTAGTTAGAGTACCAGTGAGACCACAGAGACACCAGTGACCACATGAGAATCTGGAGCAGAGCCTGGAGAAGTGAGCAAGAATATCCCCTGGGCATAGCCTGACCCACAACTCTAGCAGAAAAATCCTGTTCAGGATACAGCTGATGCATGAACCAGGATGTGGTTGATGCATGAACAGGAACGTGACAGACCAACACAAAGGCCAAGAGCAGAGGCAGCTATTAGACTGGAGACTTCAGTGTGAAAAACACGCATGCCAGGAGACATTGAAGCATTAACCACGAGCAGAAGTAAGTGGAAGGTCTGAGAAGCATGGCTTTGGATTCAGTCATCGCTTCCTTCTGAGGGCATAGCTGTAAGCACTTCATTACCAACCATCTGGCCAGGCCAGAAAGGAAGCTTGAGAAAGCCAAGATGTGCAGCCTGGCTTAGAGACATGCCAGCCAGCCCTATCTACACAAGTCCTGGAACAGCAGGTACTGTGCCCCTGACAGAACACTTACTATAAACTAGCCCAGTACAGGAGCACTGGAACAGCAAATCATCAGCAAGGATCTCCAGACAGTGCTCCTCAGCACTACAAACATGTGCTTCACCAGAGGAGTTCATGCAGGCAGCACACACCACAGCACCCCTGCTCTTCCCTGCCCCTTAATTACCATGTGCCAGAGCTGAATTTTCAGTTGAGGCAGCTGCTTGCTCAGAAAACAGGCTTGGGCTGATGCCACAGCAGAGATCGCGAGTCACATGCCTTCAAGGTTATCAGCACAGAGATAGAGCAGCGTTGGAAATTCCGGAAAGGCGGCGCGTCAAGGGCAAGAAGTGAGCCTCACCATTCAAGTAGCCAACAAGCACTTCTGCTTTGGGGGTTGCTCTCCCCTTCCCACTCCTCAGGTTTCCACAATGACTTTGGCCGACTGGATCGAAGCAAAGCTTCCTGTGCCATTAGCCTTGAGCTGAGCTACAGCAGATTGCCACACAGCCCATTCCTACTGCCTGGTGACTCCCACACGCATTCTTTCACCGGGCTGCCAATGCAGACTACCTTAGTAGTGCAAGTATAATAAGCTCACTTCCATTTGGTAGAGGTTCAGAGTGTGCACGCAGGCCCTTGCCCTATTCCTGCACAAGTTCAGGCTCATGCTCAAGCTAAAACTTCTAGCAAACTAGATGAGTGTGTGGTTTACAGCACTGCTGTTGTTTTGGGTAAGTGACAACACATCTCATTCTCCATATGGAGAAGGCAATTCCTCTTCTCTCATTTTATGCTCAAAACTACATTCAGATCTCCCGGGCTCTCTAAAATCCTTTATCTTAAGCTTTCGTTCTTCTAAGCCTACCTTCTAGGGTGAGAAAAATGGGAAAACCTCACAGAGAACTACAGACAAAATCTAGAAAACTGAGCTAACCAGCTACAATGTGTGAAGTACCAGTGTAAGCACAATGCCTGCCAATTAATCTTCCATCTAGGCTGTCCACATATCAGAATCCATCACGGAGCAGGAAGCAATCTTGAGACATAGTTTCCATCGTTTTTTGGACAGTGACACAAGTCCTGTGCTCGACAGGACAGAGCAGCATCACCCATGGTTCCCCTCTGCAATACAAGTTAAGTATTAGTGTTGTGTCTGCTGTGCTGTGTTCCTACAAACCTAACTCTAACCAAAGTGACCTTTCTGGAGGTCCAAAACTCCATTTATTTCAAACACAGTCACAAAGCACTACCCTTGAGAGTAATTATCCCAAGACAGGGGATTTCTGTCAATCTAGATGACCGGTTCCAACATACCATAAAATACTCTCTTTACAAGTCCTCTGCCACACTACTCCAGCAAGACAAGAGTTTGACACAGAAGACTATAAAGATGAAACATCTGGTAAACTTTCAATGGACCTAGGTATAAGGCAGAAGCACTTCCACTCTGAAATGTAGAGGACTCTGAGGTAGTTACAGCGAGTACAATTTGTTTATCTTTGGGCATGGATGGCACACATCTGGCAAAGAGCACAGCCCACAGAAGTGACGATGAGATCAGGCTCTTCTGTGCCTGTGCCATATAGTGACATCTCCCTGGACTGTTTTTCCCCATTTGCAGCTTTCCTCTCTTTAAACCTAGCAGTAGTTAGTAGCCAGGCTTGCAAACAAAGCGTCAAAAATAGAACTAAGAGTAAGCACTGCAGAGTTATCTGAGTCTTCGGAGAACACGGAATAATAGCTCTGAGGTGTGAGCTGACCCACTAATTCAAAAGCTCAAGGATAAAAATACCATCATTTTAAAATGAATTCACTCTTTGTGTAAGAACAGAAAAGGGAGGGTCACAGCACAGCATATCCAGCTATGAATAATCACATCTCCCTTAATGCCAGACAAAATACTACCAGTTACTTTTCTCCCCAACCAAGCTCATAAGCATTTTCACACTTCCTTTCTGAGGCAGCTAATCCAAACAACTCCACAAGACTCAGAAAAGACACAACTGCACTGACTTGTAAGAAATTTCTTAGCAGTATGTCACCTTGGCGATTTGTGTCAAACTTATTTTGGTAATGAGAGTTTAAAAGCGGCCCCCATAATTTAATTTCAAGAGAGCCAGGTACTTTGAGTAGCTCACACTGTCAGGGCTTCCATAGTACGTGCTTCTAGAACCTGATTCTAGTCTTCAGGTTGGGCTTTTCAGAGGGCTTTAAAGAGAAATCAAAATTGCAATTCTGTAGGACACAGGACATACATTTTACAGATGGAATGGCAGATGAAGGGCTAAGGGATCTACCCATGTTGCTACTTGAACAAGAGGCAGATCTGAAAGCTGATCCCTGGTGTCCTGGTCCCCATTTCCACGTGAATCACACAAAAGTCACATGACATCTGACAACAACATTGCAAGAAGCTGTTAAGATAACAGAAACCAACATGGTTCTTTTTAGCATTTGTGAGGCTTAGCTGGGTACAGGGTGTTATTGCTGCCTGTGTGGCCCCCCGACCCACGTCCCTAATGTCTCACATGCAGGCACAATGATTCTGCTTACAAGTGCTCCTCAGGCATCCCCAGGATGCTTTGCTTATACCAGGCAAGTTTCACTTCCATGTTCAAACAGACTGAATCCCACAAACCCAAGTCTTCATTTTGCAACATTTTTCCCCCTCAAAAGTATCTGCAGCCATCTCTGAAAGCAGTTCGACAGGACAGAAATTTGCACTGGCTGGCGAGAAACACTTCAACCAAACAGGTTAAAAACTATCTATGGCATGGCAGTTGCTCCCAGGAAAACATGAGAAGTAGCAATCCACTATCAGCAAGTCTTCTGATGGCTACAATTCCAAAATTTTGTAACATGTGCCTACTTGCACCATGAACACTGAGCTAGTTATCTAATTTTAAGCGCCAAAGAGAATGCGGAAGATAGGAACTGAGATGGTAATTGCCTTTCGGTTATTATTATTATTTTGTCAAGTTGTTTTTTTTGAGTGTGGGTTATTTTTCCCTTTTTAAACAAGAGGTTTACCTGAAAGATGTATTGATGTACTGTCAATAGCCAAGGGACAGCACGGGCACACAATCAAACAAGCATCCTGAAGCTCTGCTAAGGTCCCCTTCCCCCCAGCCTGCAGCACCTTCTGCAGAGCTGCAGTCCCTGACAGTTACTGCCTCTTGCCCTACTCCACAGATCCAGGAGCCTGAGCAAGCGGCAGAGACGGCCTGACCCAATCTAGACTGGGAATTCAAACTTCTAAAGGTTAAAGCTTTGGGCTATTACAACTCCTTAGGAGTTTATGTTGGGTTTTTTAAGTCACATTTATTTTGCCAGTTGTACCCCTTCCCTGCCATGCCTGTGCATTCCCAGGGAACCCACAGTAGAGCTCCCGACAGACTGTTTCTAATGAGGAGTGCTTCACAGCTACAACTCCATCACAATTTCCACTCTGTCTGTCAGCTTAAAAGAAAGGAGGAGACAATTGAAACACTGTTCCAGGTATTTCTTGGTACCTCTCCTAGTTTTCTTTCAAAAATTTCCTTTGGTTTATGTGTGGCTCAGGAGAAGAGTTCACAAGACAGCTACCAACTGCTGCAAAACAAAAAGATACAGACATTAGAGGGATTCACTTCTAATAAAGTCATCATACACTCATTCCTCCAAAGGAGGCAGAAAGATAATCAGAACAGCAAAGTCCCCGCAGAGCTTTGCATGAGAAAAGGAAACTATTTATACCCGCACAGAGCTTAATTAGATTTCTGATGCAATTCTGCATACTTTTTTTTTTTTTTTTTTTGGTACAGTAAGCACATATCTGCAATAAATGCCCTGAGCCAGAATTCCCCATAGCAGCAGGACTGACAGGACACAGGACAGAAACCCACTCCTGGGGTTAGTACTAGCCTTTCTTTTACTTATTTTTTTTTTCTTCTTCTTTTAAGGGGTTTAAAGGTAGGTGTTTTTGTTTCATTTTTTTGGGGTTTTGTTTTTGTTTCCCCCTCACCATGAGGTGATAGCTAAACCACTTCCCTTTTACATTACTCAGAATCACACCCGATTTATCCATTCTGCTACTGATAATACTGCTAAGCCTTTACGTAGTGATTTACATCTTCAAAGCCTCATACAAAACACTAATTAATTTTCACAGCCCCTGGTGTACTGTACTATGGGAAGATATATTCCCATTTGGTAGATGATTAATATTTTGCCCTAGGTCACACATCAAGTTAGTGGTAGCACACTTTTTTCTCCCCCCGCCTCCCCGCTTTCATGTCCCTGACATCTAGATCCTGCTATTAGAAGACACTGTTTCCTTTTTACCAGGCAAAGGGTTGTGGTAGATAGTGGACCACCAGAAAAGCAGAACAGCATCTAATCTAGTCAGTCTGAACACACTGGATGAACATCACAAGAGTTTATGATGCTGGAAATACAGTAACCTTAATGCCACAAGCAGCACAATGGGGCTTAAATACAATATGAAGCACGAAGACTCTTGAACGAACCAGACCACTGATATCACAAGTCCCTAGATGACTGGTTGAGGTGTTGGTTACAGCAGCTGAAACTGTCTTTCTGCTTCATGATAGGTCCTTGTACTTCTCCTCTGTCATGGATTACAGAGGTTTTTTGGATCCTACACGTCCCTGTGAGTCCATCACGACAGCTCTCTGCTTTGAGCTGCTCTTGAGTCTTTGCACAGGGATCTCCACTGAGGATGCAGCCGGCTTAAGAACTGATCCACTACAGAGTAAGACTGCTTGGCTTATCTCCAGCACATACATCCACACCAGAATAACTCCTTTGTTATAAAGATCCTCACATAGTAGACAGGAATGTGACAGCCCATTCTGCAGGTGATCCCACTTGCAAGGGGCCGAGCGTGAAGTCCACCCGTCTGAGCCAGAAACCACATCAGGTGTAGAACCCACAAATCTCCTTCCAAGCAAGAGAGACAAAGAGAAGTCTCTGTCCTAGGGTTGTTATCTACATTCCTTTTCTTCCAAATGCTATGTGTTTTGCTTCCTTGTAGAGTATGCACTGGTAAAGGACAACCCCTCCCCACCTCATTAATGGTCTAGTTAAAAACCATGATCTAGATCTGAAAATTGAGAAGTTAATTAGAAAGAACATGATAACGAATGCTCCAGACAACTGCAGAACAGCAGCAGAGAGAGGCAGTGCTGCAGAACTCCACTGGTTTAACAGAGCAGAGAAAGACCCCCAGATCTGCAGCATCAGCCATCACGGACCCTGTTCTCAGTGGGAGAACCAGTTCCCACAAGTTCAGCATTTGTCCAGACTTTCCAAGTTCCAGCCTTTTTCACATGCCCCCAGTCATACTAACTTTCCAGAGAGGTTCATCCCAGCTCCACTGCGATAAGCAGATGGGAAACCCCACAGGTCAGGAAATTGCCACTTAACTTTGAACAGAGGAGCCAAGAGCAGAGAAACACAAACCTTTACCACCAGTACTGGATGCTGCACAACAGAAACCGTGGAAGAGTCACATGCCAAAAAGCACCTTTCAGAGCAACAGCTCAAGTGATCCCACAGGCACAAGCGGACATGTCACGGGCTGCTTCTCAAAGCCAAGTGGGTTCATCTCATGAACTCATAAACTGACACCTTTATATCTGTCCCCTTGATTTTCTCAGTCTTCCCGAAGTATATACCACTCAACTCCCTAGCCAAGCCTTCAGAGTTGGATTCGAGCACAGGACTATAGTATAGAGACAAGAAGCCTGGACAAAATTACCATGCTTTCAAGCGATTAGTGATTTTATCCTAATGTAGGAGTCGCACATCAGCTGCTTCCTGATGTCTTTATATCCTGGAAAACAGCGGAGACGTTTTCAAACAGCTGAGCTGGACAGTCACCGCAGCCTTCATCGATCAGACTAAACAGAATACTCATATCTGCTTTATGAGAAGTGATTTATAGTATTTTGCTTTGTATTTAGATGTTGAGTTTGTGAAGCCTGCACAGGTTGTAGATGCAATGGTTGGTAGGACCAAGCTAAGCTCTGACACAGAGGCAGAAAGTTCTGAGCAATTTGCAGCCTTACTGGTGGTTACAGTCCAAGAGACTTGTAAGGAGTGATGCCAATACAGCTGATTCTACAAAGACACAACAATCTAGAGAGGAGCTCGTTTTGTCCTCTAAAAGCACATGAAAAAGACAACTTCTCTATTCATAAAGACAGAGAATCACTGTCCTGATCATCTTGGCCTGGTTATAGGCAAATTAAGCCGGAAAAATCTTTGCCAAAGAGGTAAGAGGAGTGTCCAAATGTGTTATAAGATGTGGAACCTATACGGAAATTCCTCGCTCACCAGGTAAGCTCTGTCAGATACATCATTGCTGGAGCTCCTACCTTCCCCAGTCCCTGCAGAGGTGGATTCCTGCTCCTGTACCTCCCTCTCTGTCTGAGTCTCGGCATTCTGCAGCTGAGGCGCCAAGGTCTGGGTACCCTGCGAAGTCACAGAGGTGGGGGGGTTTCGGGGTTGCAGGCCTATGGCATTCATCAGGCCCATGTCCCTGTCTGTCCTCCATGTGGCTCTGCTGGTTCTGAAAAGAGAAAAAAACAAATAAGACCAGGAGCACTGGAGGCAATATGCCCCAGGAAGAGCGAAGCATCCACCTGAGCCTCTTCTTGCCTCCACTCCAATCAGGCACCTGCTGGCCACTGTACAGGTGGGGCTGGAGGGAACTGTGACCTGCACTTATTTACACTCACGCAGACACCCCTACCCCTCTCCAGCCTCAGCTGGCTGGTCTCTTGAGTTTGAAGCCAACCGAGTCTTACAATCCACTCACCCTTCCCCAGGAGCAGTGTGTCTGACAGGCACAGAGAGATAGCCCCGCAGCATCACTGAGCCTGCAGAACAGCTCTGTCCTGAGCTGCATGTGCGGCACAACCTGCAGCGCAGGACAGAGCCTCCCTCCGTGCGCCAGCGGGGCGGTTTTAACTGCCAAGGGCACAGCCTGTGTCCCTTCCCTCCTCTGGATCTCCTATTAGTCAGCATCATAGCTGAATGCACTCCAGCAGGCACTTCTGCCCATTCCAGTCGGACAAGAGGAATGCTCTGTTCTGAAGAGCAAACAACAGGAACCACCTCAAGGCTCATTAGCTGCTTCTACAAATTGAACAGCTGAAGTGTTCGATGCTACAAGAGCTGAATCTTGACAATGCTTGATCGCTCCTTCCAAAACTGACCTCTGGCTCTAAGTGAATTTTAAGGAGATTACAGGAAAGATTGCCTCATTCACAACCTTTTTTCATGAGGTTTTGAGATCTGCCACACTTTTCTTGCTCTCTCTTTTGAGCTCCTTCATTTTTAGAGCAGTATTTCTGCCTTCAAGCTGCTCCCAAGGCCATCACGCAAGACTGACATGTGCTGTTAAGAAAATGTGATCAGTGGCAATACCCACTTGTGTAGCAGGGCAAAGAATCCCTACAGCTCATTTTTCACTCTCAATCAGTCCAAGGCTGTAAGACAGCACAGACATTGCCCTCTACACCAGCTCCAAACTTCCTTGGGATACTGGAGCTCACAATTCAGAAACAAGACTGCCGCCCTCTCGCTGAGGGCAGTTGGCTTAAGGAGAAGTACTCTTCACTGGGACAAGAAGCAAGAGAATGCAGCAGCACTCTCCTGTTTAGAATTAGCGTGTTCATCACCAAACAGACTGGATGAAGCAACCAATAGGGCCATCAAGGGATTCAGCTTTAGAGTTTATTGCTAAGAAAAACTGTCCCATGATCACAAACTAAAGCGATAAAAATCAGTCACCAGGACTGTCCAATGAATTCACATTCATCACTGGGAAACCCCCTTGTTCTTCAGTTATCCTCCAAAGGCCATTCACTTTGCATGGTGTTTTGATGCATCAAGCCCCATATGTTCCTCCTGCAGCTTGCTCAAGAACGTCGCTGAGGCCATGGATGACATGTACTTAGTGGAAGCAGGCCAGGTGGCCCAACTAGGCAGCATCAGAGTGGAAAAAAAGTGCATGATTAAAGCTGCCAGTGCTAAGGGAACGAAGAAGAAGAAGTGGTACAAAAGCAGCAGAAAGGGTCAGGTCTCTCTAACTCACATTCAGGAGACTCACCCAGGCCGCTCAGTGCTCCTGCTGCTGGAATGAACAGTGAAGACATTCTCATTCAGCTGGTCCCAGTGGTACTCAACTCCAGAGTTTAAGGCCCTTGAAACAACAAAGAAGGAAAAACATTAGTATGGCAGGACACTGATCCCAGCCAACACACATTACATCCCCACAAGACAAAGGACACTGTTGATTCCTCTGCTACAGAAACCGCAGATCTAGCTCAGTTCACGTTTTTGTTAAAGGGGCTCATCACCATAAGCAGTCTTGCAAACATGGAGCAATTGCTCTGGAATATTCCATCCATTTCCATTCAATATTAGCACTGAGGCAAGGCAACAGGAGCAGAGAGATTTTCAGGAAATGAAGACATACAACTGTGTGTATAAAATCAAGTTACCCTAGCTCAAGTGGCTAAAAGAATTAGAATAGCAAGGCCGATTCTCCCTGTGGTGCCTGCCAGCATTTCCTCCACTAGGTAATGCTAAGTAAAACATTGTTCTTATTTGACATTTAGTTTCTTTGCCATTGGTTCTCATTCTACCTATAAATAAATTTCTATACAGCCTTCACTGACAGTCACTGTGGAGCAAGGGCAGATGTAGAGGATATTTTAATGTTTCCACAAAAGAATTTGTACTGGATCAACTATCTGTGTGTCTGAAAATTCAAAAATTGGAATTTTACAGCTAACACTACTAAGTTTAACAGAAGATCCAATGCTCTGGTAACCTTTCACAGTGCATTTCTCAACAAGAAGCATGAAACCAGGGCTGGCTTACCCCTTGAGAGGAAGAGGGCAGGTTACGAGTGTCTGGCTAATCATCAACACCATGGCTGAAGGCTGTGGGCAACCACAGAAATGAAGCCACCATACCCAGAACACTGTAAGTGCATCTCCCTCTATTTCTAAGGCCAACAGGCCTTAGACTGGAAGAGGGTAAGAGTGAATGCAGCATACTCTGTGCCATACCAGAATGTCTGAGGACAGGCACACACTGTTAGCTGCAGAGAGTGAGCTGTGTGTGCTGGAGGCCTTGGGCTAGGGTGCTAGGGTGACAGCACCCCAGGTCAGGACCAAGGGTGAAAGCTGGAGAAAATCAGGTCAATAAAACCACACGAGGTGTCTACAGAGAGGAATCAGCTGTCAACTTTTTTTTTTTTTTTTGCTGGGCTAGCCCTGTGCTGCATTATACCCCATGAAAGCAGCTGCCAGGGAGATGTCGATTTACAAAGGCTTCAGAGTTTACTGACAGATAGCAACCCATCACTAAAACTATGCCAGGCTCTCTGGCTGCTCCATCCCCTACCCAGTATACTGAGACTTAACCGTCACACTTTGCTGCTTGAAAATTAGCACAGTCCCTAGGCAAGAGAGACTTTCTGACCTGGTAGGCAAAATTTCCAGAAAAAGCCTAGTTTGCTTAGTATCTGCTGCTATTATCCAACAGATAATAATAATAATAACAGAGCTGCCCCTTGCTCTTTGCCTGTCTTCTTCCATACTTCTTCATGCTTTCCATAGCACAGGCGTGGTCCCCACAGCCACCTACACAACTGGCATTTGGCACCAAAGTGCTCTCTCTGTGTGCTTGTTGGAATCAGAAAGCACAAAACACTTGGAAGCAGAAAACACAAACCATCGAAACTCCTCACTGTTGATAAGCATCTCGTGTCTAAAGCAGACACCGAGGTGGGGTGGAGATCCCGTGGTCCTGTTGTGCTCACACCGAATGTGGAGTGAGACCAGGTGTGGTCCAGACCCCTATTCTCCGGCTTATCCCAGCAGTTAACTGTTCGCTGCAGAAGGGAACATGACAATGGCCTGTTCCCGGCAGAAGCGATCAAGGCTGGAAAGCTCCTCAAGAGGTGTTCTGTGCATCTGCTCAGCACACTTAACAGTTTGCCTACTTTGTCACATCCCCACACTTTACACATTGATAGAAAACTCTGCACATTAATAGGAAACTGAAGTATAAATGTGGGTCCTATTTCAGACCTGAGGGTGGGACAAGAATTCGACACCAAATCCTAGGGAGAGACTGACGGATTTGTCCTCCTTGCCCTCCCAGAAGGGACGCCTTTTGGTAAAACTTGTGCCTCGGCTCTGCTGAGTTTCTGTCTGTTTGTTTGTTTACTCAACCCAGGAAATTACTTGTATTTTGAGCTATATAATGATTTCTGCAGCTTAGTATATAGATCACCGGCAACCTTAAAGAATCTGTGTCTGTTGCAAGGGTAAATAAATCGTGTTATTGGTGAATCCAATTGTTTAATGCAACCAGACCTACAGTATGGACTGTTCGTGCATCTGTTATCGGACCTATCATCACAGGAAACTGCGCTATTCGCGCATCCAACTGCTCCCTCTCAGGGAATCGGACCTACAGCGTACAGGCTGTCCGTGAATCTGGCGTTGGACCTATAGGCACAGGGAATAAGTTATTTGTGAATCTTGACTCCTAACCAGACCTCATTGTGGTCCGAAGTCAGAGCTATAGCAACCCATCTGAATTGGTGTAGCTATGAAGAGGTCAGTCCAGACACCCCCAGCCCCTCTAATCTCTGAGGAGTGGTTAGAACGCAAGGGGGCTTTCTCTTACTAAATTTGCGCTCCCCCCCTCCCCGCCCTTTGCGCAACAGTGCCCCACCTACCTTTGCCAGCTCCCAGCTCTAGACTCTAGAAGCCTGCAAAGCCTAGGCCAAAATTTGAGCTGGCAATACTGCATTTCCCTTCTTCCCTCAAACACCGTGCTCCTGTCCTAGGCAGAAAGCTCCACTCCCGTGCAGACACATGTCCGAGCCTGATTCAGCTCACTTCTACAGAAGCGTGATGGTACCAGGCTGACATGCAGCACCCCAGTTAAAAATGCCCATCCCTGCCCATTCCACAGAGGCTCACTCCATATACTCAGGTTGCCGGATGGGGAAGTCCATTCTAACTCCAAGCTACCAATTTGCACCCTTCCCTGGACAGTGAAATCAACAGCCATTCCATTTCATACACAGCTCTGCACCTTGGGTTTAAATACTGTCATTTATTAACAGAGTTTCACTGCCAGAGTCCTATTAGCTACTCATCTACTGTCATAGAATCGAGGAACCGGTTACTCCTTTCCCAGAAGGAGGACCTGTAGCAGCTGGTGCCACTGCTCCCATTGCTGACTCTGGGAACACTGGTGAACAGGCTTTGGCCAAGGTCACTACACTTGGCCATAATGGGAGTTAAACATCCTCAGCGACCACTTCAACCTGGCTTTTTAGTCTGGACGGTACTTGTCCCTGCAAGGTTAGAAAAGTGGCTCAGAGTAAATAGCTGGTATTTTCCACTGCAGCAACGAGCATCCTCACAGCTACTCTCCAGCAGTCTCTTTCTCTGGCAAGGTCAGCAAACTAACTTCTCCTCTCACAACTCCACCTCTTGCAAAAGACTTGAAGCAACAGAACCCGCAACACGATCTCTGTTCTCTTCCGCATGCATCTGCGCCTCCACAGCCCCTAAGATCAGTATCACACTTGCTCTTCCAGCCTTTGGATGATTGTTTGAAGCTAGAGAGGAGATGTTTCTGACTGCACCAAGGTACAGTGGAGAAAACAAATGTCTGAACATAGCAAAGGGAACTGGCTGGGGACTACCTTTCTATGAAAATCATAACTTCTCTTCTTAATTAAGCAAAGATACCGTCAAAGAAATGCTGCTATTGTATGGGTTAAGTGCCAGTTTTAAGACCATGCCTGCATTAGAAACTTGATCACATAATCACACCTTAAAGGATCTTAAGTACACAAGAAGATGTGTGTGACAACCACAATTACCTTGGTTTAAATCAGATTTTCAGTTAAGCTCAAAGATTTGCACTGGTTTAAGCACACCTATTTAAAACAGTGCAATCTCCCTTTTCAGGAAGCCTAAAGGTTATTCAACGCTCATTGCAAAATATTGCTTGAATTTCGTAAATTAGCAAGCCTTTCACAGCACGTTTCCCAGGAGATTTGCAAATCAAGCCCTGACTATTCATTTCAGAGAAGCTGAACTCACACAGGAGAAGTGAATATTTTTCAGGTAATGGAAGCATTTAACTTTTGCTCCATCAAACTCTAGACATGGAAATGCTGGAAGCACTTCACATTTTCCAAAGCATAATGCAGAAGCTCTGTGTAGCATGGAGCATGTTTCCACTTGGATGTGGCTGCAGCAAGAAGGACATTTATTGCCCAGGGCTTCAGGGTGAAAAATTGTAATTCTCCACACTACGTCAGTCATGGACAGTGAAGTCCACTTAGTCAAGTTCTTATTTTCTTCCTATTTATGGCTGTCACTAAGCTCTCTAAGCCTTTCCTGGAAATTTCCATTAGCTTTGTTAAATGCAGAGCTGTTCACAGCCTGGCTTTCTCAGCAGGGATCTGTTCCGAAATGGACTTTTCCTTCACGCCTGTGTCCAGCTTGCATCATTAACGAGGAGACGACGAAGGGCA
Source organism: Baryphthengus martii (assembly GCA_013396935.1). Lineage (NCBI taxonomy): Eukaryota > Metazoa > Chordata > Aves > Coraciiformes > Momotidae > Baryphthengus > Baryphthengus martii. The sequence goes on along the minus strand of VWZK01009013.1, from coordinate 41,913 downwards.
CAGATTTGCATGCTTTGCTAAAAGTCAAATAAGGATTCCGAGTGGAGCCTGTTACATACCAAGAGCCAACAACTTGGGCAGCACAGCCTCTCCCCCTGCATGGAGGTATTACCTACATGGCTCAATTATGTCCCCCTGAATAAATGGAAAAAGCTCTAGGAATGAATGACAAAATTATTCATACACGATGAGAAAGCCAAAATATAACTTACTGCATTTGCTTAACCAGTATTTGAAAAAGTAAAGTGACAAAGCACAGGTCAGCACAAAATGACTTAAGACAGCTGGGTAACTCCTCAGCTGGCATATCTGAAGTTGGGAGTTGAAGAGTAGGAGGGATTAGGACAAAAGTACCCCAATTCTATCTAACAAAAGAGCTCAGTAGCAAGATGGCAAGACAAAAACTTGCAAGTAGAGTATGTATGCTCAGGAAGGCATAAATAATACTGACTGTCTTTTCACTGAAACCATCCCCACTACTGAAGAAAGCAACAGCAATGGACAAATGCACTGCTCTCCTTCTTCAAATCCTGGAAGGGATTCTTCAAATACTGGAAAGGACCAGTAGTAGCACACTTGCCTGCTACAGCATGGAATTAAATTCTAATTAAGACATTGCTCCCTGCAATCCCATTAAAAAATAGCAGCACAACCCCACTGTACTCAACAATTATCACGAAGACTGTGGCAAGCCCAACATGGAGAAGAGTAGCTGCAAGGTGCACAAGCTGCAAGTATGCAGCACACAGCTAGGCAAATACCTGATTTTCATGCTGCTGAGGTTTGTCTTCTCCATAAAAGGAATTACTCCTTAAAGCTGATTTCTCAAATATACTATCCATTCAAAATCACTAAGAACAAGTGTACAAAACCAGCCTAGTTTACAAAAGATTTGAATTCCCCAAGATGTGCTTTCCTCCCTCTGTGTAAACTCGTTGTTCTTAAACCACTCAAACGGTATCGAGGAAATACAGAGCGAGCTACGGAGAGCAAGGTGACACTGTGCTAAGGAACAGAAATCCATTGTCTGTTTGGGAAGGAAGCAGCAGCACATGGGTCTCATGTAATGCAATGTTTGGCTGGATTCCAGGTGCATCCTTGTCAGCAGCTCATTATCTCTTCTGCTGGCGTGTGATGATCAGCACAGTAAGCCCCATCCCTGGCTCCCATGAGCAGCTAGGCAACGGTATTGTCAGCACAAGGCAAAATCTGGCACTCCCAGCAGCTGCCTGGATAGGAAAACAATCATTTCTAACACTCTGCTTCATAAATATTTCGCTTTCTGTGCGGGCGATGAACCACGTGCAGAGACAAATCCAAGCGAAAATTGGCTGCAGTGCAAACTGTACGGAACCAGCAAATGGGATTCCTGGAGTAGCTCTGTTGTGCAGCTGTTCCCTTTGACCAAGGAAGAGGTGGCAGTTTCACTGGCACTGGACTACTTGGGAGCACGCCCTTGGAGTACAGCCTATGTATGACTAGCAAAAGGAGGAGTACGAGACCGCGTGTAAGAATCTGTAACAAGAGAAGTCGTATGGACATTTAAGTGACGTATGAAATCATCTTATTTCATCCAATTCAGAGCTAACAATGGAAAGGTCACCCCTTCTCTGCAACCAGTAGCAGGTGCATTTTCACTCCCTATACTGCTGCAGCCTACTGATTTTCCAGAATCCTGCAAGCTTTGCCTGCCTTGAAACCAGAAACCATACCGAAACACATCCTGACACCCACCTGAACTGTCAGAAGTGCTGCAGAAGCAGGACAGCAAGCAGCCTGGTGCAGCTGGTAGCTGTGTATCTGCTTCAGGGAGGGTGCCAACTCAACTCACACCACCATGTGAGATGACTGGCTCTGTTTATTTGATTGTGTAGTTCTGACAGCTCAGTTAAATAGTGGGATTTTTGAAGAGGCTCTATTCAAACTCGGAGCATTTAAATGACGTTTGCCTTATAAATTTGGAGGCACTAATAGCTAAGAACATTTCACTGTCTCAGCAGCATGAACACATATGAGGTTGTTCTGCCCACCAGTAGGCAGCTAATGATGGATACAGCCCAGGCTCTTGCAACCAGTGGATAAGATTTGATAGAAGACACACCTCTAACTGTCATCATCCCTGGGCAAAAATGTGACATCACAGCTAAGGAAGAGTCATCTCAGCTGTTAGATGACCCAAAGAAAGAGAAATTAACACAGTAGGCAAAATATAAACTTGATGGTTTCTTCTAATCCATCGGGTCACTACAGCTAAAACCCAAGAGACTCCCAAGCGCCAGCATTTGTAGCCTGCCTGTCTAGCAGTTTGCACGTAGCAGATGAGCAGACTCATGACATGGAGGACACATCAACAGAAAACTTAAGAAGAATGTGTCTTACATTCCAATGGAGAAGGTCTTAAATCAAGAATCAGTCTTCCAACATATTCAACAGGAAGGATAAACAGAAATTAATTACCAAGACAATGACAGATGAGACTGAGAGAGGTTTGTATGAAAGTTTGGACATTCGATTATCTCAGGACTCAAGAACTAATACCAAGGTTGAGAGCGCTGCACTTAGGGGTCATGAAGCTGCAGAGCAAAACTTGTGTTAAGAATAAGGCCAAGACAAGTCCCTCACGGACAGCCTTCCTGTCCGTGCCAATAATTCCATCAAAATGCCACAAGAGTTTTTTAAAGCAGCTTTTCCCAGAGCTTTTTTACACTGCTCTCAGAGTGACATAGAAGTTGTAACTCACATCTGAGACAACAAGAGGAACCCTTTTAGTCCTGAACGTGACTCCAGTCATACTGATTTTGCAGCTAGACATCAGCTACTTCAACAAGTAGAACAGATATAGCCCAATTTGCAGGGGGCATACTGAGGCCAGTACTAAATGCAAAACGTGCTAAGCAGATGGACAAAACACTCAAGCAAGGTAGGCCCAGAGTTCAGATTTGCTCCTACAACACCGGTAGGAATTTCATCTATGATATACTGCACTACGCAGTAGTTTTAGCACTATTAAAAAAAGAAAGAAAGAAAAAGCAGCATATTTATGTGAATAAGAACACATCATTCAGGTGAAATAGCCTGGAATAAACAAGGCAGGAATAAACCAAATAAGAATTTAAATTTCAAATTCAAAACCCAATTAAGTGCAAGGTCCTGCACCTGGGTTGGGGCAATCTCCTGTATCAATACGGGGTGGGGGATGAAGAGGATGAAGGGATTGAGAGAAACTGGTAAATGAAAAGCTAGACATGAGCCGGAAATGTGCATTGGCAGGCCAGAAGACAGCATCAAAAGAAGCAGGGTCAGTAGGTCAAGGGAGGTGATTCATCTCTTCCACTCTGCTCTGGTGAGACCCCACCTGGAGTAGTGCATCCAGCTCTAGAGTCCTCAGCACAAGAACAACATGGACCTGTTGAAACCATCAGAGGGCTGGAGTAGCTCTCCTATGAGGAAAGGCTGAGAGAGTTGGGCCTGGAGAAAAAAAAGGCTCTGGGGAGGCCTTCCTGTGGTCTTACAGTACCTAAAGGGGACCTATAAGAAAGATGGGGACAATCTTTTTAGCAGGGCCTGTTGCGACAGAACAAGGGGTGATGGTTTTAAACTAAGAGAGGATAGATTTAGAGTAGATAGAAGGAAGAAATTTTTTACAATGAGGGTGGTGAAACACTAGCACAAGTTGCCCAGAGAGGTGGCAGAAGTCCCATCCCTGGAACCATTTTAGGTCAGGTTGGATTGAGGCGCTGAGGGACCTGCTCTAGTTGCAGATGTCCCTGCTCACTGCAGGCAGGTTGGATGAGATACCTTTAAAGGTCCCTTCTGTCCCAAAACATTCTGTGATACTATGAATTTGATTTTTCACTGATTTCCTTCTCATTCAACATCCTGTCAGTATTCCATGACAACCTTCACTTACGCGGCTCCAACAATGCCAAGTAGCATACAAGTATCCTCGGGAAGGTAAATAACAGATTCCAGAACACAGAGCTTTAAGTTCCTTAAATAAGAACAATTTAGCTTGGTATCTTAAACCAAGCTGGATAACCAAGATGGATAACTTGCTTAAATTCCTCTAAAAATCTAAAGGCTTGTTAATTGACTGAAGTGATTACAGGCAGACTATACTGCAAATAAGCTTTGAACCCTCAGAATATCTTAAGCTGTTTATGATCTCTCAGCTCTTCCAGTGGCTTAGACAATTTAGGATGTTAGAAGTCTTTCGGGAAGCACAAATTGCTCAAGCCTTCCTAAGGCCTTAAACATCTTAAACTGTTACAAGTCTTGAGAATCAAAATGATTCTTTAGTCTTCTTTGAACTTTCACTAGGCATTTTTAGCAGAAACTAATATTTACATTGCTTCAAAGGCAACTTGAAAGTAGGCTTGCTTTGTAGATCTTAGGCCAACAAACTAAACCAGAAAAAGAATGGAAGACATCAACTTCGAAATAAAAGTTTAACATTAGCAAACATAGTAGGGTTTGGTTTTTTTTCTTTTTCTTTTTTTTTTTTTTTAAATAGAACATTGCAATGTGCACACACAAAGCTGCCAAGCTCCAGAACCAAGATCTTGCCTTGGTCTAACCTCAATGAGATCCACAGGGTAAGTCAAGTTTTATATTTTTAATCTTCAGCAGCTTTGAAATTAGCCAGTTCTGCTTAGTACATAGGGGAAACTTGCTCAAGAAAACAAAAAAAATGACAAAAAGTCAAATCCACAATTATTACTCTCATTACTTGCAGTTTGTAGACACTGAGTTGGGAACATCTACAGAACCAGATAGCTTGAGGATTTAAAAAGGGGATAGAAAATGAAGGAAAAGTTGGCTGTTTTATTTGCTAGCTGGATTCACTACAGTCCTGCTAGAAAGTAAGAGACAAAGAATAAAACTCCACAAATAAATTGGATCAAAGACTGGAAAACTAAAGATGATCTTATTAGAAAGCCAAGGGAGTAAACAACCAAACAAAGAAAGTCTAGTATAGACCAGCGGAGAAAAGTTACAAGAAAGCAGGATGGACTGGTGCTGCCAAAGAGGGAAAATATATTCTAAAAATAAACAGTAGGAAGATGGAAATGGAATGAAAAAAGGTCTACTCATCCATGAGGCTAAGGACAAAAATCAATAATGACTCAAAGTGGCCGAGATACCGAATTTTCTCTCTGAAGTCTCCACTTAAAATATATCCAAGGGTACTTATGGAATTAGGGAGTAAGAAAAGAAGCTAGACATAGCAACTAGCTGCACTCTTTAAGAAAACAAACAAAATAAAAACAGTTTAAGAAGCTAATTTCTTAAACACATTCACACCAGTATTCTTCAAAAAGAAAGCCATACTTACATTGACAATTACTCTCTCCTAAGCACAACTTTTATCCTTAAAGACAGTAATATAGCAAAGACAAAAAAAGGAAGATACACAGAAACAATGAGTGAGCCACACGCAGTAGGCAGTAAGTCAAATAATTGCTTGCAAGAAATTTAATTGCTTTTGTAGACAGGATTAGAAAAAAAGCAAAGGAAAAAATGGTGGCAGGTGTGATCTGAATAGATATAAGTGAAGTATTTGGTAACTGTTCCTAAAGTACATGGCCATGCTTTTAGAAAGATTGTTACCCAATATGAGAACCAGCAAGGACCTGCAGAAACACAGAAATCCTTCCTCTCCTATGCATTCCAGAGCTAGCCCTAGACAAGGTGCTTTGAGTGCTTGCTTTTCTCAAAACACTGAAGTCATTGGATCAGTATTTTCAAAAGCACATGAGCACTGTGCCCTTCCAGAACCTGATCGTAAGCACTTGGGGGGACACTCAAGATTGACCAACAAATGGACGTGCGGTCTCCCTTCCTTTCTCCCACAGCAGTCCCCAACATGAGAAGCCAGTAAAGTTTCCTAAGCAGTGGTCTGCTCCTCCTCACTTTCAATCTCACCTGTTCGCGTTCTACAAGACAATTAATGTTTGAGTAGCCCCACCAGGAGTGTTTCCAAATGGGAAAGGTCTTGTTAGGATGTGACAGGATAGGAAAGGTTATAAGCATTAAAAACCAAATTCTTTTCTAATTCAGTAGAGCTATTTCTACCATACAAGACACTCTGGATTTCATTCCATGCTGCAAAACCCAAAAATTCAGCAACTGAATCAAACCTTGAACCACGCAGAGCCAAGAAAGATGTACAAAACTTTGGTAAGCATTAACACTGGCCACAGTTACAAACAATGTATGTTACAGGGGGCATGTGGTGGGGGATAAAAAGCCTTGGGAAGGCTAAAATAGCACTAGTAGCCACACAAGAAAAGTCAGCATGCAGCAGGACACCAGAGGGATGAGGAGAATTCATCCTGGAGCGCCTCTCCTATAGGACAGGCTGAGGGAGTTGGGGCTGTTCAGTCTGGAGAACAGAAGGCTCCAGGGAGACCTTATAGAGGCCTCCAGAACCTGAAGGGGCTACAGGAAACCTGGAGAGGGACTTTTAATAAGGGCCTGTGGGGATAGGACAAGGGGCAATGGTTTTAAACTAGAGTAGGGGAGATTGAGATGAGACATTAGGAAGAAGTTCTTTCCTCTGAGGGTGGTGAGACACTGGAATGGGTTGCCCAGAGAAGCTGTGGAGCCTCATCCCTGGAAGTGTTTCAGAGAAGGCTGATGAGGCTCTGAGCAACCTGGTCTGATGGGAGGTGTCCCTGCCCATGGCAGGGGAGTTGGAACTGGATGAGCTTTAAGGTTCCTTCCAGCTCAAGCCATTCTAGGATTCTACGAATTCACACTGCTCTGTACCACCTCCTGTGACAGACTCGCAGGCCACAGCGAGCAGTATGGGGTGGTTCACTTCATTTGCTCAGTGGAGTACACTACCTCAAATGGTGTGCCTAAAGGGAATCCTGTTTTCATGTGGCACAGCTCTCAGTGAACATGAGTGTAATGAATTTAGAGTCTTGCTTTAGCTTGATGGTGCCCACTCTCAGAGCCTTTCAAACCCACACTTCTGGACCGAACAGAAACTCACCTTACATTCAAAAAGCACAGACCACTATGTGGTGATGTGAAGCCATGTGCAAGCAGACAGCAGACTCGTGATCTAATATGCACGCAAGTCTATCAGTTGGCAACCATCTATCCACTGAACCATGACAAGAGTGAATTACAGGACCCTCTAGAAAGGAACAGGGTGTCAACCTCAGATAGACTGCAACCTGTTTCCAATCCTCATCTGAGGGCCAAAGCTCTCTTACCGGCAGGCCTTGCCTGTGAAGCACAGATCTGAGTACTCCTGCTCCAGTCTATCATCACTCAAATTAGTTAGAAAGTAAGAAGACAAGCAGGAAGCATCCCCCAAAGACACACTGCTTATGATCTACTCAATCCCATTCATTACTCTGTGCATCTTCAGAATTTTCAGGTGCCCTTCTTCATATCATCTTCCTGCACTTTGTGCTCTGTGCCCAGTAGTCACTTCCACGAACCTTCTCGCAGTGACAACTCCTCTTACATGGTGGTTGATGATTTTTTCAAAGAAAAATGAAAGATAAAACTCACAAAAAGTAAATTGTTTGTCCTGTTGGTCACTTGCAGAGGAATTTTTTCCAGAAGCCAGGTTCCTCCTCTCCCCTGGGTTCTTTCACACAGGCCATTTCTCAGAAGGACTTTGATTCAGCAGGAAAAGCAGACAAAGTTTTATACACGTCACAGAGATCTGCTCTAAGATGAATAGTTTATTTATTTGCAAGCAAGTGAAACCAGCAGTTACATAAGCAAAAGAAAAGATGATAAGAAGGACAGCAGCCAATGTTGAGCACCAGCTCGACTACCTTTGCTATTTGTTATCCTTGCTTGAAATGGTGTTTATTCACTGATAGTTGGGATCTCCAGGTTTTCAAGACAATCTGTATCTAATATTGCATGTTCGAACTAACTTATTAGTAAATAACGTCAGTTGGTCGGCCTTTGAGTGTTTTTTGAAAGGAGGAACTTTCCTGACGTTACATTAAAAGTTTATTCCAATTTAATTGCATAAAAAGCAGAGGAAAAAAAAAATCATGGTTTTCAATAGCACAATTTAGTGAGCTGCCAGACACAAACCAAACACATTTACTTATCAGAGTAGGAGTTGTATCTTTGACGTGGACCTTGGGTTTCTAATACCGAAAACTGCCTCATAACTCAGCAGTCTAAGTCCCATCCCCAATATTCAAGTCATACACTTGTTTCTGCAAGCCAGCCAAGCTGCACCTCCAAACAGCTAAGCCTTTTGCATCCACCCAACCAATGTACTGGCTACTGCAGAAGTCACCTGGCTAGTCAGCTTTCTTGAGTTTGCAGCCACAACCTAGTCATAGTCAATTTATGCCTTTTTTTTTCTCTAATAAGTAAAAAAATGCAAAAATTCTCCTTTTCTGGAGATTTGTGGAAGGCTGTAACCACCCTGTCTTTAGATCTCCTTTTTAGACCTGCTGAAGACACCAAGCTGCAGGTTTTCTCAGGTAAAAATGCTCCACTAACCTCACAACAGCTCTTCTAAACCACTACTGTACCAGTTCAAATGCAGTTCTGAATATGGATATGTGAATTTTAAAACACTCCAGCTTACATATCTAGTTTCTTCTACAGTGACAGTAACATTTTGCTTTCTCTGCTGTTAAGCATCTTGTGTCTCATCCTAGAACTAAATTTGTTGTTTTTACAGCCTCATGTATTGACAGTTTAATCACCTATGATCAACTAAAATCTGGGGTCTTTCTCCTCCTCTGTCATTTTAACTACGGAGCTCAGTGTTATTAGTCACTAAGTGCACTCTGTACCGTTAAGTTCTCTTTTCTATAGCTCCAGTTACTTTTAAGGCAATCCAATTCTTGCGCAATACTCTTGACTTTTCTCTGCAATGACAAGGCTAATGTCACATCTTCTGCAAATGTATTCAGTACACCCTTACAAAGCATTAGCATAAGTATTATTAATAACCAGCCCCAGAACAGGTTCTTAAGGAAGTCCACCCATGACCTCTTTTGTGGCCGAGCCCAGCTCTCAATCATGTTGTACTCCTTCCTTTAGCCAAGCCTTCACCTGCTCTTTACCAGATCTTGTTCTAATCCTAATTGGACTTGATGATCTTAAAGGTCTTTTCCAACCACAGCGATTCTGCGATTCTGTAGCTCTCTACAATAATTACATTTATTGTAGTTCCAGCATGGGAACTGCTTTACTAAAATGTAGAGTTAATAGACCTGGAGCAAATCTTTAGCTGATCCTTTAATTAAAAATAAAATCTCAAGGACATATATCCAATCTGCTGTACTCCACCTCAGTCAAATCACAATGCATTTGATCTGGCTTTCCGTGGTTTTAATTTTTCTTTCCTTCAAAATATACCAAATAAATCCGTGTACTGAGTTCACATTATGGGTTGCCAACATAACTTGACCTTCCCCATATCCATCTGTAGGAAAAACTGCCAGCATTGCTACCCAAACTGAGCAACACAGCCCAAAATGTTTGATTTAAATTACTGTTTCTTTAGAACTCTGGAAGGCCCACTTGCACAGCCTCTCATTATGAGCTGACGGGAGTTTCAAGTTATGTCTTTTTTTTTTTTTGGAGGGGGGGTGGGGGCAAAGCTTATACTTCCAGTCTACTCATCTCATTCTCCCTAAACACATGTTTTTCAAATCCTGTATTTGAGGCACAGCTGCTATTTCAACCTGTTTGCATGATCCCTGTAGCACTTGGGTTTCGAATGCCTCCATTGTACATGGGAATAAAGACTCAGGGAATTATAACAATCTCCATTGTTTGCTACTGGCCACAATTTTCTTTGCCCAATTAGAACAGTGCAGGTGTTTTAATCAATGCAGTGTTTTCTTGAGCCCTGCTGTTTGGCAGCCTATCCCTGTATAGTCCTCTCTCAATTGCTGAATCCTTTATTTAATATTGACCTTCCTTTGTAATATTGTGTATGGAAACTACACAAATATTTTTCATCTTCCTCCCTTGCTTTTCAAGTTGAAGTCATCAGGTCTGTCAACCTCAAACCAAGCCAAGAACTGCTGAGATGGCATCTATGTGTCAGGATTTTTCCTTTCTCTGAGGATCATCCAAGTAGATCTGGGGCAGATATCACAGCTGCAAACCACTTCTGCTCTGACAGAACCTCACTCATTCATGTGGTCTAATATTACAGCCTTAATGTAAATTATTCAGCTCGGTGAATATATACACCTTCGTGCAGAGCTCTGTAAGTCACTCTGGCTGTTGCTGGTCTATAAAATGGTGCAGTTGAGAACAGAACATAGCAGGTGTCCTGCTCCAAAAAGAACCCATCAGTCCCTGGGAGGTCTGAAATAATCACCAGAAACATCAGTCGCTCCAATCCACCAGCAGGAAACCTGTGAAAGCATTTCTGTCAAACTACCGATAAATCTCCCCCCCTCTACAGCTACCCTGATATATGTTCATACAGAAAAAGTTCATTTTTGCGGAACTGTACATGATCATTTCTGGGACAGAAGTAAGGACATCAAAGCGTGCCCTAGCTACATGGTGAGTGAAAAAGGTTTCACAGAGATGCTGCAGAAGAACTACCAGTGTTTCCATAACATATCATGATAGTGTTCCTGTTGTGTCTTTCATTAGTGAGGTGCCCAAGAGAGACATGCCGCTCAGCTTGGGCTACTGCAAGTGCTGAATATCCAGCTCACGTCAGATGTGGTAAGTCAGGATAGCCAGACCAAGCTCCATGTTGCAGCGTTCAATCAAAGCATCCAACCTCAGGGAGACTTATTTCCCCGAGTTCTCATCCAAGTTCATCTCACAAACTATCAGAAGACTAGATCTTATTACTTCTCTAGATTGAAAATAACTTACAATAACTCTCAGGTTGGAGAAGAGACACATTATTCTTGAAAAATTCTTCTGCTTAGAAAGTACAGCAACTATTCTTGAAGAAAACCACTTATACTGGAAGAAAGTGATTATAGCTTATACCATAATAATATCTTGTAGAACTTCATGTATAAATAAGGCCTGATGAAAGATTATGTTCAAGAGAACAAGAGGGCTGTTTGAAGAGTGCTGGCATTTTGTACTGCTGAAATTATTCCAATCTGAATTCCAACCACAGATTTCACCAGAAGGCTGTTCTGAATTAGTCACTATTACAATTGTATATATTGATTCTGATTTAAGATAGTGGTTCTACACTGACCATATGATTCTCCTCAAGCACCACATGCTTGATCTCATGCAGAACAGATGGAGTCCACACGCATGTGGTAAGATCACCAGCAGTGCTGCAAGTCTTTAGCTGCCAGCTTTTAAGTTACAAGGAACATGTGAAGTACAACCAAAACCAATATCAAGGTACTTTAGTATCACAAAATAACTGAATCAGAAATCCCTGAGGAGTTCCTGCTCAAAAAAAACCAAACAAACCCAACTTGCACAACACAATGGAGAAAAGGGTCTCAAAAGTAGGGGGCAGAGACTCCCCAAGAGCACTGAAAGCAATATATGTTTCACTGCTCAGACACTCAGTCATCCTCCGTGTCTCACCACATCTAAATCAGCTTGTGTTTAATTGCAAGTTTACAAGGAGACAGTTACACGTCTCACGGCACCATTTAAATAAGAGAGAGCTACAGTCTACACATCACACCATTGGGCTTTCCAGTGAGGAGCAAAACAATTCACCAGCTTGCTTATAATTATGACAAAAATGAATCCTAGAATCTCGTGCTTGAATACTCTAAGAAGTATTTGATATCACTAGGTCAGCAGCTTTCAACCTGGTTGGTGGACTCCAAGGGGTCCAACAAAAGCCAAGGAAAGCAAACATTATCACTAACAGCTCAAATCTGCTCTTCTCACTGGAGACTTTCAGATGTCCATAAATCCAGAGAGACAGAAAGACACTGCACTAGACAGACGTGAAACAAAGGATCCAGAAAGCCCAGGAAATGCTAGGGAAATGGGAAATAAAATGAGCTAGTACGATGCACTTCAAACAGTGTCAGAAGTTTATAAACAGCAAAAACAACACTGATTGTAAAAGACTCAGACAAACAATAGCAGTCCAAAAGGAGTAGGAGTTGGGTATTTTGGGTCCCACAAGAACAATGCCCCAGGGAGCGAAAGGCCATCTTATCCCCACTGCCCTAAGATCGGAAATGCCAAAACAATAGTAGCTCCATACAAAGCAAGCACTTACTCTGGTCGGCAAATCACCAGGTCACCTTTGTTGGTGCCATATGCCAATCCCAGGCCTGGCTCAGGCAGCCAGCGAGCGGAGTTGATGCTGACGTGTCTTCTCTGGTCGGCAGGCATCGGGTACAGAACGTTGAAAACTCTCTGAAACAACAACAAGAGATTACTTGACAGGACAGTAAGAGGCAGGAGAGCCAAGGAGGCTCAAAAAAATGTTTGACCGCGGTGCGGCAGCGCAGCTGGCCAAGGAGATGTGACATTTCACAGGATGTTGCAAGAAACCGCTAATCCAGCAGTGAGAGCAAGCAGCTGCTAGGAACACACTCCTGTGCCCGACAGTGCTCAGCTGGCTGGCACACACCCGGGGAACAGGGAAATCCTGTCCCCAGGAGAATCTGCACATCACTCAGTGGGCTGCACAGTCCCACTCAAACTTGCTGACACAGTGATGGAGACGAGTGGTATAGGCAGGGGGAAGCAGGACAACTGGGACTCTCCTGGCCTTCGTCTCTCATCTTACCTCACTAGGGTGGGAACAGAAAACCGGCAAGCAAGCATCGGAAGTTTACTGTTTCTATTAAGTAAACCAAACTTTATGCAAAAATAATATAACAATTTTCCCTTTTTAAACACTTAAATGTGTCTAAGATTTGTTTCAACTTGAAACATGTTTAAAGTTTGCCCAACCTCCACATCAACAATGTACAAGGAAAAATAAAATCCAGAGGTTATGAGAACAACATAAGTACACAGGTAACAAATTCCTGACTTCAGGTCCCCTTCCAATACCATCCATTCTACCCGCAATAAGGTAAGAAGCTGAGGAGCCAGTTTTCAATCCACCTCACAGTCCAATCATCTATCCCACATTTCTTGAGTTTTTCTATGAGGATGTTATAGGGCACAGTATCAAAGCCTTACTGAAGTCAAGGTCTATGACATCCACTGATGTGGATGTGATGAACCACTACTGCACTGCTGAGGTGGCCTGAAGTAATAATTAGAACTCACTAGGGTGGGATTCATCAGCTACCATAACAATCTGGGGCTGGTTTTCTCTGCAGCTCTACTGTCCACCCCACATCTTTTCTGACAATTTAACTTGAGAAGTCTGAGGCAGAGACCATTTAACTATATGTCCTCCAACAGCTAATACCCAGAACCTCCATCTTGACCACCATACCACAAACTAAGTCAGAGCAAAACAATATAGCTACACTATTTCCCTGTCATCAGTAACACACTTAACCTCTCTGAGGAGGTCACGCTAAAAGAGGGAATGTCCTTAAGGATTTCTCTGTGTAACTGAAGTTGGTCACTCTTTGCCCTGGCTATCACTCAGCAGTTAAGTGTATTCAGAGAAGCTTGGCATTTGGATGGATCGAGCAGGCCCTTAGGTGCTTATCTAGCTCCTACCCATCTCTCATGTCTGCCCCTTTCCCTCCTTTCCTTGCTTTTGCTGGGGGATGGGGGGAGTGCATGGGGAGAAAAAAAAAAAAAGAAAAAAAAAAAGAAAAGAATCAGATGTACCATGGTAAGACACGTTACCATGGAGATTGTGGTGCACTGGCTTTTGAGGAGGAGAAGGGGAAAGGGAGGAGTCCACCAGAGCTGGAAGCACAAATTCATAAAATAAACATTCCAGTTCTCTCAAGACCTACAAGGGGTTTCCATCCTATCCTTCTTCAGCAAGTCAGAAACAAAAACAGTAACTCTTCTCCTGAGAACGGCTTTGCAAGGTAGCACAGCTGGAGGCTGCTCTCCTGGGACAGCCGCAAGTTCCCCTGCGCTGGCGGATCAGTTTGTACAGCTGGTGTCCCACAGTTTCCTGACAGGGGGGACACCCGCCAGCTACAGCTGAGTGTCCAGGTGCTTGGCAGTAAATAGCCCCACGGAAGGTGCCGCCACAGACACAGTCCTCATCCTGACAACCTGCAAAAGTGCTGGCTGAGGGCAGAATCTCCAAGACAAGATGGCTTAAAAATCTGGCGTTAAGAATAGTTGCTTCCTCACTCCACTGGCTTCTAAACAGCTTGTCACGCAAAGAGCTCCCCTTCCCCGCTGCTTCCCACTCCCACGCTAATGGGACAACTCTGTGCAGTGTTAAGGGTGATGACATCCGTGCGTGTGGTAATTAGCACAGAAAGGGAGAAAGCAGTTGTACTGGCATAATCACCACGCGCAGCAGTAACCAGAGCCCAGCTAATCAATCTGATGCAGTCACACAGACTGGCTGTTGCAATCGCATCCATTAGCGAGACCCCCTACTCTATCCACAGAGTGGAAAAACAATTGAAGTTCCTTCAACATCGGCAGGTCCCTCTCTTCAAAGAAGGTCAGAAGCCTGCCAAGAAGCATTATTCTCCATAGATCACAGCTAATTCCTTACGGATTTTTTTTTGTCTTTTTGTTTTCATCGTTAAATCTTATAACAAGTTACTGAGGTCTTTCAGATCTTCAGAGGAAGCCAGACTGCAAACCTACCTCTCTGGTGACCACACCTCTTTGCCAGTGGGATTGTCCACACTTTTGAGCTCTACACCTCTAGGAAATCCTACACTAACATGATTCTCCAGCTTCTAGGTCTAGAGACTGCCGCCAACATTCAAACACTCTTAAAACTGGCAATACTAATGCATAGAGCTAATAATTCACCAGTTCCCTTTCATAGAGCTGTTCCACAGACTAGATTCAGGCCATAGGTAACAGTCATGTTGATGACCAAGGCTTCAGGAACCAGCTTAGAATCACTGTTGTAAGTCCACTAATCTTTAAGGTGCCTACCAGGTTGTAACAGGGCCTTCAGATTTTCTTTTTAATAGGGTGGTATTTTGATTTAGGAGAGATATTGTATTGCATCACACTTTATCAGCCAACAGTCACAGTAAGTTTCCAGGCTCTTCACCATAACCAATGTCAAACTTGCTCTTATCATCACCACACTACTAATTCAGTAACAGGCAGCCACACCATTAGATACAGTGATTCAGCATTTTATGAAGCTGGCAGCTGCATTTTTTTCCAGATGCTGCTCTGAAATAGAGTTTTGAACGGTATATGTCTCTAGCTATATACACTGCGAAGCCTGAAGAGTGGGAGCGCCAAAACATCCCTATGGAAGCTTAAGCCCAGACAGGCAACTTAAGTATAGCAAGCTGTTCTCTTCTTGGCAACAACATGAACATATAATTGCCATTTCAGGAGGCAAGAAAGGTCCTGTCCCTTCCCTTTAAGGCCACACCACCCAGCCTGGCTTACACACAACAGCTGCTTGATCTGTGCTTATGCTTGTAGAAAAAATTCTGTCGCTGGTGATCTCTCCACACCTCCCAGGATATTCCAGAAGTCTTCTGTCATTTCAGGGACTCCATCTCACCTCTAAGTTCAGGATATGTCAGCAAGATAAAAAGTCTTTCTCTAGAAATACCAAAACTGCCTAGGTAGCTTAACTTCCACACAAAAAACTACTCTCATACAACGGGAGAGCAATACTCATTAAAGAAACAGCTTGTTGCTTCCATCCTACACTCATGTAACCATGAAGTGTGGGGAAAGATTTGGTGGAATCATTTGCCTGCACTTCTCTATTTTCAAAGACCGCACTAGAACCGACTACTTCCCTCTTTTGGTGCGCCTCTTCCATCCTCTATCACCTAGTGAATTCCCTAAAGCTCATTTCATCACTTCACAGCCACTTTTTCAGTCTTGAATTCAGCAGGGAAGAAGATGGCTCCGAGTCAGCAAAGCTGTAAGGCATGAGGAAAAGAAAAAAAAAAGGGGGGGGCCCTCAAAAGTATTCAGCAAACAAGCTGCACGTGGAGTGCAAAAGTAACCTCAAGTCCAACGTTGCTGCTCTCCCTCCAACTTCTTAGTGCTGGCACATCAGTACTGTAGAACTGTCACAGCCACCGCTGAGGTATTAAACTTAGGTATTTACTTAAGGCAGAGAGCCAGGAGAGGCTGCATGACAATCAATAGCCTCAAGGAATCTTTCCTGATGTACTCCAAGTAAAGATGCTGTTCTTATGTGGAAAGAAGTTGTCCCAGGGCGCAACACATAAGCACAGAGCTACACAGTTAATTTGTACCTGCCTTGGAGGGGTAAGGAAACTTTTTGCTAACAGCCTCTGCTCTGCCAAGTCCTACTTATTGACCTAGTGCTTCCCTCTTCCCCTCCTGCTCTGTCCCAGGGAAGCTGCCGTTTAATAAGGCTCTTCAAATTCCACCTTTCTGCTCCAGTTCTGGCTTGTGCCAACATTAAAAAGCTGGACAGGGCAATTGCCAGGATTCTGTCAGTCAAAGCAGCAGCAGCAGGCTGCCCCAAGCCTGTGCCACTGCTGCCAGCTGGCAGCACCACCTGCCTGGTCCGAGCAGCAGCACTGTGCCTGGCCAGAGCAGAGGCACCACGACGGCTGCACGACTGTCTCTTTGCTCAAGGCCTTCCCACCTCTTAGGAGAGAAATGAAAAGCAGGGGAGTGCTAAACACTGCTGCTTTGGCTGAGTGGGACCTTTCTTCTTCTCTCTGGCACTCCAGAAAGAAAAAACAACATGTTTTCAAGCTGGAGGAGAAGAGAAAGCTGGCACAAACGAGTAGGGAAACTCAGCAGGAACTCTCGTTTTTTACCTTTTTAAATTCAATAGAGACATTTCTGCTCTTCAACGAGATGCATCACCTTTCAAGATGCCAATAAATTTCAAGCCATTTCCTTTGGTTAGCCCAAGCAGAAAGCTGGGCTGTTAGATGAGCCTTGATAAAGACTGCATGGAGAGGGGTGCAGATCTTCTCTCATTCACAAGGGGAAATCTTGTCATCCTGACAAGTAAAGGGAGAGGAAAGGCTGCAGAAAATCAAGTGAGTTTATCAGGCATCCGCCTAAAATGTGTTTATTGATTTTCAACTGAATCAACGCTATCACCAGAGGCTGACATACCACAAACACACACAAGAAGAGAAACATCTAATGTGCTAAACTCAATAGAAGCCTTGTACTGGGAGGACGGGTAAAATGCAGTTTCACAGCTACTCAGAGAAAAGATCTTTGGAAAAGAGTGTCTCTCTGCTGGATGGGTATAAGCTGTGCCAGCAGCCAACATCTGTACCTTATGTCTGCAGAGCTGTAAAGTTTCTGCTGGTAAACAAAGCGTTCTTCATATGGATACAGGTTGTACCACTGAAGGAACTGCAGAGGCCGCACAGCTTTGCCAAGGTACCTGTGGCCACACCAGAGCCTCCGGCCAGCACAAGGTACCTCATTTCGTAACACACTTCAGCAAACCAAGCTACATGAACTATGGAATACAGATGCAGCCCTAAAAGCACAGCCAGCTCCTAATACTATTAAATTCACTGAAAGCACAACTCCAGGAGAAGCCTAAGTACAGTTTGAAACTACTCAAAGAGCATTAAAAGAAATGCAGAAAACAACAAACTGCACTTGTATTTGCCAGAGCAGCAGACAGGTTAAAGACACAGCAGAGCAAAACCAACAGCAGCACAACATTCTCCATTTTCCCCAACTGCCCTTCACCTTCTGCTCCACAATCTGACCGTGAACAAGAATGTGAAGTTTCACTTCATGTGTTTGGATTGCAAGCACCTAATTGAGACTGAACAGCACCTAGATAAACTAATTCTCTTTTTTTGCCTTACTCATCCCAATAGTGTGGTAACAATAAAAGATCTTACCTGGGACATATTTTTTTTTTAAATGTCGACTAGTTCAGCTCTAACACCAAGTTACTGGGTAAGTTGCTATAAAGCATTCACCACTCTACTGAAAGTTCTGTAAGTCCTTTGCTTAGCTGCCAGGAAGCCACTTGCATCACTGACTTTTCTAATACTGCCAGTTAGGTTAAACAAGTTTAAGGTCCAGAAGCATAATAAGAAACAGACATCCTAACCTGATCTCCTTAATAAATAACACCATCCCTCTTTGGCTTGGATTACATTCTTTACTCTGCTTTCTATTAATGAATTTCACAAAAGCTGATGAGATTCAGTCTTAGGCCTTGCACTGCCACAAAGCCCAGAGCCCTCTGCAGCAGAATTCAAGCCTAGCTTGTCTAAAGCCTTGAATGCAAAACAAGCACTCCTGGAGATAACTGACCAGTGGCTCAATACATTTATTCATAAGACAACGGGTACCAGTATTTTGAGACAAGGCAAGTCTCCCCTTTATTTGGAAGGAGTCTCCTTTCTGTATCTATATGCAGATGCAAAGAAAAAGGCATGCGTCTCATTTCCCATGATCAGATGGGGAAAAATTGCTTTTTTTGCTGCCAGTCCCCCTTAACAGGCAGGTTGGTTTATGCTGTTCTCAACCTCTCCCCCACAGTTGATTCCTGCCAACAACATACACGTCTATCCATTAGATCTTCCGAGTTAAAATGGAAGAAGCAAAAAATAATGCATTTATCTCTTTGGATTTGTCAGGCTTAAACTCAAATGAATCTTATCATCCAACGCTCAGCACAAATAAAATTTCTTTCAACTCCATTTACCCTCCCCAGATGCAGCAGGATCACGTATAAAATTCTTCAGTCTTTATCAATAAAACAAACCTCTTTCTGCCTTTTTCTGCACCTGTTGTCAGTGCAGAAAACTCCAGCCTTGCTTTCTGAGCCACAGTGAATTAAATGAGAACTAGTCCTTGATTTTCAGCAACTGAAGCCTTACTGAGGAGAGTTGATCAATATTTAAATCAGGTCAGTAGCCAAAGTTTCTATTGGATGGACTTAGAAACTTGCTGCAAAAGTAAAATGATTTTTTTCTTCCTGACCAAACTTGATCACATAATATATTGCTGATCTTTCAGATCAGAAGTCTCATTACGGCACACCTATCCCTTTCTTGCTCTGGGCTAGCTCTTGGCATTATCAGATGGTACTTTATCTCGCAAGCGTGTCATGCAACTACTGCACAAGAGCGAGCTTTAAAATATCTAATGGGAAACCTCTAAACATTACCAAGAAGTAGGTCTTATGAAGAAATGGACCATCTCAGGTAACAAAGCTCTCACTCAGGAAAACAATCCACTTGCAGTTGATGCGTCTCAGTAATTTGCTACCCATCTCCCACAGGCTGCAAAACCCAGGGTAAGCCTGAATCTGAAACCTAGGGCTGAGTAAGCAAGAAACTGCTAAACAAAACAACTGTCCTTTCCATTGTACATGTGTGTGGTTGGAGCAGATGAAAGCAGAGCAACAGGAATGCCAAAGGGGGTGTCTGTGTGACTAAAGATAGCTACATAGATATTCGGCGCAGATGCACAAGTGAACTCAACTGTGCAAACAAGACTGTGCCCCCAGCTATTGCTATCTCTTGCAAAAATCACCAACAGCTCTGAATGCTGGAACAATCTAATAAAAATATGGTCATTTCTATGACAAGAAGAATGACAAGCTTCTTCATTTTTCCCCAAAACTCAGACTGCAAACCAACAGCAGTACCTGTGAATTCCCCATTAAATGTCATGCTGAGACTGTAACAGCAAAATCTACAGTTTGTTGAAGATCTAATGACAGGAGAAAAGGATTCACACAGCTGCAGTTCACCCCACTCTCCGTCTGCTGAGCCTCAACAGAATGGTATACGAGATCAAATGTCAACAATATGTTGATGACAAAGCTACATGCATCCTCATCTAGGTGAAAGGAGGTTGTCATCCAGCTGCCTACATGTCTGGAGGCAATAAATACTGGAGGAAAGAGTTGGCTTCAACTGAATTCAAGAAAGATGGTAGGAAGAAGTACTGAAAAAAAGATCTCCATGAAATTGCAAGCCTTTTCTCAGTTCATTACCAGATTTGCATTAAAATGGCCATAATTCACCTTGACTCCCTTCCCCCTACGTGGCTTAGGTAAGGTGACTGCACATAAATAAATTCAGACACGGAACCACCTTTGCCATAATGTCTTTTATCTAGTTAAAATTATGCACCCGGCAGCACCAAAGCCAACAGTGGCTTCTCTAGGGTGGGTGGGCTCAAGGCCTTACCTGAACTGCAAGAGCTCCAAAAGGTCTTGGCTCAGCTTCATATCCCATGAAGCAAAACCATCCTGAATAGATGTCACTTGCCTTTTCTTCACACCAGTTTGCTAAAACTGACACTGCTCCCATGCTTAACCATCGCACGAGATATTAACACGACATTTTACAAAGGGATCCTAATGAGTTCTAAGTTTTTAATAGTTTCTTCTAAGTTCTGTCTTAGCAGCCTTCATGCAGACATAGCATGAAGATAGCAACTTAATTAACTCCTACAACACATCATTCCTGCATCTACACTCGGATGTGAGCATCCAGGCAAATCTTCATGCTATCTGCCACACCAAGGTGGTGCTGCCTTTTCCAGTGACGTTGAACACCGCTCCTTCTTCTTACAGCACACTATATAAGCAGTGCTTACCAACAGGAGTTTTGGATATGCTCTTGTCTTCTAAAGATACCTGTCAGAATCTGCCAGTACATAGAGTATATAAAACTATGTGGCCTCAACCAGACTACTCAGTCCCACTTCGGATTAAAAGCAGAGCTTTCCCATATCAGTCAGAAAATGGTTCTGTCCCCATGCCCTGTTCTTAGTATCAACAAGTACATGCAGTGACTCTGTCTGGACTTTTGGTACTCTAATAAACATCTACCTGGTGCAACTTCTGTCAACAGTGAAAGAATTCTTCAGGCAGTAATTTGATGTATCATTTGCAGTTCTACTCAAGAGTTGTCAGAAGCTCCTCCTGTCAACTTGAAGATGTCAGAATCTCTCTTAAAAGAAGACACAAGGGACTACACCAATAAACCTGCTTTTTTGGTAACACAGCAAGAAGTTAGTACTCTCTCCCTTGCCAACTGCTCTTGTTTCCGGAAGTATGTTAGTTCCTATAAACTTTTCCAGTGGAGGTAGCACGTTGCAGTGAGCCACGTCTACATATTCTTCTCATCAATTTTCTTTTCACATTTATCACGGGTTCTTACAAAACTGTCACCTGCACCCCAGTGAATCCAATGTGCAACAGCCATTTAAAGGCTTCAAGCCCCTTTGCTTATTGCTGCAGGAGCTCCTCCAGTGAGTCCGTGAGCTCAGGCAGTGACCTTTGCAGACTGCACTGGATACAATTCCCTAACACCTGCATGAAGCTCGGAAGACAACAACACTCAATGAGGTTGGGCATCTTCTCACATATTCTGTGCACTGTCCTCGTGAAGAGTTAATACGCTGGGAGACCAGCTTGGCTCTGTGCTAAATCTCCATGTGCCTCTCTGCTTCAGGCTCTTCCTCCTCCAGTATTTGGAATTCTCCATCTGTTTACAATGGAAGCATACATATGCTCTGTTCCATCCAGGCTACTGACCAACCACCTCATTGGGACATTTCCCACATATTAGTAGTTTTGTCAAGAGCTAATCCTGAATCTCCACAGTCTGAATTTCCTTCCAGATCCAAAGCACAATGCAGTATTTGAGATGGGGCTTGGTCATCTTTTCCCCTACAAATTGCATGATTTATTCTACAGCTCCATATCAATCAAATTTTTTTATCACCTACCTTACTTCTTGTATCCTTAGCTTAAAAGCTCCTCTCCAAGTTTTATTTTAATTTGGATTACAGTAATTACATTTTTCTGGTATTTCAGAGTAATGTTCCTCTGGGCAAAATGAAAAAAAAAAAAGTAAAAAATTAAACATTGCAAGGGCATCATAATTTGTGAATGCCAGAAATAAAACTACCTTCTGGCAGCCTTTCTCACTAATACCCACTGCTAACAGAACCAGGGCAACATGATCCTTACTCTTCTATTTTTCTAAGGAACTTCGGCTCCGACCAAGTTTCTAATTCCACATTCTTCCAAGTTCTTTAACCTTGCTATACTCTTCAAATCACAGGAAATTCAGAAATCACCCTAGACCCAAGCAGCTTGAAAACAGATCCTCTTTATTTGGAGATCAGCTCCACCTATGTTTTCAAAACGCATATTCCTCCACACTGGAAGTCCTTTCTCCTTGACTCTGGAACTCAAGGATTTCCAGAGTATTTCCAGTACCACTGCTACCTCCACCACCCCAAGCTAGAGATCTACTAAATGAAATTCCTTCCCTGTAATCTCCAGCTACAGATAAATTTCAGTACTGTTAGCTGGCGTTGCAAAAAAAACAAACCACAAAAGAATTAATCTTATGCATACTGCTCTCTCTAGTAGAGAGTTTTTTAAGTCTCAGTCTGAAAAACAAACTTGTTCTTTGGGAAAGAAAGGTTTACCTCTGAAATCTGAACAGATCCGTCTGAAGGGAGTGAACAGCAATAGCATGAATCTCTAGCTTGTGACTACAAAGTCTCATGACAATTCACTTTTGCTCCATTTCTGAACACAACTCATAATACTGTCAAATATTGTCAACCCTGACATGTAGAACTCAGTCTCTCTGAAATATTAGGAGCAAGATGTACATAGATAATGCACACTTGCAGAACCAAGATGCTCCTTAGTATAATCCAAAAGTGCTGTAGTTCTCGGCAAGAACATTTCTCTCCGACTCTGAAAATGACAGCAGCAGCCAGTGGATTTCTAGGTCCAATAAAATGTGTTAAAAAGTTTCACACAACAAAACTAATTAATTTTATCTATCTCCAAAACCTCTGTTACACAGGAAGATGGAGGAAACTCTCTGAGGAACAGAAACCTGCATTCCACTGACTGCTGTCCAAGGAGGAGTTAATTGGAAGCAGAAATAATCACTATTTCACTCCTCAGCAGGTTGCTGCCAGGCTTTTGCAGTGACTTATAGGCCATGTTGCCAAGTCCTACTCTCCCAGTTCATTGATTGCAAATTGAAAGGCGTCAAGGAAGGAAGGAACAACTGTGAGACAAGTTACAAGAATTTTCATAGAATCTGATGTAGCATTTCTCTTGAATTTCTCTCTTGGGAGTTTTGCAAGTAATGTAAAATTAAAATATCCACGAAGCATCGCTTCGGAACACGGCTATGACTTATTTTTAATTAAGAAATTGAGTAACAACCACTTTGTATTACAAGCTGTTGGCACAGAAGCAACAAAGATGTTTTCTGATTCTCTCTAATGTGCACATTAAATTAGGGATTGAAGAATACAATTCCGCCAGGTTTCCTAAACCTTTTTCTTATTGCATGCTGGCCAAGCCACAGAAAGGTTTTTACTCAACTGAGTATGAATTCGTCAGCGACTGTAAGGACAGTGTGCTAGGAATATGATAAAGTCTCCCACTTTGAGCTCTACTTTCATTGTGCATGTCTTGAAAAGTATTACAAACTTTTGCAATGAGTCTGCTCCATAACTCAAGACAGAAGAAATACCTGTAGTTGTAAATATTACACCTTCATCTAGTTGCAGAAATTACAAGATTAACAGGTTTATGTTTTCCAAGCTTGGTCCTACGAACTCCACAAAGAACACACCAGAATCACAGAATGGTAGGGGCTGGAAGGGACCTCGAAAGATCATGGAGTCCAACTCCCCTGCCAGAGCAGGATCACCCAGGGCAGGTCACACAGGAACAGATCTGGGGGGGGAGTGGAAAGTCTCCAGAGAAGGAGACTCCACAATCTCCTGGGGCAGCCTGTTCCAGGTTCTGTCACCCTCACTGTGAAAAAGTTCTTCCTCATGTTTACGTGGAACCTCCTCTGCTCCAGTTTGCACCCAGTGCCCCTTGTCCTATCATTGGACATCACTGAGAAGAGCCTNATCTATTGAATAATTCTGGTCCCAGTACTGACCCCTGAGGGACCCCTCTAGATCCAGGCCTCCAACCAGACTCAGTCCCATTGACCACAACTCTCTGACTTTGATCCTTCAACCAGTTCACAACCCACCTCCTTACTCGATCATCCAGACCACACGTTCTCAGTTCAGCTGCGAGGCTGCTGTGGGAGACGGCGTCAGATGCTTTAACAAGGTCGAGATAAACCACAGCCACTTCTCTATCATCACCTATCCACCTTGTTATATCCTCATAAAAGGTTATCAGATTGCTTAAACATGATTTTCCCTTAGTATCATGCTGACTGCTCCTGATGACCCTCTTATCCTTGACATGCCTAGAGACAGCACCGAGGATAAACTGTTCCATCGCCTTTCCAATGATGGAGGTGAGGCTGAATGTTGAAACAATACTTAGCATCACCCCACAGGAAGGCTCTTTATCCAAATCAATTCAAACTGGTCCAGTTGTGACTCTGACACACATGCAGAAAGCTTTAAGTGCAAAGCAGTCAGAAAGCAGACATTTTTAACATCTTTAAACATGATGTGGGAAAGGGGAAAACAGCAAATTAGTTAGCAAATGCTGCTAGACTGGTAGATTTAAAAATGTGGGGGAAAGGTTTTTAGAAGCTAAAAATACACATGCAAGAAAGATGAAAAAAGCAACCTTTAGAATACATGCAATCCATCTGGAGAAAAATAATCCAGAACTAGAACAGATGAGAATGACAGGAGTGCAGTGGTGTGGAGCATGTCTGAAGAGCAAGAGTTGGAAAAATTGTACAAAATTTTCAGTGCACCATAACAGCAAAAAAAAAGAAAAAACCCAACAGTTTTCAACTGCGTAAGTAAAGCCCTGTAGTCTAAAAAAAGCAGAAAAAAATACCCTCTGTGGGCTTCTGGTAAGACTATGCTTATCATATCACATATATTTAAGCATATCCCAGAATGAGGAGAAAAAAAAAAAAGAAAAAAAAAAGGGCTGGCATTTTGGAGAGAAGTCAAACAAAAGAAAAAAAACCCCAAACTGAAAGATTCAATTACAAGAAAAGATTAAGGGAATACAAAGCACTACTTCACTAAATGGTGACTAAGAGCAAGGGTACAAGCATTTGAAGAGTGCTTCTTCCCCTACACACCATAGGGGAAGAAGATATATTTGAAATGGAGATGAAGAAATATAAATGGAGATGAAGAAATATAAATGGAGATGAAGAAATATAAATGGAAGATTTAGACAGAAGCTGACTGACTTAGCTGGCTACAAAAAAATGTCTCCAAATGAAAGGGCTAGAAGCCATAGCAACTGGAGCTTAGAGCAAATGTAAAGAACGGATGAGAGGAAGAGATGTGATTTTAGCTAATAGGACTTCTGTATCTTAAATTATTATGATATGGTAAAAGACTGTGTGAAGGGATACTCCTCATTCTAGCAGCAAAATCTATGTCCTTCAATAGGATCTTAAATAATTGAAAAAAACCACAAACAGTAGCAGGGCAATCCAGACTTTTCAAAACATCTAACAGGATACCACATCCATGTAATTAGTGATCTTACCATATCCACACAGCTTTCACCAACCATATCTGCTAACCAAATTGTGCGGTTTTTTTGCAAATACATTTTAATTTCTGTCTCTTACCTTAAGAGGCTCATACCAGAATGGTAGCTCAAAATCAGGGCTGAAAAAGTGCTGACTAGTGCACCAAAGAGTATCCTCATCATTGATCTTCCTTTTTCTTATAAGATCAAGCACATGATGATGATGAACAACAAGAATTTTATATCAGCTGATAAAGCAGCTCATGCAATGATGCAGCTGAGATAACTCTGAATCATGAGCAGTCTGGAGAGCAGCTACAGAGTCTGAAGGTGAATCAAGCAATTTCTCTCAGTGCCAAGTTTCTCCCCAGTGCCAGGCCACTACACAAATGGCTTAACTGCAACCCTTGTACGCTGGGAAAGCTCTGCCAAAAGTAAGAATAATCAGAAGGGCCTTTTAAGGAGTGGGGGGAGGGGAGAGAGAGAAAGGGAAGGGGGAAAGAATGAGAAAAAGCAAGAAAGCAAGCTGCTCATGGAATTAATTCTACTATGATCAAGTCCTCCTCCTCAAAGGGAAAGGGTTTGAATAGCTACTTTTTGTGTCCAGCAAACAAGGCACCTGAATACGTAGCCTAAAACTTTAATCCAGCCCAAATTTCTGCTTTAGAAATTACTTTGTACTGCCTCCTCAACTCTCTTTGTGTCTTATCAACTGGACAAGGCTTTTTCCATGCTGATCTATCACTGAGCAACTTTGCTGTCCTCTGCTGATGACCAAAGCAAGACAAACACGTTCTCTTAACTCTATCTGCCAGTTTGCAAAATGATAAAGGGTTTCCCCTAGGTATTAAAGGAGCAGAAGCACAGAAAGGTAACTCTGTTGCCAAAATACACCTACATATACATAGAAAGCACACCAATAAACAGCCAACAGAAGCTTGTTTGGCAAAAGTATGGTAAGCCTCACCTTCCGCCTGCAAGTATGATATGAAGCTTGGCTACTATCCTTCCTGCAACTGCTGGTGGTTGCTCTCCTAGAGGTCAGCCATTCTCAGGAACGTTAGGAAATGATCATGAAGCCTCAGCTGAAAAACTCCCTTAGCAAAGACAACAGCAGTACCACAAACAAGATGCACGTTGCCCCAAGAGAAGTGTGAAAGACCTGCTGGGTACTCTGAATGCTATCTAGACTTAGGAATGCATTCCACGAGATGGAATGCATTTATTTGTCAGTGTATTTGAAACCAGTGCAAATTACCACCATTCTCTTCTATTTATGTTCTCCTGCCACGTTTGCATACCTCTGTAATAAATTCCTTCATACGGTTATTAATCAGCGGGCTTAGAGCCTGCTGCCTCACTGCTGTCATAACCCAGCACCTAATCACCGGGCTAGAGCCAGAGTAACATAGAATCACCGAGGAAAACACACAGAAACAGAAGACGCAGAACACTCACCCTCATAGAGGTTTCTCCACCATGGGGCTGTTGCAGCCTGAAGACTTGAGCAACCATGTGTTCCATGGAGGGGTGCAACAGGATACGTCGGGAAGCCAGCCCCACCATGACGTATCTGCCCATTGGAGACAGGCTCACAGAAATGGCATTCGGGCCTACGAAGAGAAGAGGGGTTATTTCTCTCACAGGTTGATATCCCTCTCCATGCTTCACCATCACAGATTCTCCATTACTTTCCAGCATTCCCATAATGCATGGCATACTAAGCTCATTCTTCTAAGGGGTAGAGAAGAATAAGGAGACCTGCATAAGAAGAAATTTTGCAAGATATTTCCTTGCTGCAAGCATCCGCCCAAAAAGACAAAGTTCTATTAAGGATTAAAAATCTACTCCTTAGCAGATCCCCTACGTGTCCAGACCCTACCACAAGCTTCTCCCCAGTAGTACCATACCTCCAGCACTACTATACTTGTGGTTGATTAGAAAGCAGTAAAATATTTCCTGTTACAACAAACACTGACACTCAGATGACTGCATTTCTTACTGAAGGCTGAGTTCTGAGGCAACTTCTCACACCCCTAGCCCGCCCTGACTTCTTGCTGCACGCTTACCAAATCGCTTTGTGTAAAGCATCTCGCCCAAGTTGTGGGGTGCCAAAGAATACACAGCCAGAATTCCCTCATCAGGGAAGCCTCTTTGGCTACTGGGAATGAAGGCTGCCAGCAGCTGCCCATCGGCAGAGATATCACAGCTAGCATCGTTGTAAATCTTGCAGTTTTGAACAAGCACGTTGACAGAGGCTGCAAAAAAAAAAAAAAAAAAAAAAAAAAAAAAAAAAAAAAAAAAAAGGAAAGAAAGGAACAGTGAATAAAATGCTAAGGTTTGACAAAGTATGATTTAAACCTAATGCTGTAGACTGGACAGTACATATAAAAGGCACTCAAGACATTCAGCATCCTCCAAAAGTTTATGAAACGTTAATACCGTGATTAATGTAAAACTTGCTCCAAACCAGAGATAAGACACTGCAGCGAGCCCAGGAAATGAAATTACTCACCTCCTGGAGCCTTCAGCCAAGAAACAGTAGCAACTGCACTTTATCAAACCCCTCCTCTGTTGAGCATAACATCACCCTTTGCGAAGAACAGCGCACTTTAAACAACTCTCAAATTGTGACTCTGACAAACTTCAGCAGTGGTATCATTAGAAACAGTACATATTAATTAATTTCCCCTTCTCTTGTGGAGCCCCTAGTTCCAGGTCCCCTTATCTCCAATAAACAGGAGATGGGAGAAAAATTCTTCCCTGCAGATACAGACATTCATTACTAACAGCTTATTTTTACATCAGTCTTGGATAAAACAAGTGAGAAAGGGCAAAGACTTCTCCAGCCACTCCTCCATATAATTACTCCAGTCTTTCAGACACTCATGCTATCAGTGAAGCAACTGTTCAGCAGACAGGGTAGTGAGCAGCAATTCACAAAACTTAAGTTTTACTTTAATCTCCGCTGTCAAGCTGCTAGGTGACCTCACACAAATCTTTTCGCCTTCGTGCTTTGCATACACAGACTACAAGCTCTTTGGGCTACTGAATCTTACTATCCACTTGTAGCATTCCTAGTACAATGAGGTTCCAAGGCCTTTTAGCATCATCATAGAATCATAGAACATTTTGGGCCGGAAGAGACCTTCAAGATCATCGAGTCCAACCTTTTCCTAGACCTATCAACACCACTAAACCACGTCCCTCAACGCAACATCCACCCACCTCTTAAACACCTCAAGGGACAGCGACTCAAGCCCCTCCCTGGGCGGGCTGTTCCAATGCCTGACAACCCTTTCAGGAAAGAAATTTTTCCTAATATCCAACCTGAACCTCCCCTGGTGCAATTTAAGGCCATTTCCCCTTGTCCTATCACTTGCCACCAGGGAGAACAGACCAACCCCCATCTCACTACAACATCCCTTCAAGTAGTTGTAAAGAGAGAGGTCTCCCTTCAATCTCTTCTTCTCCAGGCTAAACAGCCCCAGATCCCTCAGCCGTTCCCCGTACGACATCTGCTCCAAATCCTTTCCTAGCTTGGTAGCTGCCTCTGGACCCTCTCTAGCAACAGTTCAGTGGTGGCTTGATAAGCCAAGGCTGGCGTTATGTTTGTTCCCTCAGCCTGACCTAAATGTGCTCCAGTTTTGCATTAAAACAACTGCAGTTATTCCAGGAGGTCTGGAGCCGAAACTGCTTATGCTATTTTGGGGATAGGGAAATTTCTGATTCTAGTATTTTTAAACTCAAGGTGATAGGCATATTAAAAGAAAGAAATAAAGCCCACATTTGCCATATAAAAACTTTGCATGCTAGAAGACATAATACCCCATCTCACATTCTTTTCACGTGAAAACAGCATCACGTGAAGCACTACATGAACTTCAACAGCCCAGAACTTCTAAAGCGTCTCACCATGGCCAGCCTACAAGTGGCTTTCAATTGTTTAGGTAAAGTCGCAGATGAGCTTATGAAGGCAGTTTTGGGTCTACATTTCATATTAGTTCAACAAAAGAACAGCGCCAAGAACGCTTTGTGCATACTTTTGAAGATCTGAACTTTCAAATCAAATCAAGGCTGTAACTCAACGCTTTAACAAACTGTCGCTTGCTGCCAGAAAAAACAATCCCTATCCTTTGTTCACAACACTTCTATGGAAAGAAAGTTAGATCACGGAACTGATATGGCTGAGAAATTACTGACTGTTGTCAAGGTCACTTTTCAGGCAGAAGAGTTTCCCATCCTAGTATGCCACATGGCCATGTACACATTTGCAGCAGCAGAAAGAGGAGCCATGAGAAGGAAACAGACAGGACTGTTCCTCTTTCCAGCATTACTGATTTAAAGCACTTGCTGAACCTCATCTTTAGTTCTTCAGGTCTCAAAGACATTTTTCCTGGGAACTGCTTTCTGAGTATCAACTTCAACTGTTCCATTTAAGCAACTCCAATAAAAAAAAAAAAAGATGAAGATAAAAAGTGGACGATGTAATAACATTCTGTACCAAACCACCTACACCTGTACTCTAAATTTATTCAACCATTTTTTTAGTCTCAAAGCAGCTAAAAACAGTGATTTTCAGCCTAGTATAAACAGAAAAGTGCCGAACAGAAAAAAGTAAACAATGGTAGTCACTGTCAGTGCTGTAATAACAGAATCTAAAATACACATGGCTTTTCAAAGAACAGACGGTCTGAAAGACGACAAAATTCCTGAGTGCTTAGTTTGAAGCGAACTTAACAGAAAGATAACAATAAAGATTAAAGACTATACTACCTGGTTTTTAAAAAGGTAGAGTTAATTTTTTTTGTATTTTTTTTAATCTAGGCTTCACTCAAGTACTCATTATGTCATCACCAGAGAAGATGGGCATCGATACAAGAACTGCAGTCTATGCTGTGAACCAGGTGAAGGGTACGTGCCAATAGGTCACACTATTATAATCCTTGCCAAACTGGGAGGATTCCTGAAGAGTTCCTCAGTGACGCATTTCAAAACCAGTCCTATTTATTACCTTTATCAACGGGCTGGGCACAGAGTGGAGCTGGTTGTAATGAATTCTGTTGATAAAGTTGGGTAATTTCATTAATGGAGCATGACCAGGCCACCCAGAGAACTGCAGTATGCAGAGACATAACAGAAGTGAAACTAAATAATTCTAGGGTGTTAACATCTACACATTTCTGCTTTACCTAGGAGCTTCTCAGCTGGAAACAAGGAAGAATTAATTTTGGTGATCACAGCAAAGACTGAGCCATCCTCCCAGCACAACATCCTAAACCACCCCAGGCAGGACACTTAGGATAGAGCATCAGTGCTACTACACAACCTTGTGCTGAGACCACAAGCAGGGTACTGAGCACAGCTCTGGCCAGCCCTGCTCACAAAAGATTAAACTCTACATAGAAATAAGTCCAGCAAAGAGCTGTGAACATAACTGGGGGAAATGAAACATGTATTTTAGGTTTTGGGTTTTAAAAAAAATTAAATAAATAAAATTGCAAGGAAATCAGATTGCACTTACAAAAACCACCAGAAAGTGCCAGGAAAACCTCAGTTCTCTTCACAAATAATGCTGACAGGTAAGTGGGTAAAAGCAACCATTAAGTTTGGAAATTAGAAGATTTCTAGCAGAATAGCAAGATTCTAGAATAGTCTTTCAACAGAAGTGAAAGGGGCAAAGAATTTAACCAATTTGAAGACAGAGTAAGATGAACTATAGGATGTTAGGCCGGATATAAGGAAGCCCTTTCTCACAGAAAGGGGGATTAAACACTGGGATGGACTACCCAGAGATGTGGTGGAGTCGCCATCCCTGGAGGTGTTTAAAGAAAGACTGAACATGGCATTTAGTGCCATGGTCTAGTTGATGTTGTGGTGTTAGGTCATAGGCTGGACTTGATGATCTCAGAGGACTATTCCAGCCTCAAGAATTGTGATTCTGAGATTCTATGTGCTTGTCTAAGACAAGAGGGAGCTAGACTCAGTGACTAAGGGGTCCTTTCTCACCGTTTCTTTGCAGTTGTACTCTAATCAGCAGTGATCTAAAAAATTGTGAAAAAAAAGGGCGGGGGGAAGAATAGGAACTTATTGGACAGGTGAATATTAGGACTCTCCCAGGGAAACCTGAGTCAACGACTTAAAAGAGAGCCAAAACCAGAGCTAAACTACCCATTACCCAGGGAGAGCATTTGCCAGTAATACAACTACAAAATATGCACCACCACCCTCCAACCCTCTCTCAAAAGACTATTAGGAAAGAAAAGATACTCCAGTCCCTTTCTTTGGAATCTAAGAACCATTGTCTCTCATTCCTATTCTGCTAGATACCTACTTTTTTGTCCCGCATCTCTGGGCTCGGGATGTAGTTTCCACGAGGTAGACACAGTGTCTCTACAGTCTTAACTACTGTCTTTTGATGCTCAATACTGTAAGTAGTGAGATTGTAAACTTGCTTCATCAGACCAAAGCTACGTGTGTAATTTAGACCAGAGACTCTTCTATTCTGATGAACTCTTGGTGCAAGAAGTTTTAGATGGAATAGATACTCATTTATCTGGACGCAGGCAATGCTTCTTCCTTGTTCCTGTAACTACTGAAAACCTGTCTATAGAATCCACGTGTCTTCTCTCAGCTTTTTAAGTTTGGAGGTTTTTTAAGCTAATGCAATGTTAGACACTCATAAGAAAAGACTATCACATCTTTATTTTTGCAATGTATAATTGCTTGTATTTCTTCTGTACCATTTACAGGTTCAGGGACATTGTCACATCTTATACTTATCCTCCCAGTTCCACAGCTATTTTTCCCCTTTCCAGGTTTCTAATCCTCTTTCTCATCTAGGATTTACTATATATCTTTTTAAAACTATGTTGGGGTTGGATCATCAGTCACTAAGAGTCTATTTATCACACGTTCACTCATTTTCTATCTACACAGTTTTTGTTTTTCTTTTTTTTTTCCCACCCTCTCCTCCTACAGCACAGTACAGAGGTTTATGGTGAGCAGTCCACAACGATGGCCAACACGACTGCCTGTCTTGTTCGTTTTAAAGTTTGTTGCATATGGTGAATGTCTCTTAGCAGAACAGACTGTGAGCTCCCCTGCCAGAAGCAAACTATCTTTCCCCTTTGATGTGTGCCTGGAACACAAAACATCACAGATGCAAGTTGCACAGAACAAGAAAGAGCGCCCTTTCTTTCAGTCTTTCAATATCTTATTCATGCTGGCATTATGGTTATTTGCTCTTCCCTCATTTACAAAGGATGTGTAGACTTTTCTCTGCCAGCAGAAAAAGTCTAAATGTGAGAGGTGGAGATCTCAGCAAGGGATCATTTTAAGGGACAGCATCTAAGAGATTCCCAAGACATGGGGAGGATGAAGATACCCATACATTTGACAAAGCCACAGACTATTTGACTTCTTTGACCCTGAGGCCTGATCTATGAAGCTAATACACAAGATTTTAGGGAAAACATTACTATTTTTGGAAAACCATTTACAGCAAGGCTGTCCTTTCATTTCTTATTTTCTTTTGTTGTTAATGCAGCCACTGAGCTGACAGAATAGATCAAAAGAAACATCAGAGAACAAATTAATCAAGATGTTGTGCCAACCTGAAGCGCTTGCACCCACAGCATAATTATGCTTGAAGCTAGAGAAGGTCTGGAACGCCAGCAGCAACAGCACTGTTTACCAAAAAAAAAAAAATATACTGCTGGGTGAACCATCCGCTCCGCTCCCAGCCACTCTTAGGGATGACACTTTCTTAACAGCTTCTTCAATTTATATGTTGCTTACAATGCCCTTTCCCCGCTGCTTTTCTTCCTTTAAGTTCTTCTGCATCCCGTTGTGGATCAGTAAGTATTGATTAAATCACCTTCCTCAAGTCTCAGCCAGTGTTACAACAGGACAAATTCCTGACGTGTGACTAAATGTGGAAGAACTAGACCAGTTCAGGCATAATGGCTAGAAAATGAAATAACAAGCAGTAAGTAGCAAGAGAGAAATTATATTCAAAAGATATAAACAAGACATAAAACCTCCAAATATGCTAGCTGTGAAAAGGCTATACTACACTGGTTCACTGATTCAGTGGTTACCGGTTAGCTGCAGGAAATTTTAAGGATATTCAACACTTACCAGAAGAATATTAAATAAATGCTAGAGATAGCATTGTTTCTGCTGCAAAATAAATTCCCCACCCCAACGCTGATACAACTGACAATTACAGTTTAAACTGGGTTGTGTTCATTTCGGAGTTGTTAAAAGTAAAACTGGCAAAAAGAGAGAAGAAAATCTGTAGCCATTTTTTTCCCATTCTGCAATTCATAAGGATAGGGCAGAAAACTAAAATCCCACAACTGCCTGCAAAGCCACATCGTCGAGACTGCCGAAGTTCTCTTTCGTGTGCTTGCTGGGCTGAGCGCGAGCAACTTCACCGTCGTAGAGTTTACAGAATCAAAGAATCATCTGGGTTGGCAAAGACCTTCAAGATCATCAAGTCCAACCATTTACCCTACTCTACCAAGCGCATCACTACCATGATGTCACCAAGGACCGCATCTATACGGCTTTTAAACACCTCCAGGGATGGCAATTCAACCACCTCCCTGGGCAGCCTGTTCCAATGCCTGACATCCCTTTCCGTGAAAAAATTTTTTCCTAGTATCTAATCTAAATCTCCCCTGGTGTAGTTTCAGGCCATTCCCTCTTGTTCTGCCACTAGTTACTGGTGAAAAGAGACCAGTGCCTACAACATCCTTTCAGGTAGTTGTAGAGAGCAAGAAGGTCTCCCCGCAGCCTCTTTTTCTTCAGACTAAAGAGCCCCAGTTCCCTCAGCCGCTCCTCACAGGACTTGTTCTCCAGGCCCTGCACCAGCCTTGTTGCCCCTCCCTGGACCTGCTCGAGCACCTCGATGTTTTTCTTGTATTGAGGTGCTCAAAACTGAACCCAGCACTCAAGGGGTGGCCTCACCAATGCCAAGTACAGGGGGAAGGGGACAATCACCTCCCTGGTCCTGAGCCCAGGTCTCCGAAGGGTGCTGAGATCACAGGACTGTGCCAGTCACACTGCTGTCACTTGCTCAGACGCATCCACTTCAGTGGAAAACATCCTACCTCCAAACTGTCTTTTATTTGTGTAATTCTAACAGGAAAAAGAGCTGCTCAGAGGTGGAGGTTGGCCACAGAGTCATGTCTCTGCTGGAAAGTGGAGCTGGCTAGCAGTCCCAAACTTCAGCTGCATCATTTCACCTGCCTCAACTCCCAAACTACTCGTGGCTCCAGTCAGTTCCAGGAAGTGCAACAGCCCCTCTGTGTAAGTCAACTCTCTCACATGACCACCTCTGATTTACAGGAAATTATGGAAGAAAGCCAAAGCTATTGAGGTCACATGCTTTCCCGGGATAACAGTTTATTTTCAAGATCATGAAGAGTCAGGAAAAAACTCCTCCAACCCATCACTCCACTGTCAAACATTTAGCTTCACAGTATCTCTACAAATTTGTGCACCTTTGCAGACTTGCAGCTTGCCTTTGTTCCGTGCCTACACAAGCTTGGTAAATACCTGCTTGAGGATGAGCGCAGCTGCTGCATCTTCATACATCCCTACTAGACCTTGGCAGTGGGAGATAAGACTAACAATCTAGAAATGCCACAGTTGAGCTCAGCATGCAAAAATGAAGAAGTTGAGTAAAACTGAACACTTCCAAATGGTAATAAATCAAGATGGCCAAGTCAAGTACTATGAAGCACAAAATGGGCTGTCAGAAGGGCTGGGGATGGACTTGTAGTAGGAACTCTGCCTCCAAGAGGGGCAAAACGACAACAGGAGCCACAGCCCAGTTTCCAGCTAACTGGAAGCCATTTCAGAATGGAAATATCCTGGTAGGGGAGAGGGAGAAAATTGAAATATTGATGCCTTGAGGAACAGATGGTTCTTATTTTCTATGGGATTCCATAAATTATAAGCAAACATCTTAAGTCTTTTTTTTTCCTTTTCTTTTAAATCAGCAGCCTTCTCCTCAGCAGTCAGATGAAGTAAAAAAAACAAACCAAAAACATCAAAAAAAAACCAACAAAAAAAAACTATTAGCAGCTGTAGCACTCTTCAAATACTTTACAAACTCGCAGATAAGACCCAAAGAATTTAAGTCAGCAGCAAGATGCTTCTCTCTGACTTCATCTTTGTTCTGCTGCTTCATCATTATTCATCTTCACTATTATTCTGTTTCAGCCTGGCTGGACCACAGAAAGTCTTGCCACCGCGTGGCAAAACTTCCCCTTGAGCACTGACTCTCAGCCCACAACTTTACACTAGTACTACAAAGCCTGGCACTTCACAAGCCACATTCAAAGCACTGGCCCATGAGTTCAACACAGTATTCTACTTTCAAGATGACACTTCATGCTCCTTCCCAAGAGACAGAATGGTTCTCAAGGACAAAATATAAAGCATCTTCCCCCTTTATAATGTCGATAGCTACCACCTAGAAGCAGGGCTTTTCTTTCCAACCGGGTTATAAATGTCACATCACAATATTCTATAGAATGTGAAGGAAGGAGATGAGGCAGAAACACTAGAAACTTCATCTGGTAGGAATGAGACAGTAAGAAAGCTTTTTGTAGTTGGACGGGCTACTGGTGCCTTTCCTCTAGCTCCTCTGATTTCCTAGGGACTGGGAGGTAAACAGGCCCAGAAAAGCTTTAGATGTCCTATCATTGGAAACGTTGAAGGTCAGACTGGACAAAGTTTTGAGCAGCCTGATCTATTGAAAGATGTGCCTGCCCATGGCAGTGGGGGTGGACTAGATGAGCTTTAACCTCCCTTCCAACTCAAACCATTCTGTGATTTCAGTGCCCCACATCTCTGCTGCTTCATCTCTGGTGTCACTAAATGTGCTCCTTTTGAGAGTTAAGCAACAGGACAGTAACCCCCAGAGACCTCTATTGTCAGATGGGTAATTTCTAGAATTGCAGGAGACACAGGGCTGGGACTGGGAGACACTTTTTGAGAAACTCATTGAAATGCCTCCCTGTGAAAGCAGAAGTCTTTCTGAAAATAGAATCCTAGTTCTCCCTAGTAAAGTCCAAACCTTAAATCCTAGAGTGGCTTAGGTTGGAAGGGACCTCAGAGATCTAATCCAACCCCCCTGCCATGGACAGAGACACTTCACAACTAGACCAGGCTGCTCAAGGCCTCATCCAACCCGGTCTTGAACACCTCCAGGGAGGGGGCATCCACAGCTTCTCTGGCCAGTCTATTCCAGAGTCTCACCACCCTCCTACTGAAGAACTTCTTCCTAAGATCCAGTCAAAATCTTTTCTTCATCTTAAAACCATCTCCCCTCATCCTATCACTGGACACTCTTGTGAAGAGTCCCTCTCCAGCCTTGATGGAGGTTCCCTTCAGGTATTGGAAGGTAGTCGGAAGGTCCATCTGAAGCCTCCTCTTCTCCAGGCTGAACAATTCCAGCTCCCTCAGCCTATCCTCACAGCAGAGGTGCTCCAGCCCCTGGATCATCTTTGTGGCCTCCTCTGGACTCTTTCCAACAGATCTATGTCCCTCTTACGGTGGGGGCACCGGAACTAGATGCAGTATTCAAGGCAGGGTCTCACAAGAGCAGAGTAATGCAGAATCCAATCTGGTTTTGCCAAGAAGTCAAGCAATGAATTCCACATTAGCCAAAACTAAAAATCACTGTACAAAGAAACCCTGATGAATACTTACCTCCTACCTTAATCCCAGGCTGCCACAAATATTTCTGCAGCTGTGCAGCAAGCTGTATCAGGATACTATCAGGATACTAAAGCAGCCTTTCTAGTCAAGTTAGTTTTAGCCCTAAAAAAGTCATTCCTTGATCAGGTGACCACAAGCCTCTTCCAGTGTGAGAGCTAGCTTATACCACAGAACACATCTTAAACTAGAGTTGAATTTTCAAGAAGGGAAAGAGAAATTAAGTAAATACATACATAAACAAAATCAGCAATATTGCTCATATTCTAGACCCAGAAGCAGCTTTTACCTGAGATTTGGGACCAATCACTATGCTTCTGCAAACAGTTTAAAGCTACAGCTACTTCCTCTGGCTTGCAACACCATGGTAAAAAACAGACCAGGGCCCTGATTCTCAGAATGTACTGCAGCACTTTAGCCCGCACTAATGTCAATAACTTGGATAATTTAGACCCAATTCATTAGCAAGTTCTAACGTAAAGCTATAAAGACACTATCCCTCTAGAAACTTGTTGGTAAAACAATGAGGAGATTGCATACAGAGTTCTCCTAAGAGGATTGTATATTCCCATGAGAACACTTGCAAAGAAGCCCCATTTATGCAGGCATTTGTTGATCGCAAGAAAACACAAACTAGACAGAACAGGAACAACTTTCTCGAAAGGCTAAGCATGCTACGGTTCCCAATGGAACAAGACAACCTTTGGAAGAACCTGGAGTTTATGGTAGCTCTGATTGGCATAGACTTAAAAAGAAAACCCTGGTGCCCCTTTCAGCTTACCATTGCTGATTTCAGGCAGATCAAATTTAGTGAAGTCCCACCACTGGAGCCGGTAGGTGGTGTTGGCAATGTTGCTGGCCACAGCTGACTGTCCATCCCCAATCACAGCACCTACAGAAAAGGGGGAAATAATCAACAATTTAGCCTTAAGATTATCCAGAGAACCTTTCAAAATGCAATACAAAAAAAATCTACATTCTTAAAGAAACCTTAGTTACAGAAATGGCAGCACCTCCTAAATAAACCACAGCACACAGAAAATTAATAGGAAAGCACCTCCCCGCAACACATCTCTGAAAGAAGAGAAAATTGGTGAGAGAAAAGAATTGCCCAGACTCACAAGGCAGAAATTCTAATCAATCCATTTAGTGCAAATGCATTTTACTTTTGGTACTAATGAAGCTATATTTTCACAGACCCAAATTTTTCTAGTACAGCTATGAAGGCAGACCAGAACACCTACCAAGGAAAAGTGTTGCTGTGGCAAATCATGCCTTTGTGGACATCATTCCTGCTACTACTATAAACTCCGCTCAGAAGACAGAAGCTGCCGACAATATTTGTCACACAGTAAGGATTCTACCAGAACATTAGCAAGAAGGACCTATGAGCTGGTCCTTTGCTGCTTTGGGGGGCCCAACCTACAGCAGGCAGTGGCTGCCCCAACTCCAGGCAAGTGACATCATGACCCTTGCTAACCACCCAAGGGTTTGGGCAACAGCCCAAAGCAGAAGGCGAAGCAGAATACTTCAGAAACTAGCACAGAGAACATAACTTTCCAGGCAGAAAGGAACTGCCACTGGTAGCTCAAGCTGGCATACATTTGAGAAAGCTCAGAGGCATTAAATGCATTCCCTAGGGAGACAAGCAGAGAATGACAGAATTACAGAATAATTAAGGTTGGAAAAGACCTCTAGGATCATTAAGTCCAACCTACTACTCAATGGCTCCATGATCACCAGACCATGCCCTGAAGAGCCCTACCCAATAGTCTTTTGAACACCTCCAGGGATGGTGACTCCACCCCTTCCCCGGGCAGGCTGTTCCAATGCCTGACCACTCCTTCAGTAAAGAAATTCTTCCTAATGGCCAATGTAAACCTTCCCTGGCACAGTTTGTGGCCATTATCTCTTGTCCTATCATTAGTTCCTAGGGAGAAGAGGCCAACACTAGCCTGACTACCACCTCCCTTCAGAGAGCTGTAGAGAGCAAGAAGGTCTCCTCTTCTTCAGACTAAACAACCCCAGCGTCCTCAGCCTCTTCTCATAAGACATGTTTCCCAAACCCTTCACCAGCTTCATCATTCTTATGGGAGAAACAGTTCCCATAATAGTACTAGAGTCAAAAATCTCCCGCTATTTGCAGTCTCCTAAGGCCTTCATAGACATGCAGCCCTTGTGCTACACATACATGCTGGCTTCCCAGAGAAACTCAAGCTAATAGAATTTGATAAGAGAGCAAAACACCACCATACCCAAGCACAAATAAGGAAAAAAGCAGCCTCTAGAGCCTACACAGTCTGGAATTCAGCATCTTCATGCTGTCTCTGGTAGGAATGAGACAGAAAAGTCAGCAGCATCCCTCTCCCAGAAGGGCTGGCTCAAGGCTTCTGTGCCACAGCAGCAACAGTGGGAGAGACAACACTTAGACAGCTCTGCACATTGCACACAGCAGGTCAGCTGCCTGTGCAGAGAGCTAAAGGCTTGTTAACTGCTAGGAAATGAAAGCGGTGTGAGGAGACCAGGGTGGTTGGTTTGTTACTTCTCTCACCAAACCTTAGCAGCATACTCAGGCTTGTTAAAAAAAACAAACCACGACCCAAACCCCCACATGCACACACAAACAGGGGTTACGTTTTCTCTGAAAAGTAAACAACAAGATGAGCAGGGCAAAGTAAAGACACACATTCTAATCTAGTGCTAAGAAATAAGAAGACACCAAGAAGACTTTCGCTAGTCCTCTTTTCATTAATAAACTGTCTCAAGCCCCAGTTTTCAGTTCTGGAGAAAGTTCAGAAATAAGCCAAGAGCAAGACTTCTGAGCAGACAGCTTCACGCTGTGTACTCAGCTCTGCCAGGCCCCCAGCAACGGACAAACCTCCACCCTGCTTCTGCTCTGGATCTGCCTCTGTCAGATACGTACACATCACTTGGAGAGAGGAACTAAGAACATTTCCATTGCTTTTACATATGCCCCAGGCTTTGTTCTCCATATCCCCCCAAACAAAGGGCTCCTCTGAACAAAAGATATACACCGAAGAAAGCAGATTTAATGCATTAATGAAATTATATTTTGCAACCGGAAGTGGAAGAAAGACAAATTTTATGTTGCCTCATCTTTACAAGTCTCCTCATCGCAAGCCTAGGTTTGGTACCTAAGGGCAGCTCTTCTGCTGTCTCCCCTCCAGTCACCAGGTAGAGAACAGAAAACTAGTTTCTGTACAAAATTTCAAGCAGTGGGACTTGCTGCAGGGAAACAGTAACTTACATCAGCACCAGCAGCTGCCTTATAGAACTGAGTCAGACAAAGACAACATTCTGCAAAGACAAGCAACAGAAGTACCGTGCAGGGCACAGAATTCCAGAACACCGATCTTATTACAGATGACCATTACAAAGTCATCACCTGTTTTGCAACGAGGCAGGGCAAGTAAGGTCTAAACTGGCAAATAACATACACTAGGAGAGTGATCATGCACTCTCTCTGCAACACAGAAGCCTAGCAACACCTCTAGCTGCTCCACAAACAGCAGGTTGATGTGGCTTATACAACTGTTGCACCTACTGCTGCAAGTAATGTACTACAGAAAAGCTGCTGGTAAATGAGTTTGATTTATTTTTTTTTCTGTAAAGATTCTGGTCTTCTCATCTCACTCCCTGGAACCTTCAGTTTAGTTACTGTGTTCCTATAAACCTCACATCCTCTTCACTTCCAAAGGCAGTCACATCTTAGATGGAAAAGCTAACAAAGGAAAAAAGCAGTAGCTTCCTATCCACAGGACAGCCCTACACAAATTTCAGAGCCAGCAAAAGCTGTCCACTAATGCTAGTGCTTCAGGCAACAGATACCTTTATCAAAAAGATCTGGAAACGGGGAATAAGGTTCACAGAAAGGTCCATTTCTCAGAGGCTCCAAACGAGTATGCCTGACATTAACGGCAAAACCATGATCTACATCTCTTTATTAAATAATTACCTCTTCTTATACTAATTATGTAATTGAGAAGTGTAATTATTAAAATTCTATCCAGCTGCATAACAAAATGGAATAACGTTTGTATCCTAAGTCCTGCAGGAAGCCTCCCACATGTACTGGGCCTACAGTAAAGAGACAACTAAAAGCAGACAAACACTTCAAACATCCAATTCAGGGAGGGAATACCCCCAGTACAGAACTACGCTATCCTAATCTTTGTGGTGTGCTTTTTCCATTGGTTGACAGGGAAGATTTGAGACCATGGGTGGAAAACTCAAGTTAAAATCCTCACTACAGAGCTTTTGTTCACCATGTAGCGTGAGAACTCATTCTCAGATGGCTTTGCTCAGCCTGGGTGAGAGCAGAAGAGGGTGCAACTACTACACTTCTTAAAGGTGGGCAGCAGTAGATCAGCTCTTACAAGCAGCAGTTCTCACCACGCACTTGACAGTCTGTCCTGATTCCTGGGTCTCCCACTGTTTGACAGGATTACAAGTGACTGCGGTGGGTACCCGAGGGTCTCGGGCTTGTCATCCCTGTGAACAGAACAACCTTTTACTGCAGAGATGACGTAGACTTCAAAATGCTGAAATTCAAAGCAAAGGCCAATTGAAATGCAGTGAATGTAGGTTTGATTGGCAGCTTTCCTGCGCCTGTCTGTCACTGAGTAATAAACACTGGGTGATGGCAGAAATGAGGATAAATGCTTTCAGCAGCCCCCCTTCTCCCCCCA
>VWZK01009009.1:149078-176373 GCA_013396935.1 Baryphthengus martii | reverse complement strand
GGCCGCTGGGCAGGGCCCTGCTCGGAACGCAGCGCCCGGCGCTCTGCGGCTCCAGGGGCTCTCGGCGGCCCCAGGGGCTCGCTGCCTCTGGCCGCCTCGTCCTCCCAGCAGAATTTCGTTGGGGGCCTTACCGCGGGCCCGGTTGTGCGTTTGGGAAGCTAGGGGAGGGAGCCTGGAGTGTAGCGGTGGGCTGGGGTGTGTACGTGTCCGTGCCTAACTCCTGGCCGTTGTTGCTCTTCGCAGGTGTTCAAGCGCTTTGTCGAGATTGGCAGGGTTGCCTTCATTTCCTTCGGGCCACATGCTGGCAAGCTGGTGGCCATCGTGGATGTTATAGACCAAAACAGGGTGAGCTGGGAGTGCTGTGCTTCTATTTTTGCCTTTCTGCCTTAACAGAAGCTCGTACGCTGAGATTGTGCCTGTGTTAAAGGGAATTTTGTCTGAATAGAGTTTTCAGAGAAATAAGCAGTTGACAAAAAGATGGGACTAACCAGCTGTTGTACTGGGAGATTTCACTAGCAAGCTTTTTTTCCACTGGCAGGTGATCTATTCCCGTCTGCTCTGTTTGTTAGGAGTGGCAGTGGGCAAGGGATGTCATTGGAGTCTAAAACTTATGAATGGAATGGCATTAATGTGTGCTTAAAGCAAACGTTTGGGCTAGGGGACTGTTTCTCACTTAATGTTCTTGGAAAAAAAAAAACATCCAGAAAAGAAAGAAACATGAAGTATATACTCTTAGTTCTGTGTGATTTATTTTTAAAGTTCAGTTTGGGTCTTTTTTTTTTTTTTCCAAAGACAAAGCTGGGCCTTTAAAATTCTTTTTGTAAAGCTTGAGTTGTACGTGCGAGACTCAATCTCGCGCTGTGCCTGCGTAACGTTTCCAGTTTGGACCATTGCTGTTCAAGGTGCTGTCGATACATTTTTAGGAAGCTGCTGTCTAACTGGAATCTGAAGGGAAAACTGCTGCAGAACCCCCCCTGTTTGTTTTTCAGGCACTAGTTGATGGCCCCTGCAGTGGTGTGAGGAGGCAGGCTATGCCTTTCAAATGCATGCAGCTGACTGACTTTGTTCTCAAGTTCCCGCACAGGTGAGGTGTCGGCATTTTCTTTTCGGGCTGCGTCAAAAACCGTGCTGTCACTTGATGACTGATGTTGCCTGGTGATCTGATGCTTGCTAAATCTAGAAAGCTAGTCCTAGGCTTAAGTAAATGGATTAACATTTGTGCCCAGTAAAAATCTGTGCAGTGCTGGCTGACAGAGAGCTGTTGAGGAGGGAAGGAAGCAGCCTGCTTGGCAGGTAGTCTGGGGGGGAAGCAGTGGCAGTAAATACTGTGCTAATGGGCCAGCATCACAGAGAAACTGTGTTTTTATAAAACCTGAGTGTAGTCTTGTGCCTGTTCGAATGCAGTGCCCGTCAGAAGTGCGTGCGCCTGGCCTGGGAGAAGGATAATATAAATGAGAAATGGGCAGCCACGAGGTGGGCGAAGAAGATTGAAGCCCGAGAAAAGGTATGGGTTTTCCCTGGCTGAGTGATACACATCCTGCTGCTGCTGCTTCTTAGTAAAATGAGGTGCAGTCTAATAAGTTGTATTTTCAATTCAAGATAGACAAGATTGGGAAAAGTTGTTACATACCAGCTGGAACTTCCTGTGTTTTCACAGGAAAGGTGGTTTTGTTCAGTCACTTCTAGAATCACCCTTTTTTTTTTTTCCCCTACACCATCCCTTGCCCGCAAAGGCCTTAGATAGTGAACTAGTTCCAGATGTGCAGCTCAGACTAATTTGATGCTCAGAGTTGACTGCTTTGAAACACTTTGTTTTGCTGCTTCCACGTGTTTGTCCAAAGGGCTTCATGACTGATTCTTTTTGAACAGAAAGCCAAAATGACTGACTTTGATCGCTACAAGGTTATGAAAGCGAAGAAAATGGTAAGTGTCATTGCTTTATGG
The DNA here is from genome assembly GCA_013396935.1 of Baryphthengus martii. Taxonomy (NCBI): domain Eukaryota; kingdom Metazoa; phylum Chordata; class Aves; order Coraciiformes; family Momotidae; genus Baryphthengus; species Baryphthengus martii. The sequence continues at coordinate 174,429 of VWZK01009009.1, read as the reverse complement.
AGGTCCTGCCTGTAGCTTTCACTTGAGAGTTGCATCCAGCTGATAGCGGCCTTGCTTCTGTAGCTGGCCTGGCTTATGGAATAACACAAAGTACGTGAATGACTTGGATTTTGTTTTATTTTTTTATATACCCTCCCTGGATCTGTTTCTGTGTGGCCTGCCCTGGGGGTCCTGCTCTGGCAGGGGGGTTGGACTCGGTGATCTCCAGAGGTCCCTTCCAACCTCCTAACATTTTGTGATTGTAGGATCTTTGTCCACCAGTTTCTCTTCAGCAGTTGATCAAATTTGAACCTACACGATCTGTCTGTCTGTCCCTCCAGCTTCTAGCTGAGGAAGGAATTACCTGCTGGTGAAATTGAGTATTCTTGATGGGTTGTTGTTAGTATTTCATTCTGTAATGGAAGTAATTACACAGGAAATACGGAGGTGCCAGCCTCTAGTTACCAGCCAGAGTAGTTTTGTCCACCTGGTAGGTCAGAACATTTTTAGGTGGAATTTGGCATGTTAAATATAATGCATGGTAAATCTTGTGACTATATATAAATAGAAATAAAAGGTGGTTATCAAATGAGCAAAATCTGAAAGGTTTGAATTTAAATTCAGGTGTAATATTGGAGCTGTTGCCGGTTTTATTCTGATGAATAGTAAACATTTTTTTTTATTTCAGAGAAACAGGATCATCAAGCATGAAATGAAAAAGCTCCAGAAGCTGTCTTCTAAAAAAGGCAAGAAGCCAGAGAAGAAGGCACAGAAGCCAGAGAAGGCACAGAAGCCAGAGAAGAAGGTGCAGAAGCCAGAAAAGGCACAGAAGCCACAGAAATAAAATAACTTCTAGTTATGTACGACTTCGTGTCCCTGTTTTGATTCTTCGAAGTGAACAAATGGTTAAACATCTGATTTGAATTTTAATAATAAGTGTACTTTTGCTTCTGACCAAGAATTGTTGTCCTTCTCATTTATTCACGGCCGAGTGGCGGGTTCCAGTGTCTTCCAGGAACAGCCAGGAATGTTTTTTGGCACGTTGTGCGTAGTGAGCCACAGACTCTGTCCTCAGTGCTCTGAACTCGGTGCCAGTTGAAATACTGGCATACTGAGTTATTTGAGGTGGGTTGGAGCCTGACATTTCAAAGCTGTCTGCTGTTGTCATTGTTAATTGCCATCCGTTTCTTGGGTGTGAAAAATGAGAAATCATCCATTACCTTGATTTGTAGAGAAGAAGTAGTGTATAAACTGAAAGGATCTGGGTAGAATACAAGTGTGCCGGTGTTTGACAGACTGACAAATTGCTGTTCAAAGGCCTTAAATTGCTCCGTGTTTTCTAAGAAGCTGGTGCTAATCTCAGGGAGGGACCTGCAGTATTTACTTCAGAGCTCTAAGGCCACACTTGTCCTGTAAGTACAGGCAGAATAATTAGGGACATATTAACAACATGGAGACTGGTGACTTGTTTCAGCTTTGTCAGAAGGTTTAAAGAGTTTATTTCAGGACCTGAGCCTAACTATATATACTTGTGGCATAGAATTCCTGGCTTTTCATCCAAACTGATCCATCTGAAATACTAAACTGCTCATTTTGGTCTGCACTATAAAACTGTGGATGTATCTCCACGGCCACTAACTTCTTGTCCTGTGCAGTTTGTTGACAGGGAACAGATTTTCTTCCTAGTGAATGAGGAAAGTCTGTGTTGCCTGGCAATCAAAAAGCAAATTATTTTTCTAGTCAAATACGAAAGGAAGGAGTGAGAATGTTTTGTTGTTTGGTTTGGGGTTTTTTTTTAAGTGAAACTTGTAAGACCTTTAAATAGCTGCTCAAAAATAGATTTTGTCCCATATCCTGGTAAGCACGTGCGTTTTCAGGTGTGTGCTCCTCAGCAGTTAGCGGGACAGCATCACTGAGTTCAGCTCAGACATTTCACACGGCGTTGCCTTGAGCTCTTTACATGCCCACAGAAACCAAGGTCAAGCCCCTGTTCTATAGGAACAGATGTAACACTTAAGAAAATTAAAAAAATTAAAAAAAGACAGTTTTTTTTGTTGTGGAAGGTTCCCACCCGATGGCAATGTCGGCTTGTTGCAAGGCTGCTCCTCAGGCTGACCCAGACCCAGGCTTCTTCAAATCTTTCTGTTGCTTTTATAGTTGACTAAGCTGTTCTTTGCTGGCCTAACAACGTGCTGCTTTCATTTACTTTGTGGAGCCCAGCACGAAGGAATAGGATCTGCCTTTTAGAAAAAGCTAAAGGGAAGTCCCAGTGCTCATTTTTTTCTCATCCTATTTCTCAGAGAAGGTGCACAGAGCAGCGAATGTGCCCTGTCCCAGGCCACTCTCGAGATCAGCAGGTGACCGCCGTTACTCCCTAACCTGACACCAACAGTTGGCAAATCCAGCCCTGACCCTGTGCTGCAAAATCTGGGAGGCGCGGGCAATTCTAGGAGTAGGATTGGAGCCCTTCAGCACAATCTCTACTTAAAAGGGGTAAAATCTGCTGTGAACCAGCTGCACTTCCAGGCTGAGCCATTTGCTGATGATGCACATTTCTTCAAAAAAAGAAAACGCTGTCTATGAGTGCTTTGGGTTCTTCTCCCCACATGCCTGTTGGTGTAGTTTGAATGTGTTCCAGTTTATTTTATTACTTATTTTATTTAGCATTTTACATATACTAAATTATTAATATATATATGAAATTATAAACTTTATATATATCAAATTATTAATATATATAGTAAATGATAAAATTTATATATGCTAAATGATAAACTTTATATATGCTAAATTATTAATATATACTAAATGATAAACTTTATATATACCAAATTATTAATATATATACTAAATGATAAACTTTATATATACTAAATGATAAACTTTATATATACTAAATTATTAATATATATACTAAATTATAAACTTTGTATATGCTAAATTATTAATATATATACTAAGTTATAAACTTTATATATACTAAATTATTAACATATACTAATTATTAAATTTTTTTTTTATATGTAATAGAGCTGAAAGAGAAATCTCTGGATTTACTGATCTTGCTGTTTTTCAGTGACTGGTATTCAGGCTGGTGAGGTTTGCTTGGTGACCGTGACATTTGCAAATTGTTTGGTCTTACAGCTCCATATCCATCGATAGTGGATGTAACACTGTCTGTTCTGAGCTGCTTCTGTGCCCCTAATGCTGACCACGGACTTGTGGCAAATCTGGTCTCTTTTAAAGCTGGATTTCCTCTCTTTATTTTATCTTCACTTCTAGTGCCACTTAAATGTTCCCAGCCCTGTCTCTTTGTCTGCTTTCCCCCTGCCCACGGCGATAAAGGCATCTCTGGAAACCACGTCCCCACCTTTCATCGCGGTGAAAAGGTGCTAATTCCTGTTCCCAGCACTACTGGTCTGTGACTAAGGACAGTTTCATAGAATCACAGAATACCTGGTTGGAAGGGACCTCAAGGATCATCAAGTCCAACCTTTCAAGGTAAAAAAAAAAAAAAATGGTAGCTGAAATGAGCTGGCCCAGCACCCTGGCAAGCTGAGTCTTCAAACTGGCCAATGTAGGGGAGTCCACCACTTCCCTTGGGAGTTTATTCCAATGCCTGATTGTTCTCATGCTGAGGGTGAGAAGAATGTTTGAGGATGCATCACACTGTCCTACCCTCCAGCTGACATCACATGCCTGCCTGGCACATCCCACCGGTGACAGACGTACCGTGTGCCCTCGGGGTGGGCAGTGTGAGACTGTACACGGTTGCTTGGCTCTCCAAAGATGTCTCCTTGCTCCTTGTAGGATATCCCAGAGAAGCAGATGAGAATCACAAGGGAAGAGAAGGAGGAGATGGCTCCTGAAAACAACCCCTAACTGTTTGGGAAAGGCAGCAGTTGTTGTTACGCTCTCAAAAAGTGTCAGCACTCAACATCGCAGGCACATCAGGCAGCATTTTCCTGGAGTCCTGCTCTCCAGCCAGCTAGGGAAAGCCTTTCCCCCATCACTCTCTCCGCTCTGTCAGTTGCCAGCCAGTTTGCCGTGCCAGGGAAGCCCTGAGCAAGCCCAAATCATGGGGCTTCAGTACTGGCTGGTGAGCTCAGCCTGTAAGCGTACTGGAGAGCATAGGAATAAAGGACACTGAATGCAAGATAATTAAAACCAGAAAATAGGATGTGAAAAGCTATGTGGTAACAACAAAAGCACTAGTCAGCATGTAGGGCATCAGTCAGAGTCAGAGAAATGTCATTAAAACAGAGGTTCATTTAAGCCAAGTTGTCAGTGAGAAGTGAGAGGAAGGTGGGGCACTGCACAGCGCCTGAAAGGCAAGAGCTATCAAATACAGCCAAATTTATTGTTAAATCGCTGGATATCAAAATAATCTGGCTTTCAAAAAGCCATTTATTTATGTTTTCAGTACTTCCTTAAATATTTATGCAGGAAATGACAAAAAGAGGGCTATCGTTGTAGTGATGACCTTTAAGATTAATGGAAGTAAATTAGCCTGACATTTTATTTCCGATCGGCAAAGCTGATGATGGATTTTCTTCATCAGTTGGGCAAACTCCTGAGGCACAGCTTGTGACATGGGTTCTTTCAAGCGATTAGACAAACAGTTTATCAAAAGAGTATAAAATTGTCAGGAAGCAAAGCCCTAGCGGTTCGTGGATCCCATATGGCTCCTCTAGCAGTTACCTCTGGGATTATAATCAGCTGTCAGATAAGGCAAAGCTGGGAAAGGAGACTGGGACCCTGGGAGAAAGGAAACATTCCCTGCGATGCTGGAAGAGCTGCGTTTGTGGGCATCTGAGGTCTCTGGCCCCCATGGGCATGGGCTCAGGTTTTCAAGCTTCAAAAGAGGGATTTTGGGTGCCAGGAAGACTAAGAACCATGGGTTCAAGCGGTGCTGTGAATGTCGATCTCCGAGTCCTGCCTCCAGCAGGAGGCATTGACTCGACAGGCTGCTTTCCCCGTGCTTGCCAAAAGAGCCTTAAAAGCTTCATCTCTGGACAAGCAAATTTCAAGCTGCTAGAGCATCATTAATTCCCTAATCCCCGTGCAGCCCAATACACCCAGCTGCGCTTTATATCCCTTCGCCCCCACCTTTTTTTCTTCTGTTACCATCTTCTTCCGACGAAAATCCAGATAAGCAGAAGCAACACGCCGCTCCAGGCTAGGACCATCAGGAAGCAGGATGGAGCAGGACAGCCGCTTGGAGAACCAGACCCCGGGGCTTCACTCACCATGGCAGGGAGGTTGGATTAGCTGATCTCAGAGGTCCCTTCCAAGATAAGCCATTCTATGACTCAAAGGTAATTCCCAAAATTCACCAATCCAGGCACCATAAATGAAGCGATGGAGATAAAACTCTTGCTGTGAGGCTTCGACAAGGTGGCCCACATCTGAGTGTGAACAAAGCCTTTCTGTCTGGGCTCACCCAGGCATTTGTTTCTCTCTGGTCGATCGGCGGTGGCAGGGTTATGCTGGCAGATTGAAGAAGGAGGAGGCACTGACTCCATCACAAAAACGGCGCATCGATAGAAACGTCCACCCGAAAACATAATGGGAAATACACATGCAGTGGGAAAACGCCACTGCTGCCAGAGACAGACTGTCCCACCTCCATCCACCTCACCACCATGCTGGCCAGGCTGCAGAAGGTGACCACTATTGCTAGAGGCCAGAATAGCATTGTAGAATCATCAAGCTGTCAGGGTTGGAAGGGATCTTGAAGAGGTGGGCCCAGGTGAACCTCACAAGGTTCAACAAGACCAAGTGCAGGGTCCCGCCCCTGGGCCGGAGCAATCCACATCATCAGTCCAGGCTGGGGGGTGAGGTGATGGAGAGCGGCCCTGCTGAAAAAGCACTTGGGGGTGCTGGTGGACAAGAAGCTGGACATGAGCAGACAGTGGGCGCTGGCAGCCCAGAAGGCCAATCCATCCTGGGCTGCAGCAAAAGCAGTGTGGCCAGCAGAGTGAGGGAGGGGATTCTGCCCCTCTGCTCTGCTCTGGTCAGACCTCACCTGGAGCTCTGTGTCCAGCTCTGGAGCCCTCAGTACAAGAAGGACACGGATCCGATGGAGCGAGTCCAGAGGAGGCCACGAATATGCTCAGGGGGTTGGAACACCCCTGCTACGAGGACAGGCTGAGGGAGCTGGGGTGGTTCAGCCTGGAGAAGAGAAGGCTCCGGGGTGACCTTATAGTGACCTTCCAGTGCCTGGAGGGGCTCCAGGAAGGCTGGAGAGGGGCTGTTCCTACAGGCCTGGAGTGACAGGATGAGGGGCAATGGTTTTATATTAGAGGGCAGATTGAGATTGGCTGTCAGGAACAAGTTCTTTCCCATGAGGGTAGGGAAACACTGGAGCAGGTTGCCCAGGGAGGGAGTTGAGGCCCCATCCCTGAAGATATTCCAGGTGAGGCTCAACAAGGCTCTGAGCAACCTGCTCTAGCTGAGGATGTCCCTGCTTCCTGCAGGGGGTTGGACCAGATGACCTTTGGAGGTCCCTTCCAACCCAAACCATTCTGTGATTCTATGATCAACCAGTTGCAAACCCCCTGCCATGGGCAGGGACACCTCCCACGAGATCAGCAATGGCATCAAAGGAAGGAAGGACAAATCAAGGTGGTGTCTCCAGGACAGAGAGGAGCGATGCTAGGCTGAGTGTGCTCGCTGGTGGGTGCCACGTTACGCTACAGGGACATGGGGTAAATCAGGCACTTTGAGTCGGCTGTTTGAATAAACACCACACCAAGAGAATCCCAATTCAAAGGTGACACATTTTCCAAGGGCAGGACTAAGCGGCATCCCAAGGTGCCGATCACCGGCAAGTTACGTTGAGCAAACAGGAGGCCGTTCGGTTTCTCTGTGCCAACACTGAAAGGAGTAACCAGCACGTTCTGAGGGGACAATTTGAGAGGGTGGCGAGGAGGGCCGGGCCCTCAGCCAGCCCAGTGCCAGCAGAGGGTTTGGCTCCTGCCCGCTCGTGGCGGGGGGGAACGCGCTGGCCGAGAGAACTTCTCCTACACAAGGCGGGTGATGTGCCAAACGCCAGCAGATGGTGATGCTTCTCCAACCGCCCACGACACAGATGGACTGTCAGTCATCACAACGCAAGTCATTCCAAGAGCGTGCCCACCCCGAGTCCGGCAGGGAAAAATTAACTGCTGGTTTATCCACCAAACCTACTCTGCCTTTACACCACACAGACACCAGAAGCAAAAATGTTGCAGAAATGAGCCTGCTGTTTATATAGCTCAGCAGATGAGATTTAGCAACAAAAAAGCTGAAGTTACCATTTTGTTTGCTAGCAATTAAATGATGTTGTACTTCTAGAGTTCCTTCCAGACAGGGAACCCAAAGCGCAACAACCTCCTTGCCACACAGATGGACCAACTCCCGCCCTAAAGAGGTTAAAGGCTTGGGTCTCAGCCCCTGCCAGCCCACCTGCAGTAAATGTGGCTCGCTCTCTCTCACCAAGAGCTTCTGAGGGTCTTAAAATAACCCATTTCCTAAGTGTCTTAATTTAATTTGCATCCTGTCAGGTGCTGGTATTTCGAGACAAATTACCCACGGATCCTGGAGCTGTGGACGTGCAGAGCCTTGGAGGCAGGGACAAAAAAAGTGGCCTGAAATGGAAGAAGAAGGAAAAAAAAAAGTTGTGAAAAATATCCCTGTCATACGCTTACCTTGACTAACGTATTTAGTTGTTAAAGACGGAGGTGAGGAAGTCAAAAAAAGGCATTTTGCATTATTTCTCACCAAAAGCCAAGAAATAATCTGGTTTCTCATGCAAAAATATTTCTTATCTGTCTTTCAAAGGGTTTGTTTTTCCATTTTCTTTTTCCTTCCCTCTGCAGTAGCTCTTAAAAGTCCCAAGTTATTGCTCTTAAGAATGATTTCCTTAAGAAAAGGAACTGTCCAAAAGAACCAGGGGAGGGGAGACGAAAATCTCAGTTTGAACTCTGAAAACCAAACTGTTTTGATTAAATACCTCCAGCCACTCTCTGGAGGACAAATCCTGCTTGGAATGAGGATGTAAAAGTCACGCAGAGGATGCCGATCATTGCTTGGTGGGACATAGGCCATCTCAAGAGGACTATCAAAACGTACATATAAAACAGATGGAAAAAAAACAATGGACTTCATTATTACTTCCCAGTGTTAGGTTCCTGAGAAACTGGCAAAAAGTACTCTAGAAATTTTCCAATGTAAGGGCCCAGAGGTGATCATGCCAAATGCCACTTGCCAGGCCGCTTGGAAAAAGTCCCTCCCACCACTCAGAGTCCTGGAGATGGTCTGACTCCGTGGTTTCTCAGCCCTCCATTTGTGCTCCTCTAACCTGCTCCCCACTCTTCCAGGCTACACCTCCAGAGCAACTGCTTTTCCACCGCCTTCAGCAAGGAGTGGGCCGGTGAAGACGAGTGTCACCTAAGTCTTTACTTTCCCCAGACCTGGTGGCACCACATCCTTCTTGAGAAACATACCCAAGGCAGATGGGAGTTGAGATTCTTTGGAAATGTTTCTACTCTTGGGATATGGTTTTTGAGGGCAAGTTTGGGCCATAAGCAACGAAAACCGACAGCCGTGTGAATTACCAAGCTCAGCAGCAGTGAGTTCAAGACCACTTTGCTATCAGCACCCAACACTACCACCCCCAGGGAGTTCGGGATTAAATCCCACCAACTTCTGTTCCTCCAGGACAGCACCGCTCAGCTGACTGCATTTGTTTTGAGAGCAAAACCAACCACTGCACCGGTGGGAGCTTCTTGCACAACACAACTTGTCATGGCACAGACAGTGAAAAATCCCACTGGCTTTTCTTGGAAAGTGAAGGCTGGAGGCTGCGTGAGAAGATATTGGTGTGAAGCTGGTGGAACAGGGGAGGCTCGGGGATGACAATGGAACGGGCCGCAGAGCACCGATGGCACAATTATTAAAAGGTAAGAAAATTCACCGTGGGAAGCTGCTAGCACTCCAGGGCAGTTCTGAGTTCTGCAGGTAGCAGAAGTCAGCAGAACGTTACCGTGTCAAAATTATGACAGCTACAGGCTGGTGCTACATACTCTTGGTGCCGCACGGCTCCAGCGGAGGGAGAATCCAGGTGTAGACAGTCTTACACTGGGCGGGTGTTGGAGGCCAACAGCAACATCACTGGTGCACCTTCAGTCTTCAGCTAGGTCAGAATTCGAAAAGGAAGAAATTCTTTCATTTTGTTTCCACCTTGGACTGTACTCATAGAATCACAGAATGATTTGGGTTGGAAGGGACCGCCGAAGGTCATCTGGTCCAACCCCCCTGCAGGGAGCAGGGACATCCTCAACTAGAGCAGGTTGCTCAGAGCCTTGTCGAGCCTCACCTGGAATATCTCCAGGGATGGGGCCTCAACTCCCTCCCTGGGCAACCTGTTCCAGTGTTTCCCTACCCTCAGGGTAAAGAACTTGTTCCTGACATCCAATCTCAACCTGCCCTTCTCCAGTTTAAAACCATTGCCCCACAGCACTGATGAAGAAGACTGAACTCAAAGGCACATTTTTGGAAAGCACATCTCTGGAAACAGTGAGCCTCTGAATGCAAGACACCGCTTCGTGCTAGAGTTCGGAGCACGGGAACGCACAGGTACACGGTAACTCAGTGCTCCGGAGGCAATTTTGTTGATCACAAGTAGTAGATACGAGAAGAAAAAGTTAATGTGCTGCAGCCCACCTGCAAATGTTCAGAAAACCTGCAGTCTTACGAAACTCATTAGAAGTGAAATGGGATGGTCTACAAATTAGGGACAAAGGATCGCTGCGCAAGGTGCCGAGCAAGGCAGCCGGGAAAGCGACACACAGACCAGCACCCTGCCCAGGATGAAGCGGGTAGGAGGTTCTACCAAGGCCAAAATAATTACTTCGCAAGGCTACAAGGACAATGCAAGCACAGACTTTCAGATTGTTGTTCTTGAGGAGAAGAAACCATTTTATCCTGTTGCTTTAATGCTGGTTATAAACGCTGGAGGATGCCAACGTCTGGCATGGAAACCTCTCACGTTCCAGCCCCTTTTTTCCCTCTCTTCCCCAAGAGTCTTTTGCTATTGGGTGCAGTGAAATCTGCTTTCAAACATAAAGCTGAGACTGTAGTCTCATTCTTTTCAGCCAAAATATGAAAAATAAAAAGCTACCCCTACACATATTTTCTCACAGCCACAGAGAAATCTATCACAGTAACGATTTTGACAGGCAGGAAAAGAAAAGCAAAAAAAATACCAGGGATGTTTCCAGCTTTTTAATGAAGGCTCTTGTGCCAAATCTTGAACACAATGTTACAGCCAGAGGTACTAAAAGAATTAACTTAGGATGAAAAAGCTGCTGAGAATCGCCCACCTAGTCATGGAACTGACTGGGGTTTAACCCTGTGTTTAAATACTCACCACACAACAGAAATGAATTTAAATCATGACCAAGGTACAGACGATTTGCTTCCAGTCTGGTTTTAATGCCATGTATTCAGCACGTCAGTGAACCTCTGGAAGTTACTCTGAAGAACACAGAGTTGCATTGGGTTTGTTTTGTTGGTTTGTTCTGTTTTGAACACTCAGTGGAAATAAATACCATTTAAATACACATGGAGCGCAATAAAACGGACACTCGGGCGCCGGTACAGTCTAGTCCTCTTCAGCCCTCTACAAACTACAAGATGAGAAGTTTGAAGCCACGGACGGAGCGGGGACCAAGGCAGAGCCGTACAGGCAGCGCAGCAGGTTATGTACTACACAACAGCACATCTGCAAAAGGTCCCAGGAGATTTTTGTTGAAGATGCAGCGTATCCACACCAGGTATACTGTGAAGGGCTTAATGTTTTCCGAGAAGCTGTGATTCTGATGGGACAAGATATAAGGCATGTAAGTGTTTTCCCCTTGCTCTTGTATCCAGACTTCGTATTTCACTTCTCTGACCTTGAGATACTTGAGGTTCCAGGGGATCTGCCAGGACACGGCAAGTTTAGCTTCGCTCGTGCCTTGGACAGAGGCTTGACACTTGGCGTCCCTCACTTTGCCAGGGTAGAGGCTACCAGACCACTTCTGCTTCCTGAGCCTGGGCTTCGACTTCACCGTTTGCCTGATCACGTGGATGAGAGAAGGGATGTTCACCTTCGTGTCCTGGTAGGCACGGAACAGCCACTCGGGATTGCGGCAGCAGAGGTGCCGCGGCACCTCCGTGCTCTTCATGATGCGCTCCTGCTCCGCTTTGTCCAGATGGGCGATCCCGCCCTGATCCCAAGGTCTGTCCGGGTAGGTAACGGTGTCTTCCCTGTGGGTGTTTTGCCAGGCAACGTACTGCAGGTCCATGCCAGGAAGGGTGGTCAGGGTTTTGTAAGGGGTATAGTGTTCAGGGTTGATAGCGTAAGGGAAGAGCTCCACCACTGCGGCGCCCCTCGGCAGGAAGAGGGCCGTGACAAGCTGGGCCCCGTGCATGCTGACCAGCATGGATGCATTGCTGATCCACCGGATGATGTCGGCGAAGGAATGCTCCTCCAGAGAGACGGCGACGGTTTTCATCTGAAACTCCTGAGCAAGAGCCAGGATTAGTTCCGCCTCATTTAGGATAAGCCTGTTGACCGTTCGACTGAAGACTACGATGTACTCCTCGCTGAAGCTGTCCTCCAAGCTGACGTTCAGCTTCTGCATCATGAATTTGGTGAACTGCCTGATCTCATTCCCAGAGACCAAGATGTTCGCCTTTGGGCCCTGCGGCTGGACAAACCCGTACTGGTACCAGGTGGTGATTTTGGACAGGCCCACATACGATTTGGTAAAGCAGAGGAGCTTGCCCAGGGTTTTCAGTTGCTCCCTTATAAGTGGCTGTTTGCTGCTCAGTAACTTGTAGAGGTCAAAGTGAACCCCTTCGCCCCAGCCTTCCATGAAGAAGAGCCGCGCCTCCAGGTCTAAATCGGAGAACTGCCGCATGGTGTAATAAATGGGGAGGAGGTCGTCGTGAAAGACATGCATCAGGTTGTCCGGGTTGAACCTGTTCGCGATCAGGGCCACGTCAGGCACAAAGACCGGCTTGGGCATAAACTTCAGCGCGGCGGCCGGCAGCTCCACGAAATTGAAGTACTGAGTGTTGTGATCTTCCACCGAGGAGAGGTCAAGCAGAGCCGGCTGGAACCTCCGGGAGCCCAGGTTGGGCAGCATGACGGAGGAGTTGCTGTGGAAGTAGACGAACTCCTCGGCCTCGGTAGAGTAGCAGAGGGACTCGAAGCGGCAGATGCGGTCGGTGTGCAGCCTGCCGGTGCACACCATCTTGGTGCCGTCCTCCAGCAGCGCTTGGAGAGCGGCCTGATAGTCGATCTGAACCGGAGAGAGCTCCTGAGACTGGCGCGTGAGGAGCAGCTCCTCCTCGACCGCGAAGACATGCTCCCGCAGTTTCATGTATTTCCAGAGCACGGCGGCGAGGAAAGACACGAGCAGGGCGTTGAGCGCGGCGGCTATGTTCATCCTGCACTCAGATCCTAGCAAGATGGCAGGTGGGGGACGCAATGGAGAGGGAACGCGTCGACAGCGCTCTTTGGCATGGTGAGGGCAAAGACCTGGGGGAAATAAAACCAAGAAAGAAAGTTTTTCAACATCGGCTTTATGGCTTCACCGTAAATCACATTTTATGGACTACTCAAGAGAGCTTAAGGGTTTTTTCAGCAATTTCCCCCCCCTTCCAGGGAACGAGGAAAGGAAGAAGAGTGCCAAAGCACTACCCAAAACTGCCAGAAAAATGAAGCAAACAGAACCGAGAGCTGCTCTACAGGAAGGCTCCCTCTCTCATGCTCACTTCTACCCTTTTGGAGAAGAAACAGAGTTTGAGGATGAGCTCTGTGAAGCTTTGTCAGGAAATGTTTCCTGGGACTTTGGCTCCTGCCACTGTCTTCTTTCTATGTAGAAACACTGCTGTTTTCTATCAGAGTACTGATTATATTTACAACTCTGAACTTCAACGGAGATATTGATTCAGCCACAGTATTTACAGGCTCCCGTTTTCCCAATGCGTCGAGGTTCCCTGCCAGTCAGGCTGTAAGTCACTGCAGCCATGACTCATGAGGAACTTAAGGAAGGAAAATTTTGAATGGGAATACACCGGATTAGACTGTTTCTAGCTGCAGTTTTTAAAGGTAGGGATCTAAATTCCCACTGATGCAAGTTTGCTGAGAGGGAAGCAAAGCAAAGTCTCAAGCGCATGCTCTGCTATCCCAAGCAATAGTCCCGTAGCTTTTTAACCCAGAGACTCCTGTTCTTCTGGCAGAGTGGAGAAAGACAGCAAGGCGTATTTGGGACCAGTGCAAACACCTCCTCTACCACGAAGAAAGTTCTTTTGAAAAGAGATACTGGGCCTGGAGCAGAATCCTGGGCCAGCAAGAGAGCACCTGAAAAGCAAGAGAATGGATTCCAGCCAGTGAGTCAACTCCAGCCAGGGCCCCACTGAAACACCTCCCTGCAAAGGCAGGGAGCGTGGGGAATAAAGCAGAGGAGCCAGAGAGGTGGGCAAACCCCCAGGGCTATGGCATCATTGGCATCCCTGAGATCCGGTGGGATAGCTCCTGGGACTGTGGGAGCAGATGGCTACAGGCTCTCTAGGAAAGACAGCTAGGGGAGAAGAGTCCCCCAGTTTGCCATGAGCTGGTCCACTCTGCACTCAAAAAGGGTGGAGCTCCTGAGCCTTTGCAGTACATTGATGACACCATTGTATGAGGGACCGTACTGGAAGAAGATTTTGAGAAAGGGGAGAAAATAATTCAACTTCTTCTGAAAGCCAGTTCTGTCATCAAAAAAGAGGCAAGGTCGAGGGATGTGCACAAGCATCGAACTCCTATGTAGCACATCATATATAGTTTTAGTAGTTATAGTTCAGGGGATTAGGAATTCAGCGTTTTTTCTAAAGTGATGGACCTATGGTGTAAGTCTCCTTAATTGGACCCAAGTGACTTGCCGAACCTGCGCCACTCCTCTCTTCCCCCACAGCTCACCTGAGAGGGACATGACAACAAGAGAGACCAGCGGTGAAATCCAGGTGCAGGGCAAGGCCTCTCGCTGTGCCCAACTTCAGCCGCCTGACAGATGGGACCCACCGTTCTGGACTAAATTAATTCAGTGAACTTTTTGGAGAAAGGAAGAATGGCCCAAGGGACCCACGCGTGAAAGGCAGAAGGAACAGCAGCGACTCGAGTGTGATGGAAAGGCTATGGGCTAAGGGGTGGAATACTCTCCCGGTTTTGCTGGGACAGAATCCTAGGCCTGCCGTGGCCTGCAGGCCAGTAGCACTTTGGAATCAGCCAGGGCAGCCGCCCCCAGTTGGCTACAGGGGTGTCCTGTCCCATCGAAGTCGGGCTCAGTATAAAGGGGAAAGTTTGCTGTTTAATTAAATCCATTTTTATGCCAGCCCATGAGCCTCCTCTCCGCTTCCCAATTCCTGTCCTTGGCTAGGGAGGGGCCATTGTGTGATAGAGCAACTGCTCTGGATAGGGGCTAAACATGGGCACTTACACAAAATAACCACCATTTCGCCATCAAGGCGATGATTTATATTAAAATAAAACCTAAACTCTACTCAAATAAACCCCTTCTTCTCTCATTTGCTTGAATACATATTCAACAATTCAAGACAAACATGTAGCTAAGAGCCCTGTGTTCCAATGAGGCAAAAGCACATAAATTAAGCAAAGACCAGAGCACTTTTTGTGTAACAACTTTATGACCTCTGTGCTAAATCTATAGATGTACACGTACAAAAAAATCACATAAAAGATTATCATTAATATATAGACTACACATAGCTCTTAACTTTATATCTGCATTAAAAAAATGATTAACCAGTGGCTTTTTAAATTAAAAAAAAAATAAAATTCAATAAGCTGCTGGCTTCCCAGCTTTAGTTTTACACCTTGGACACAACCGGAACACAGCCAGAAGCCAAGAAGCTGCAAAGCCCTGTATAAATGTGTGTGAAACCGGTTCAGATAACCTTCCAGGAGAAGGGAAGGGGAGAGCAACTCCAATCTTCATTTTCCGTCAACTCTCAGGTCTGTGTGTGAACATGAGTAACAAACTAAGCAGTAAAGAACAAAGAGGCAGCAGCAGGGGTAAGAAGAAATCATTAAAAAGCGATAAGCACTGACCTGGCTAAAGGCAGTAAAACTGCACATGCACAGAAAACTCTCATGTCTCCCCAAAATAAATCTGGTCATGTAGTTTTTGTGCTGAGTGACTGCCTCAGCCTGACACCAGTGTCTATTAGAAAGGACAGTATTTCGTCTGTGTGCTTTGAGGGCTGATAACTGGGGGTTTTGTTGGGGTTTTGGTTTGGTGTTTTTTCTTTTCCAAGGTGTGTCTCTTTCTCCTTTTCCCAGAGGAAATGACACAGCTCATTGATCTTTGTACGCCTTTTTATTTTCCACCCCTCCTCCTCCTTCCCTCACTTCTCCCATCTGTTGTGAAAAAGAAGCAGGAAAATATTGAAATCAATTCACAACAGCAGAAACAGCCCGAGTCCGGTTTGGCTCACGCCAAAAACAAAAAAACAACAACAAAAAAAGAGGTCACGAAACCAGTGTCACAGACTTTTCTGGAGAGGGCATTTTGTTCGCACGAGGGCTTTTTTTCTGGGACAAAAGGAGGGCCAGAGACAGCTGGGTTTAAATTCCTTCCAGGCATTTGCAATTGCCAAGATCTTTTACACAGGCTGTGCTTTGATATCTCCCTGGTCACCAGTCATCCAAGATTCACTTAAACCCTCACGCTTAAACCTACAGGAGGGTGTCTGAGATTAGAGAAATCAGAGTTTCAACTCCCAGCTGGACACCGCTCTAAAAACCGAACCCCATTCCTACTAGGACACCACTAGTGAAAGAAACCAAATTGTTCAGAGGGTAGCATGCAAAAGCTGGCCCTAAAACATAACAGGTGAAATTTTAGCTCCAAAATTAATGAAGGGAGCAGAAACACCCCCAAAAAAGGGTGGTTTTTGAAGACAGGAAGCCACATGACTTCATAAAGGAATACATGGGTAAGTAAATTGTTATGGTAAACCAGTAAAAAAAGATGGAAAGGAAATGACCACCAAAGAAATCTTTGCAACCAACAAATGAAACTGTTTTTATTGAGGACTACATTTTCTCAGCTGAACATCGGCAAGGAAACCGAATGGTACAAGCCCCCCGTTTTTCCACACATCATACAAAAAACCCCTTCTGTTACCAAGTAAACTCTTATTCCTCTCATCTCGAATCCCCATCTCCACACAAGACCTGGTTTAACATCAAAATGCCCCTCGGCCCCTTTTTACACACAAGTGGTCTTCGGAACATCTCACAGCTGAAGAAGGGGCTCCTGGAGGCAACGGTGCAGAGGAGTCCAGCTGTCAATTATCATCTAGATCTCTGTTTCAGTTTTGTAAGGCAGAGCTAAAGGCCAGGAGAGAGGAGGACACCTGCACATGTGTTTCGAAAGGAAAAGGCTAAGTATTTTACAACGGAGAAGGGAAATGCCAGTGGGTTCAGCTGTAAGAATCGCTCAGCACAGCCTCTCCCAGGCACGACAAAGCAAGCTCTGGTCTGAGACAGTTCAACGGCAAAGAAAGCTGCACACAGGATGGGAAAAGTTAGGGAAACTTTTCAGTTGGGGGTGGGAAAAGCTTTACAAGCAAATTATTGAGCCCTTTGCTTACAAAGCATACCAAAGGAAAACTTCCAAGTGAAGCCCAAATAGAATCATAAAATCATAGAATCATCAGGGTTGGAAGGGACCTCGAAGATCATCCAGTTCCAACCCCCTGCCACAAGCAGGGACACCTCCCACCAGAGCAGGCTGCCCAGAGCCACATCCAGCCTGGCCTCAAAAACTCCCAGGGATGGGGCTCCCACCACCTCTCTGGGCAACCTGTGCCAGGGTCTCACCACCCTCCTGGGGAAGAACTTCTTCCTAATGTCCAATCGAAATCTCCCCTCCTCTAGTTTGGATCCATTCCCCCTTGTCCTGTCACTACCCGACATCCTCAAAAGTCCCTCCCCAGCTTTCTTGTAGCCCCCTTCAGATCCTGGAAGGCCACCAGAAGGTCTCCTGGCAGCCTTCTCTTCTCCAGACTGAACAACCCCAACTCTCTCAGTCTGTCTCCATAGCAGAGGTGCTCCAGCCCTCGGATCATCCTCATGGCCCTTCTCTAGACACGTTCCAGCACGTCCAGATCTTTCTTGGAATAGGGGCTCCAAATAGCCAACTACACGTAAATTCAGGTGCCTGTTCTCACGGAAAATCAAATGGAAACACAACTATATAGAAGTCCTAGGACTGAAATAAAAGGAAAGAATAAAAGAAACAAGTAGGAAGGGACTGGAGAACAAAAAGCTGCACTAGAACAAAGGATGTACAGCAACAGAACGTGCAACCTTCAAAGGCAGCTCTAGAGACAAAAACAAAACAACCCAGACTGGGAGATTATCTTTTTGAACTGTGTTTATCAGTAAACCACCAAAGAATTTCCAATCGTGAGCCTGAGACCTCGCTGCACTGTATGAAGAAAACACAATCATTTAAAACACGGGAGATGGACGTGAGAATTGCGGCTGCAATGCTGTGGGGATCAGTTGGAGGTAATTCAGTGAAAACAAATGGTGCTATAAAACCAGTGCATTGGGAAAACTCAGCCCTCAGCTCTCCTTTAGGGTTTCAAGGATGCAAGAGGAATGACAACTAATCCAGAACACAACAATACCCCAATATTAAAACATTTCCATCTGTATACAGAAAAAAATAAGTCTCCCCTCCCGATATCTCTCTTTCCCCTGTGATAATTTAGCTGCAGCACATCCTCAAAGGCCTTAAATTAGAAAAAGAGGAAAAAGACATGAAGGGGAAAAGGAAATCAAGTGGGGGAAAGCATATTTACTGCCAGAGAATCTAACAAAAAAAATCCACTGGTAGAACACATATGAAAAAGAACCTCTATATTAAGTGTGACCTCAGAAGAACCAAGTAGGATAAATCCATGTGCAGTTCCAGGTATTTCAAGCCTAAATATGGAAAACACACACTGTTCTGATTTTATGAAGGGCTTAGGTTGATCAGTACTATCTCTACAGACTTCCTTGGTTCATTTTAAACATACTGCTCACCCTGTACGCACACGATGAATACAAACTGCCTAGCAGTCCATTTCTGTGCCACAAAACCAGGATTTTCAATCGGCAGACTTGAGCGCTCACTGATGGTAAAAGACAACGGCGTGTAAAAGATAACACATTTCTAAATTTTAAATGGCTTGTGTATGTCTCCAGCCAACTGAGCTCTGATAAATTATGTTCACCCTCTAGTCAGGCAATCTCCACGGATAAGCTGCGTGTTTGCTATCCTGGACCAACAGTTTGTCATTTTTTTGGACAAAATGCTGTCCTTTGTGGGAACTTTGTCCATTTAGTGTCATTATAATCCCCAAACACCCCTCCATCCCAGAGGCTGCCCGCCTCCAAAGCGCACCCGCCCCTTGCTGAGCTTGCGCCCGGAATTTTCTTCAGCCGCATCTTTCCAAGTGAAGCGAGAGAATTTGACACCAATCAGAATAAAGGTCACTCAAGCTCCACCTTGAAGGTAAAAAAATAATATACAAATGGCTTAGGAAGGAGGAATGTTAGGGAAGATATCATCACAAAGGAGTCAGGAAAGGTGCCGTCGCAGTTCCCCTCTGCCTGCTGGGATCAGTCAGTGGGTTGAGCCTCTCTAGGGACATCTTTGGGCAAGAAAACTTAGAAATCTCTTGATATTTTCTGCCAGATTACTTGGTCTCTTAATGTAACACGAGTGATTGCAGCTGCATTTGTGGGCTGCAAGACATTCCACAAGCAGCACTGCGTGCTCCATGACCTGGCTGCTCCCCAGCCCCGTGCCTGCGGTACGCCAGCCGGAGTATTCAGCCCCCTGCAGATGCTTGAGCGCACACATCCCACTCCTGACTTGCTTCATTTACCCTTCTCCCAGCAAACCTCCAGAAGGCCACTCGCCGTGCCCAGACCAGCAAGGAGCACTGAGGAGACACAGGAACACGCAGGGGCAAATAAACGCTTTCCAGGTTTCTGCATTAAGCAAACGGCAACGAGAGTCCCCTGAGCTTGGCCACTGCCATCTTCAGCTTCAAACCCCCATAGAGGAAAGTCTTCTCCTTTCCAAGGGCAACTTCCACCTTCATCAACATCTAGGCAGTATCCAAGGAGCAGGAGGCCCAGTACAATCACCTTTGAGAGGAAGACGGGGGGAAGAATCTGCCTTCAAAAGCACACCTGGGCACGTCTGCCATAGAATCCTAGAATGGCTTGAGTTGGAAGGGACCTTAAAGATCATCCAGTTCCAACCCCCCTGCCATGGGCAGGGACACCTCCCACCAGAGCAGGTTGCTCAGAGCCTCATCCAACCTGGTCTCAAACCTTTACAGTGCAATTCCATCTCTGCTTACAAAAAGGCTTCCTTCCAGCCCATCATAAGGACCTGTACTATGCTTTCTACCAGTAGGATAATAAACTAAGAACCTTTAAAGTTCAAAAAAACCCATACTGCTTCTTTATTGATCTGGCCAATTGAAAAAACAAGGAAGAATGATAAACAAGTTGTCACCAGCTTAATTGCTACTCAGGGCGTCAAATTACAGCAGAAAAAAAAAAAGCGAGGAACAAAACTGAACAGTCTAAAGCTTGTTCGGATTCAGGTTTACAAAGTACAGCGGCACCTTTGTCAACGTGTGAGGAAATGCAGTTGCACTGTGGCCACCAAAAAACTCCCCAACCTGCTTTAATTATTAAACCAGAAATAAAAGAATTACTGTATTATTTCAGAGTTGCTTATTGCTTTCATACATATGATCAGCCTGCAAAGGTTACTGTGAATTAAGGAAAAATTGCAGTTCATTTGACTACAGAATTATTAGGGTAGTGGGATTAGGATACTGAGATGCCGGGATTATGAAGATAGGTAGTGGTTTCCTAAGGAAACCAGAAACGTTCTGAGATCTCCCTTCTAAGGAGCGACTGGGGAAGGACTGAGAAGGAAGAAGGAAAGGCTGAAATTTAAGTCAGTGTGATGAAGAGTTAAGGCCAGAGAAAGATTAAGTAAGGAACTCAGAATCAAAAAAAAAAAAATAAATAAAAGTACCAGATACGAAATCCCACCAATCAAGAGCAATCAAGGGTAAATTTATAAAGCCAGCTTGTCCCTCTCTTTTTCCCCGCAAGCTTCCAACTTCCCATCTCATGGCTGTCAGCAGTTGTCAGCACATCACATGAGAAACTCATCTGAACATACAATATAACTTGACAGGCAATACATCAGAAAACTTAGACCTGACAACGGCAAATTTCACCAGATGGTCCTGGATCATATCCACCCATTAAAGAAAAAAAAAAAAAGTGAAAGGGGAAAAAAAAACCAACAAAAACAACACAGAAAAGCAGAACTTCTGAAGGAAAAGCAACTGATCTGGGAACTGCACCGTTTCACCCTTTGTCCTATCCCTGCCAAAAAGGAGACACACAATAGCTCCACGGCTTGTCCTCACCAGGTCACCCTGTCATTAATATCAACCTATTTCATACTTCTACCCTAAGAAAAGGCTTCTACATAAAGTTGCCACTCTCTTGAGAGGCAGTGTGTACGGGTAGTAACGGTGCTGTCCAACTGAGAAAATTCTCCCAGTGACTCCGGAGCCTGGCCCTGCTCCAGCAGCGCCACGCTCTGCAGGTCCGTCAAATCCAAGCCATTAGCCCTGGCAGGAGCTGCAAACCTGGAGCACTTTCAGGACTCCCTGTGTTTGCCATCCTTCTCGTCCCCATGCTGCTCTTGGAGGCTGGACGGCCTTGTCTGCCCTCAGCCACGTGATCCTTATTTCTCCTTCTTCCTCCAGCTACACGCGGCTTTGGAGTGAAAGGTATTGAGTCAAATATCTTTTAACTTGGTAAAGCAAGGAGATGGGAATCTGAACGCACAGAGGGAGCAACCACAGCGAGTAACATGGTGTCATTCTAGCAAACATGTAACAGGGCAGGATAGTGCTTCAAAGTTCTTCAGAAATCTGGGAGCATCTTCGATCACAGAGCTGTGACTGTGGCAGATCCGCTCTCTGCCCGTGCAGAAGCTGCACCTCGCACCTTAGGACTGAAGAAATCTCTCTTCAGAAAAATCCATTTCCACCAAGAAATGAGACTAAGCCTCCAACAAAGGAGTATTTCTGTATATTATAAATACCTCTTTTTCTGCCCTTAAGGCAAATTCCTTCCATCATAAACTTTCCTTTCCTGTTCACCAAAGTGCACCCGTGTCCTGAGTGAGAAACACCTGTGAGGAGGAATACTCCAGTGCACTGCTGGGAAACTGGGCTGCAGCCACGCTTCAGCACTGCGAGAGAGTGGACTGGGCTCCAGAGATTTCTGAGGAGAAGGGCTTTTTCAGTAATGGTTAATAGATATTTGCTGGATTCTGCAGAACCAGTTTATCGTCTCCATCTGATCCATTTTACAATTATCACCTCTATCAGAGAGAGGAAGCCGCTTTTACACCACGCACCTGAGAACAAAAGGCATACCAAAAAAGTCACTTCTCCTCTCCTCCTCAAACTTCAATAAGGAATATATGATTTTTCACTCTGCCTTTGCCATTTTAACATAAAAAAAAAGTCAGTGACATTTTCAAGTTTTGCTGTCATGCACCAGTGGGGTTTCCTATACTGCAGAGGAACATAATTACATTTACAGACACTTTTGACAGGAGTTTAAATGCTGCGACAGCAAAATGTTATCTCTTAGAGATAAGAAAAAATAGGCATTTACCTCCAAATCTATGTTTTGATTAAAATTAAAATAGACACCACCTTTTCAGTGGAGCGCAGCTAAACGTTTTCCTTTAAATATTAGACTTAGATTTTTCACGACATCAGCTTTCTACAGAAAGAAAAATAACTTACTATTTAATTGTTCTCAGCAGAAATACTCCAAACCAGAAGGCATACGAACATGTATTTAATAAACCTGGCAAAATGTCACCTCCTCCAATTTTTATATTTAATATCTCATTAGAAAAGCAAAACTCCTGCAAATCAAAGCTGTTTATTTATAGGCATTTATAAGAGTGCTTATCACCATAGCAACGGGGAACCTTCCTTCTCGTTCAAAGGAAAAGTTGTAATTTTGAGATGATGTTACAGTGGCAATAGGTACTTACATCTTACGCTGCAAACTCTTAGGCAGGTGCTTAACGTACACGAAGAGACCTCAGGCAAAGGCCTGGTTAAGAGATAGCAACAGAGACAGGAAGAAGAAAAAAAAAAGGAAAGGAACCGAGAAGCAAGTGGAAAGGACAGCAAGGGGAAAAGGCTTTCCTCTGAAAATCCACAGCCCACCAGGTCTGATGCTTTTTTCCTGTCATAGCCAATAGCTAATGAACTTTTAACTGGTACTGAAAGAAAAAGAGATCTTCAGCCTGTTGTCCCTCTGCTATGTAAGGTATCATCATAAAGATTTCCTCAGGACACAGGTATATGAAGTTCCCACCTTCGACTCTGCAGTTACTTTGCTCTTAGCTTTTTCACAAACCAAGATTGTCCAAAGGTGCTCAGTTGTTCCTAAACCAAACACGTAAATCTTCACACAAGACTGGTGGTCATTCTGAAGTCTTTTTTTTAAAGCTGTATTCTAAAGCTGTATGTATGACAGCAGGAAAAGTGACAAGTTCCTTTTCTGGAAAAGCACCAGCACTGTTACCAGATCAGACCAGCTCTTTTAAAGTGGACCGATGAAGCTCTTTTTAAAACCACCTGAAAACACCAGAGAGGAGGAGGTGATCTCTGCAGCTCGATACTCCTCGCAGGCTGCTAACGCAACTGAAGCTTGTCAGACACAGACTGTCCAGCAATCCGCTCCAAAAGCTCCCAGTTTAGACTCCACCACGCCAAGCTCGATGCCCTGTTCACAGCTCGCTCCAGATGCAGGCAAAGCCGAGGGCTGTCCAGCTTGTGGCCACTTTTCCATGGCCTCTGCTGCCAGGCCCAGGAGGGCAAAGAAAGAAACCTACTTTCTTCCAGCACCTCACAACTCCCAGTTGACTTTCAGGACAGAGACAGGGAGAGGTGTGGGGGGAAGGCAACAGAATGGTGTCAGAGCAGGCAGCGTGCTGAGAGGAGGGAGCATGGCCTACCACAGAATGTGAAGGAGGAGGGAGCACGGCCTACCACAGAACATGAAGGAGCAGGGGGCACGGCCTACCACAGAACATGAAGGAAAGGGATGAAGATCTAAAAGGAGGAGGAAGGGGGTCCCATGTCACGCAAGGCAGTGAGGAAGAGAGAGGAAGTATCGCCCATGTTCCCCAAAACTCCACCTACCCTTCCTAGTCCACTCCTCCCTGAGCTCTAGAGACCCATCCTGCCCCTTGCTCTGAAGCACACAACTGTGGTCACATTCTGTGACCATCTTAGATACCAACCAAAGATATTATTGTCCGACAGTGTGGGAAGGCATACTATTGTCTGTACAGCTGAGAAACTGATCTGGCTCTAGCTTTGTGGCTTAACAGTCTCCTTTGTGACACCTTCTTTTTGGTGATTCTTCCTGCCTTCCAGTACTTCCTAGGAAAATCTGCTCCTTCAAAGCCTAGCTACGCTTCAGTTAGAAAAGCCATTTTAAATAGAAAGCAGGTTATCCTGCTGAAAGCAGGAATTTATGGCTCTGTTAATTTGAATAAAATGATAGTTCTACTACTAGAGGATTTCTAGGCCTCCTAAATATCTTGCTGTGTTGGACCACAGGCCAGGCAAATCTGTTAAAAACTCTGGGGAACAGTAACTGAATGGGGGCTGCTGTCACAGGGAACTGGTTAAACCAACAGCACTTACCAAAGACTTTAAAGCAACAAATTTTAAGAGAAGGGGGTGAGAATAAGGGGAATGAGAATACCCAGTTTTCAGATGCAATCGCCAGTAAGATGTAGGGAGATGTAACTCAGGAAACAGGATATTCAACTGGAAAAAGATTTCTATCTAGTCAACCCATTTTGTATATTGCTTACTAAAGAATGAGCTCTACGTAAACAGCTCCAATACATCACCAGGTACCTAGAGCGCACGTTCATGGCACGCTTCATGAGTGCTGGAGGCTGAACTCCAGCTTTGCTGACAGCTAATTAAAATACAAAAGTGAGACTAAGTAAAACTGTCACCTTGCAATCCCGATCCATTGCAAATTCACCCATGCACAAAAGCAGACTGCAAAGCAGGTTTCCTGTATCTAGTTCAGGCATTTGGTATCTACCACATTTTTGAAAATGACATTGCAAAATAAACACCCTGTTTTACAGTTGCTGTGTTGAGCATCTATTAGATTTGTTTGGGGGAGATGGTTCTCCCAGAGAGTAAGACCTCTTCTGGTTCTCAGCTAAGTCAAGGCTTGTGCTAACAAGCCAATCTATCAGTTCAAGAGTTTGGAGATCACTATTAAAGGCAGCCCTTTCTGCTTTATTATCAAAATCAACAAATTCTCCTGAATCAGCAGTCACTGTTTAAAAGTCAGCATTTGTCGACAGTTATCCAACTACAGCACTGGTGTGAGAACACCAGTATATTCCCCTGTCTTTACCAGCTGTACAGACACAGTCATTATTCTACTCACCAGAGAAAAGCGTGTCTCTTCATTTTTTAATTTCTTTTTTTTTTTCCAAACAGCCATTATCTTAATAACACATTTAAGCACCGGGTTAGAGTGGTTGGCAGGAAGCAGGAGGACACAAGCAGAGCAGACTGGTTGGTCTGACCTAAGAAGATGCACATGCAACGCACACAGAGCTGAGACGGGCATCGGAAACTTTCCCAACATGCTTAGTCAGCACACAGTAATCAAACGAGGCAGGATGGGATAAATTCAGCATCCGTATCCATAGGGGCCAAATTCACAAGGACTACTAAGATTTCACAGCAGAAGGCAGGTGTCTCGAGAGACACTGAGCGATCAAGGAAAACCACCAGGAGAAAATGATCACATTTTCACTTGCTCTAGCAGACACTAAACCTGCAGCGGCTTTGACCTCCAGGGAGGTTATGAGTTTGAACCGAACCACGCTTCTGTGGTGCAGACAGCTCCCTACAAACCCCCGCCCCGAGCCACCTGCCCCTCTTACCGGGCCGAACCGCTTCTGTGCCCCGGCTTTGGAGAAGAAAGGTTTCCACGCCCGAGCTGCCAGCTCCGCCCAGGGCGATCCTGGGGAGGGGGAAGGGAGGTTCCGCGGGTTATACCCCCACGGTGGAGTCGCCTCCCACCGCGACAGACATCGGCCCGGCTCCCTCCCCCTCCCCTTCACCCACTTTCCCCTCGGAAAAGAGG
>VWZK01009009.1:91894-145537 GCA_013396935.1 Baryphthengus martii | reverse complement strand
CCGCCACTTCTCCAAGAATCAAAAACTATTATTTCGTGATCACTAAGCCCAAGATGACCTCTGACTGTTACATCTCCTACAAGTCCTTCTCTGTTCACAAGCAGCAGGTGCAGGAGGGCACCTTCTCTAGTTGACTCCTTCACCAGCTACGTCAGGAAGTTCTCTTCCACACACTTGAAGAACCTCCAGGACTCTTACCTCTCTGCTGCATTATATTCCCAGCACATATTTGGAAGGTTGAAGTTCCCCACGAGAACAAGAACCTCTCCCAACTGCTTCTAGAGTATTTAATCAGTCTCATCATCCTGACTGGGCGATCTGTAACAAACTCCCACCAAGATATCTGCCTTGTTGGCCTTCCCCTTGATTCTTACCTACAAACACTCAACCCTGTCGTCTCCATCATTGCATCACAGACATTCATATCCCTCCCAGAACTAGAGATGTTTATGAGTGACAATGAATAAAACAGACAGGAAAATGGAGAAATTCAGTTGATATCATCGCCAACATTGACAGATGTGCCAAAAGCTGGTGAAAGGTTCCCTGGATGTTAAAGCGACTGTCTCATGACATCCTAGCAACTACCCAGAAGTGGGAGAGTGTGAACATCTTCTTGCTCTGTAAATTATGTGAGACACTCCTGCCAATTACAGACTTGCTGTGAGGAAGAGAGAAATTGCTAATTGTGACAGTGACTGTGTTCAAGTGTCATGCGAATATTCTTGGGCATTCAAATCAATCATTTCTTGTCCAGATAGGAAAGATTCATCCCTGGTAGTATATCATTCAGTGACTGAATTGATGGTGCTCTGCTCTTTCTGGTGTGCTGTAATCTGCCCGTTCAAGACAATGACACTGTCACGCATTTAACTGCTGAGGTGGAAAGCTGTCTGGCAGAAAATGGGAGAACACGGGCTGGGATCCCATGAGAAGCATTATGAAGGTTCTGAGAGTCCACTTCCCTTCTGTGCTGAGCAGTGTCCTACCCCGATACATTTAAACACTCTTCTTCCCTGTGGATTGGATGTGAAACCCCCATAATCGATGATGTCCCTGCCTCCCATTTTCCCCAGCCCTGCGTGCCTTGACCTACCCACTCGCTTCTGCTGCTCCCCATAAACAGCGAGTGGGTCCTATCACCGTGACTTCTTTCATCCTCCCATCCTTGCTGGCAGGGATTCCTCTAACATGGGGCTGTGTCTCTGAGAATGACTGTTGGTAAGAGACATATGTAAAAATGTACCGTGTATCTGTGTATTCACTGGATTATTGCAACCTGAACTGTGTCTACATCTATTTGGACCTTTGATTTGGCCTGATACAGCTGGTCCTACTTTCTTATTTGTATATCATGAAGTATAATTTATCAATTCCTTTTTTTCTTTTAATAATATGCCTCCTCCTGTAAGCTCTACAGGTGCAAAGGCTGATTCCAGTCTGCAGTCACAAGAGGTTGGATTAAGGCTGCACATTCGCCTTTGCCATTTTTTTTAAGCCTGTATTTTGGCTCTGAACCATATATCAAAAAAATATCTGGTATGCTGTGGCTAGAATGTATTTTAGAATGCCTAATTTGAGCAGGTGACCATGTCACTGGTTAGTTCAGATGCTGAAGTTTGACTGGTGACACCTGAAATTCGCTAAGAGGAGCAGTCCTTCAGAGTCTTTCTTCAGCCATCTCTTTCAGGTCTGAAATCCCAAGCGATTATTGACGTTGATGTGTGGTACTGAGCCGTCACACAGGAAAAGAGTTTTGTTTTTTCCTCTTAGTAGTATTTCTGCTGCAGATCATCCTCACTCTCCGAATCCCCTCTGCATCTCTAATTACATCTGATGCCTTTCATTCACGTAGGTTTTTGGGGGTGCACATCCCATTTTAGGAAGCCAGGTTAGAAATAAGGAAAACGGTTTTGTCTTACACCTGCGTAGCAAAGGTGTGAGTTCTGGCCATAGAAGGTAACCATTCCTGTTGCCCTTGATGGTTGAACTGTGACAGAAGTCCAGCCTGTTGCTCTTTGGGTCTGCATTTCATATGATAGGAGCTTTGTCCCAGGATAGCACAGCCTGACTTTCATTCTCTTTGCTTAACGACACGTGGCTGTGAAATGAGGAGGCATTATCCCCGCTCCAAGATCGCACCATCCTACTGAGCGCAGCTGAGAGATGTGTCCATCCTGAAAAACGATAGGGAACATCAAGCCTAATGCTAACCCCCCCTCCTCCACTTCCACCAGTCTTCCTTCAGAAAGATTACTTGCATTTTCAGCAATCTGCTTGTTGTTCTCGTGCAAACACAGATATTGTGGTTCCCAAAACTGAGCGGGGATGAGTTATAGATGATTCTTCTGCTCAGTGATGCCCACTGCCCACCTCCTGGGATAGCGCTGGTAGATCCACCCTTCTCCTAGCACTCCTCTGGCAGGTCTCATCCTCAGCGGAGGCTGGACCGGCTGGCTCCAGCTTGAAAGTGTTCAAACCTTTCTTCTCAGGTGCCCAAAGTGACTGTGAAGCAAATACACTCTTTGTCTCCTTTTCTGGGGGCTGGATCATGACTGAGAAGGGAAACTGGCTTTCCTGCTTTTCTAGGTGCCAACAATCCAGTTCAGCCAGAAGGCAAGCGTGCCCACTGCCGAGCATTGCTTTGAAAATTGGGAATATTTGGCCCCTGTGACCTTGCACACAGCATACTAGAGCCATCTCATCCTTGGCAGCAGTCCAAGGTGTGGCAGCAGTTGAAGAGAATGGTTGAAGAGGGTTGGAAGGGCTGTGGCCAGCTAATGCCCATTTGGGTTATTAAAGCTGTCTCTCCTTGTTGGAGCCTGCCTGCCCCCAGGAACTTTGTTGCTAGGAGCTCAAGTTTTAACTGACGTAGCAAAAAAAGATGAAAACAAGACAAAGAATAAGGTTCTGCTCTGCTGGGAACACAGGACCTCCAGGGTTTAGCATAAATTGAGCACCTGTCTCTTTACTGGAGAATTTATACACAGGGTGGATGGGGCTTCTCCAGGACGACAACTCCTTGTGCATTTTTCTTGCCTTGCCTTGCCTTGCCTTGCCTTGCCTTTTGCCTTGCCTTTTGCCTTTCTTTTTTTCCCTTCCCTTTCCATCAAAAGCACATAACATTTCTCTGCGCATTTTGGGCAGGGAATTTGGCTCCTTGCATTCATCTCATGGAAAGGCAGAGAAGCTCTCAAATGGCATCATTTTCCTCTTCTCACAAACATCTCTGTCTGTGAGTGTGCTGCTGCCAAGTGGAGAGCTGGACCAGACAGGAGTTGTGTTCACTGGCAACATACCATTCAAAGCATTTAGAAACTGTCGTGGTCCCAGATCACAGCCAACCTTTGTAGCAGCACTCTTTGGTTTTCTTGCTTCTTTTTCCAAGTCAGATGGTGTTAGAGAGAGCACCAGATGAAATGGCCTGAGGGGTTATTCCTGATTGCAATTCCTGTACTGCCCTAGATGAGGATGGTACCCCCAACTACATTCCAATTGAAGGGATAGAATAATCCTCTGCACTTCTTCACTCTGTGTGGTGCACATCTGATGGGTCTCACCTGAGAACTGGAGTGGAGATGCAGGAAAGGAGGACACTTTGCCCCGTCATGGAGAAGGCTGCGCAAGAAAAAGAAATCCAACTCTTCCATAGTGGCTAGTGGCTAAATCCACAATATTTTAAAGAAGCACCAGGCCATCTGTTCAAGCCTTCATTGTAGCAGATCCTTTTACTGAGAGCAGACCCTGGAATATGACTGGGGAGTGAGATGGGACAGAGACTGTAGGAAGGAGAAAGCTATTGGATTAGCATTTTTTGTCCCGAGGCCGCAATAGAAATCTTTAGCAAGTAAAGCCCTGGCCTGAAAATCACACTGTAGCTTGAAGATGAAGTCCAATTTTGAGTTGGAATTCATCTCCCTTAGTGGTCTCAGGGCCAAAGTATGCAAAAGAGACTGCGTCCCGTTTTCGGGGGGTTAGCGGTGTGTGGGTCCCTCTGCTAGTTCCTCTGTACAGGAATTAATTGGATCCAGAGCACAAGCACAAGCTTATGTCAGAGCACTGCTGGAGCTCATGTTTGTAGTTCCAAAGTCAAAGATTTGTGAAAGAAACTCTGATGGGAGGAGAGCCACTGAGCACTGACGCGTTGTGAAATGTGGAGGTGAATGGGATCTGGGCTTTTTGAAAAATCTAAGTGTTATAGAAGTAAAATTGCAAAATACCACTCCTCTATGTGGAAACCTCGAGGCATGTTCCCAGCTTCCAGTCTAACCTGCAGGAGACTATATTCCTCTTCTTCTGTTCCTTCTTCCACGACATAGTGATATTTAGCTGACCAAAGAAGGAGCCTGCAAAACTCGTCTGAGCTGGGAACGTCCGATTCTGCTGATGGGAGCATTATAGACAAATTTATGTTACAGATCATTTGTTCAAATAGACAGTAGATATAACACGTGAGTATGATAGTTATGGTCCCAGCCTCTCTGCTTTGGTTTCGGTACTAGGATCCTTACCTACTGGGAAGCTAACCCACCAAAATGAGCTTAGTCCTCTAGTTGCCGCACAATCTGTGCATGGACACCGTCTCCACTAGAATAAAATAAGCAATCACAGGCAGTGCTCTGAGGCTGTGCGGCCACAGACCATAACACCCCCTCTGATGTTTGAGTAATTCAAGGAGAAAACAATGTCTCAAATAGCCAGCTAAGGCAACAGGGCCAACGCAAGCAGCAGGAATCTGTGTGAGGAGCACGGATGCAGCTTGATGCTCCGTACAGTTAGATGACTGGGTAGCATGGAGGAAAGGAACCGCTCAGGAAAATTCAGATTTTGAGAAAATGCTGGTTCCAAAGACCTTGTTTTTTAGGACAAAGGAGCCCCAAAGCTGAAAGTTAAACTTTGGGCACCCATTCCAGCTGCCGCAGCTTTTGCTGGAAACTAATGTGTGGTTAATTGGCTACATTGGCATGTGATAATTATTACGTAGGTTTTCTGATGCATTACAACTACAGCATAGTATACATGCACACAAGTACTCACATCATACATCAGGGTGTAAAATACAGGCAGCTCTAGGACAGAAGATGATATAAAAAAGTTTTGGCCATGGAGTAAGGACTGCATAACGACCACCTCAATTGACAGGCCGATAATATAATAGCTATGCTTCCCCACAGCCTGTACAATGTGCATGAATTAAAATATATTCTCTAATCTGTCCACTTTTATATCCCTGAATATATTAGGACTTTCTAGGGTTCTTTATAAATTGCATAATTCAAGGTCAATGAAAGAGTTGCAGCTCGAAGATGCATGCTGTGCTCGTGGCAGAGCAGGATGCCTTATTCCTCTCAGTTTTGCACATCTGTAACCATGGAGACTTTGTGGCTGCAGCTTTCTCCACTTTTCCTGTAACCTAGGGTGGGCAAAGGTGTGCCTCTCCATCCAGTGCGCATCTCACGTACAGGACCACTTAGGATAAATTTTTAATGACTGCTTTCTCTTAATGACTCCTTTTGATTTCCCCAGGGAATTGCCTTTCTTGAGTTGCAGTGCTCATTGTGAAACCACGTGTTATCTGCAGAGTGTTCACTCAGTGTTCAAGCAAATTCACCTCAGACCTTGACACCTTCTCAAGGGCAATGCTTACCTGGAAAGCAATGCATCCTGGTGCTTTGTGCTTGGGGCTCCACACCAAATGTAATGTTTTGTAGGTGCAGCTTTCCTTCCCTTGGCCACTGGAGTTGCAGGCAGCAATCTGGAAATCTGCGGTGTTGAGAGACTGAGAGCCCTGGGGCTGTTGAGTCTGGAGACAAGAAGCCTGAGAGGGATCTGATTCCTGTCTATAAATCTTTGAGGCATGGGGGTCAAGTGGAACGAACTAGGCTCTTTGCTGTGGTGCCCAGCAATAGGACAAGGAATAACGGGGACAAGCTGGAACCCAGGAGGTTCCACCTCAACAGGAGGCGAAATTTCTTTGGTGTGAGGGTGCTGGAGCCTGGCCCAGGCTGCCCAGAGAGGTGGTGGAGTCTCCTCCTCTGGATCCTTTCCAGCCTCCCCTGGATCTGTTGCTGTGTGGCCTGCCCTGGGTGATCCTGCTCTGGCAGGGGGGTTGGACTAGATGATCTCCAGAGGTCCCTTCCAACCCCTCCTGTTCTATGGTTCTATGATTCTAAATCTCAGCAGCCCCTGCCTAGAGGCAACTTGGCTCACCCATGTCCCCTCTAAGGGCACTCTGCTTTTTATTGCTCTACTAAGGCACAGTGTGCTGGGACCAAACAATTCTGCCCCTGCTCACTGCAGGGAGGTTGTGCTAAATGACCTTTAGAGGTCGCTTCCAACCAATCGGAAGTTACTCTGCACACGGAGTTAATGAGCATTTAAAAGAGCGCCCATGTATTCTTCCACCTAAGCTGCACTAAATGCAAGTTTAACAGCACTATTTATTTATTTACCTAGGCAATAATATATCTTCTCTTCATTGTCATCCTTGGATTAGCTGTCACCATAAAGAGCTGAGCAGTTGAGGTGCATTATTAATCACTGACAGATGCTTAGCACATGAAATAGTGCAGAGGAAAGCAATTGGATCACCTCCTCACCTCAGATGTGATGAGGGGGATTTATGGTTAAAAGCTGCTCTGTGGGAAGAACACATGGTATTTGTTAATTAAGGACAAGCAATTTAAGAGCAGCTCTGCTGCATTTCTGACAGAGGGCAGCATTGAGGTTTTTATTATGCGGAGGAAAAAACAAAAAAGAATCAACCAATGCTTCTTAGCTCTCGGGTGGTTACACAGGTCAGAAGGAAGATGAAGGAAAAATGGGTTTCGATTATGACAGAAGCAACAATTATACTGCTGTTTGCTACTAGTGATGGTCCAAGTATTCTAGGTGTAGAAAACCCCAAAGCAGAGCAGTCGCTGTCGACAGAGAAGTGTTTATGTAGAAAGCACAAGACAACCGACATGGCTTACTCGTGCTTCCTGAAAAAAACTTGGCAACCTCTGGCTGTTCGATTATCAGCCTTGCAGAGTTGATGTGAGGACCGCTTTGCAAGAGAGCGAGCATGTCCTGCCCATGCTCCTGTGCTCCCCCAGCCCACTGACATGCTCCTGCAGCCTTCACCTCTCTTTGGGGTCAGAAGAGTAACCTACATTTATGCTCCGTGCCTGGCCTTGCACTGTGACAGCAGCAAGTTTTTGCATGAGAGAATGGGTACAATCAGCTGGCAGGAGCATCTGTGCATGCTACCACCCTGGCAGAGCCTCCTCTGTCCTTCCCTGGACTCCCTTGCTGGCCTTCCCTCCCACAGTAGCTCTTTTACCCCTCTTTTAACAGCATCTGAACCTCTTGCACCGGCCACTAACAAACTTCACGGCTTCACGGCTCCTACTATTTTCTCTCCTCCTAATCAGCTGCCCATGGTTACCCAGTTCTCTCTTCCCATCGCATCCTCAAATCCTGCTTGTGAATGGTACCTGTGTCACCACCTGCTGCACAGGTAATGTTGCCAGAATGAGATGGGCTGTGTCACCGCTTCTGTCTCTCGTGTCCCACAGCAGCTGTCAGGAGGTGGGTGTGCAGAGCTTTGGGCTGATGAGCCCTTGTAGAGCCCTCCTGGGTGATGCTTGGCACGGGGGAGAGCAGCTTGCAAACAACCGAACAGAAGTCACTTCTTTTTATGCTTTCCTATCAGAAAGGCCTGTTTTTACCATCAGAAACGTTTGTCAGGAAATGTTTTTTCCATCACAAGAAATGCTCGTGATGTTCACAAAATGTTTACTGTGCCGCAAGCCGGTTCTTCACAGTGAAAAGCCCAGCACTCACATTTTTTTTAAAAAAAGTGTTATCAACTAGCCTTTCACTAAGATTTCCTTTTAAAGCTGCCTATTTTTGGTGAATATTTTGGCAACGGAGGGAGCAGGATTTGGTTTCTTTCGCTCACATCCTCACGGAAAATTCTCCTTTCTGGTGTGGCCCTTGCCAGGGCCATGGCTCCCTTACGAAGGCTGCGAAAGCCCCTGGATCTGGGTACTACTTGGGCAGCCTTGTAAGGGAAACATGTCCTGTAACTCCCAGCTGGTGTTCCTCTGTCTTGGGGGACTACAGAAAGGAGGGTGCTGAGGGGGGCAGGGAAAGTATCTGGAGAACCACTGATCCTTGCTGCAGACATTGGTCTCATGCTCCAGCTTTGGGCTCAAGTCCCTGTCTCACTGAAATACTCATCTCCCACCTGGTTTTTGATAAAGCTGGAGAGGTTCGGGGGCATCCCTGTAGCAGCAGCAAGAGGGGATGCTGCCAAAAGGCATCCCAGGCAAATGTCTGGGCTCAGACAGAGCATAAGCAGAGAGTTTTGAAGGGAGGATTTAGCTGGTGCATTGTTTACGATGGGATACACACACCATCTCTCCCTCTGTCTCCGTTCTCTGTTAGAAAGACAGCTCTCTTTCTTTTCCCTGCCAGCAAGGAATCGATTTCTTTCACAGCCGAGTAATGCATTTTATAATTAGAAGCAGCCCTTGATTTGGCAGCTCACAGCAAAGCCTGTGTCTAACTTTCTAGCATTCCCAGCCTGTTGCACCCCGGGCTCTGGCCGCATCTCCTTTTGTACCAGAAAGGAGGCGATTGCTCTATGAAATTGCTAGAAAAGCATGTGCACTGGCAGCTTGATTGGACATTTAGAAAATTGCCCACAAAGGAGGTATCTTTCAGGAAATGGGCGTGTGTCCCCAAAAATGGTGTGTGTGGGGGTGGTGGGGGAGTGTTATCTGCTGCAGTGCCACCTCTGTGTAGGCATTTTCATTATAACTTTGGAAAGAACTGCTGCATAGTCCATCTTTGCCCTGCCTCATTGATATTCATTCATTCTCTAGTGGACTTAATGCTGCTGTCTGCACAAGGGAAAAGAATTACAATAACAAGGCAAGGAAATAATAAAAGGAGGAGGTGATTCTTTTTAAACCTTTCTTTGGAGCGAAGACGAGGATTCGTTTGTCCTGAGCCTTTGTTCAGGGAGTCCTCAGCACAGCAGCTCTCAGAGCAGGTAGCAGGAACAAGTTAGCTGGCTGAAAACATTTTTAAAACCCTTGAAATACATCTGTAAATCACATCACCACTTTTCTCTGCAGGGGCTGAAGAGGAGGACATAACAGGGATCAGAACAACCAACCTTCAGAGGAGACATCAGCCCCATCCTGATCTTTGGCATGACGTGAGCATCTCTGAGGGTCGCTGTAGGTAGTTCTATTTGTCTGAAATTGAGCTGACTGTACACAAATATTTATGTGCCTCTTAAGTGGCTTTAAAAACATTTAAAGGTGTTTATTCACGCAGAGTGAAAGTTTCCAAAGAGGCACAAGGTCTGTTGACTCACAAGATGATAGGAGCACCTACGTCACCCGGCTGCTTTTGGAAATACTCCCTGCGGCACAAATAAGATGGGCTGATGGCTGTTGTCCAGCTATCCCTGCAGGCAGGCATTGTGCAGCTGCTCCAGGGCAAAGGACATTCGGGCAGTGAAGGGGAAGTGAGGTTATTCCTCCCTTACCCAGCCCCTCGTTGCCTTGGGAGGGATGTGAGCATCTGGACGGATTTACCAGGAAGTCAAATTGGACCTGATCAGGCCGAGGTCCATGGAGGGAAGTTCCCCTAAGCTGTCAGGTCTCATAGGCTGAGGTTGAGGGTCCTGAGGCCACTCACTGCTTCTCTGCCGTAGGCTGGATCCAGGCAGAGGGGTTGCTCCCTAGCGCCGGTACCCCCTGTGTCAGGCAGCTGGCCAGCCTGATGTGGGCACTGCCAATTGTCCGTGGAGCCAGCAGTCGGTCACCACGGACGGAGAGGTTGCAGAACTTGCCCTGACACAATGTTTGAGACATTTAATTCCTTCAGTCTCTCACAGCATTCCAGCAGTCATTTTTACTACGTCGAATGTTAACAAAACACTAACAATTCCACTTCACACACAAATTTTAAACAGAAGCAACCGTGCCACTTCTTGAGTTGCTGTGATAAATGAAGAACCTTGCAAGTCTCGAACCAAAGAAAAAAGTGATGCATTTGTATTTCGTATCTTTTATCTCACCTGGAGATGGCTGGGGCATTTATTGACTGCTGGTAATGTACTGTTTGGTTCTAGTAGCAATCAAAGCAAACTGGGCCACAGAAGAACTATAATGTCCGAAGAAAACAAAACAGCACCATCGAACAGATTATTCCACTCTGGAAGAGTGATCCTCAAAATTCACACTTGGAGAACGCAGAGGCTGAGCACGGCCCAGACCAGGGCTGGGGCTAGGGGTGTACAAACTTTTGGCAAACAATGAGTCACAGTTTTGTGTATCAACTACCTCCATCGCGAGGTGGAAGAAGCTTTGAAAGTTTGAAAGTGGCCAGCCTGGGCACACAGCTGCATGTTTCATCCTGCCTGGCGATCGAGCGGTGGCTGCCAGGAGGAAAATGGATAAAGATATTAAGCCAGCTTACTGAGAACACACTGCAGCTTCACCCTCCAGCTGGTGCCAGTGATCACCTTCAGCACAGTTAAGTCCAGCTTAGCTTCTGCAGGTACATCCCTTATGGGTGTGGGGGCCGCACCAGGCTTTGCCTCTCTGACCTGATTATAACTGGAAGATACTCAGACACAGTACGGCTTAAGGCAGTGAAAATGATGGAAAAGAGGGAGAAAGAAACTTCCAAGGAGAAACATCTGCTCTTTTTACCATTAGCTACAAGTGGTACCTTTTTAATCCTTGAGATGCTGATGCTGGCAGAGGTTGCAAAGTGGATTGACTTGCTAATTATTTAGAAGAATCCCAATTGCTGGTGAGGATTCCTGTTTTCTAACTGAATAGAGGGAGAAATATACTCCTCACGTATTTAGTCTTACTCCAGCCTGTCAATTATGAAGATTTATTCATTCCCACTAAGCTACCTTGAGACACAGCTTTATCACCTCACCACTGCTGCCGCAACACTCTTGTATACGTGAAACCACAAAGGTAAGGTGTGCTTCTCAGAGCTATACACAAGTCAACTTCCCGAGTTTTGACAGCTCCCCTCATATACAAGTGAATACCATCTAACTCACCAACCACACCATGACAAGGTGCTTTTCTCAGGTTTGCTTCAGCACAGCACCTTAGCACACACACACCCCCCCCACGGCGTCGATAAGGACGTTGAAAGTGTGCGATGAGACTCAGCAAGACAGGAGATTTACACCCACTGAAGTCCCAATTTCAAGGGGCTTAAATATGTGCTCAGCAGCACATGAGCCTGATGGACCAAACTATTTAATGCATCGCTCTACAAAGCTGTGGAAAACATTAAGGCTGAGTCAGATCCTGAGTTTAAGGCAGGTTGATCAAGGTCTTTAGGAAATGTGGGAATGCTGGTCTCTTACTGTTCAGTGTAGAGCATTTAAGCCTGTGCCTGGATGCAGTAGAGGCTTAGCACACAGCTATTCTTTTCTGGTCTAGGAGGAAGTGGCTTATGATGCTGTTTTCCTCAGGATTTGGGGCTATTCCAGAGGGAGGCTCTGGCATCTGTTGGCAGAAATCAAATTTCCTCCTTTCTCTCTCCCTCCTCCTCTCCTCCTTCTCGTTCTCTTTTTTTTCACATTCCATTCCATTCTATTCCATTCCATTTTCTTCTCAGTTAATCTCAAATGTCTTATATTCAATTTTTAGATTTAAAAGAATCACAGTGCCACTCGATTTCTTGTTTGTGTGGTTGCAGCCTTGGCAATGTCTGAGCAGCTTATAAACACCAGCGAGGAGGCCACCACTGTTGTAAAGCACAATCTGTTTTATGCTCAGAAAAATAGAAGAAAATGTGACGGTGTTTGATTTCTCTCTCCAGTGTTTCATGACTGTTTCTTATACTCACCTCACCTCATCTATACATTAGTTACAGATATAGAAAGAGAGAGAAGATATATAGATAGAGATGATAGATACAGATATTGATGGAAATAGAGATGATGGAGATGGAGATGGAGATGGAGATGGAGATGGAGATGGAGATGGAGATGGAGATGGAGATGGAGATGGAGATGGAGATGGAGATGGAGATGGAGTGGGGTCCTACCCCTCCTCAGCCACTGCTTGACTGTAGAAGAGACATATGGGAAAGTAAGAGCTGCTTTGATTCCTGGTGGTGCACTGAAGTTCAGCTTTGGGTTAGAATCTTACTGACTTTTAGAAAAGACCAGCAGCCTCCTTTGGTTGTGATAAAGGAAAGGTGAATGTCTAGAGGCAGAGTTAAGGAGGTAAGGGCATGGGGAGCTCCTTGTTCAGACCTCAGTTGAGAGACTGCCTCAGAAAAGATCTCCCCCGTTTCTTCATTGCCAGCTCCCTGTCTGCCTGCACAGCTGCCCCCTGTGCCTGTTACTCCACTTACACTGCACCCCAGGGTTCGTGCTCTACAGCTGGCAGAGGACTCCAAAATTTACTGTCACGTGCCTTATTTTGGGACCCATCTGAAAGATGGGGCTGCTGAAGCCCCACTGCCTTGCCAGAATACAAGAGGTGCCACCAGCAAGCCCCAAATGAACAGAATTCCCCTGCCAAGTTCCTGCACAGGGACTTCACTGTAAAAATGCTCTTCACAGCCTCATCCCGAGCAACTGCTGCAATCTGGGGCCATCTGCAGATTTGCAACCTCACTGCTCATCGCTTTTTCCAGATCATTAAAGCACACATTAAACACTACCAGCCTGCTTAAGGAATTTGTGAGTCACTCGTACAGCTACCCTGATGCAAATTATCCCAGCTCCTTATTTTCTGTCTCCATTTCACCAGGCTTTCCCTCACGGGATGGGGTGATTTCCCAGTTGTGATTATGCAAGTCGTGTCAGTAATCAGGATTCCTCACATCCTTTGCAAAATCAGAGCTTGAATTTCTTCATGAGCCTTTGGGAAGGAGTGGATGATAGTTTTTTCCCCAGCCCCTTGAGCCATTCCATGTCAGGAAATGTTCCCTCACGTAGGGCCATTGTATGACTTCAGCTCTCAGCCGCGTACCTGGAGATGAGCAAACCGCAACCCCTCCTCCCTGCATCCAGCCACCCCATGGAGCCAGCATTAGGGGAGCCAGGAGGCAAAAAAGCTGTTTCTGGCTGTGGGAGCTGCCTCCTGGGGCACTGGGGAGTTCAGAGACCTGGATGCAGGTCTTTGCCGGGGCGGGACAGTTGTGCAGCCCCAAGGCATCAGGGTGCAGAGGCCTCTCCGGCCCAGCCAGGCTGTATTTTTTTTGGATGCACTGAATGGAAAATATTAGCTCCTACACAAAACAAATGCTGAGAGGAGGAGTGTGGTGCGCTGTGCCGTGCCTGCTGCTGCTGGGAACCAGGGCTAGAGCAGCACGCTCCTCACAGAGCTGAGCTACACCAGCTATGGGCTGCCAGAGAGCCATGGGGCACCACCCTCACCCAGCATCTGCTAGGAGTAGCTTTTATGGCTACAAGCCACCTGGGCACGCTTCAGGGAAAAATGTCAAGGTGAAAAGTAGTCCTTACCTTCCCACTGCCTGCCCTGGAGGTTAGGGGGGGTTCAATGTCTGCTTGCCTCTTCAGAGATAACTGGGAGGCAGCTGGGAGTTGGCCTCCTGCTCCAAAAGCAGCTTTATTTTGTAACAAACATTCCACTTGTTGTTGGCAGGTAGTAACTGCGAAGCAGGAGGTCTAATACCCAAGCAACACAGGGTTTATCTTGGGATAGACAGAGAACTGGAACTTGCACCTTGTCTGAAGGGACAACCTAGTGCAGCCCCTCAGAGGCAAACGGGGAAAAGTCATGGCTACAGGAGCACATCTTGGGTCCATTTTCCATAGTGCTTTTTGTGCCCTGCTTAAACCCCAAACGTGATAATTCAGGGCCTCCACTTCACAGTGCCTGCAAACCGGCACAGCCGAGAGGACCTGGAGTCAGTGCTCCTGCCACTTACTCCCACCTCGTTTTTCTCCTCTGGCAACTCGATAACCTTCAGTTTGCAGCCTGATCAAATAAGATTCCTTATGAATTGGCTGTAAAACCAGGGCTACCACAACAGATTTTTGGAGCTCCTCCCTCCCACCCATGTCCTTGCACTCCCCAGCTTGGCTGAGAAAAGCACAGCTCCCGAGTTCAGCTGAGGAGTGCAAAGGCGGACTGTGCTGCACGATGTCCCTCAGCTCCTGTCTCTGATGTCCTCTGCGGATGCCCAGCTGGATGCCAAAACTGGTGGAGGAGGTACCTTAGTAAACTTGGGAGGAAGTACCACTCTAGGGATGTCCTTGTTCGCACTTCACAGGGTGGCAGAGCCTCCCCCATGCCCCGGGTTTACCAAGCCAGGCTCTGTCCCGCTTCCTGCAAAGCCTGGCATTGTCCCACTTGCTGACCCATCCATATTAAGGTCAGAAGAGGCCACCATAATCTGGTTTTATCTCCTCACAACTCAACTATAAAGCTTCACCCAGCAATTTCTGCACCGAGCTCGTGAGCTCTGCCAGAGGTAGCATCTGACTTTTCAGAGATTCAGCCCCGATTGAAAACTTCTGAACATCTTTTACAAAAATCTTTGGAACTTCTTCAAAAGGCTGTAAATAATCACTATGAGACATCCAGATGGGAAACATGGCTCTC
This sequence comes from Baryphthengus martii, assembly GCA_013396935.1. Taxonomy (NCBI): domain Eukaryota; kingdom Metazoa; phylum Chordata; class Aves; order Coraciiformes; family Momotidae; genus Baryphthengus; species Baryphthengus martii. The sequence goes on along the minus strand of VWZK01009009.1, from coordinate 130,916 downwards.
TGTCCCCATCCAGCACAGCATTAGTGTGGAGCATAAAGAAAACAAACCAGCAGAAAGCCCCAGAAGATTAGGTCACAGCCTGGCCTTTCAGGAGAGGTGAAAGCAGTGGTGCACTATCCCAAAACACGAGCCAAACAGTGGGGCTGCCACGCAGGTATCTGCTCCAAAAAACGATCCCAACTGCCGAGAAACAGCCCTGAACTTCTTCAGCAAGGCAGTTGTATTTGGAGATGTGTAGAATTTTATCAAACACTGAGGCCTCCTGCTAAAGCTGGGGAAGGGATGAAAGCCTTCCAATTCCTTTTCTTTGTCCTCACCTGAGCTGTCCTTCTGATCTGGGGTGTGGTTTTATCTGAGCAATGGTTTTTTCAGGACTCAGGTGGTAGGCTCATGCTTCATGTCCTGCTCAGCCAGGACAAGGTTGACACATTCTGTGCCTCCTGCAGCAGAGAGCTCTGCTTTGTTTCTCTTGCCAACAGCAGCCAGGGGCATTTACACAAGCAAATGGACATTTTATTTTGGTGAAATAGTGAAAAAAATCTAGAAAGAACCTGTTGTTTTATAAAGCTAAAGTTTTTGGCTTCAGCTCTCTGATAGTGTCACTTCAGCACCAAGCTAACCGAGCAGAAACATGACAACAAGATCTATTAGCAGTTTGAATGCTCTGCTCAATTTAACGCTACATATTATTGCAGGTCTGAAATATTATTTCTGTTGGGTATACAAAACCTTGCTCTTTTAACAGATTTATTCCTTCACTTCAGTCGTCCACCGCTGTTCCAGCCCTGGTGCAAATGCCAGTTCCAGGAATAGAAACCTGCTTGCCTGGGCTGGAGCAATCTTTTCCTTTAGAAAACGCTGTCCTAAACTGGGAGAAAGAATACCCATCCCTTCTTTTATGCTAGTGACCTTAAAAAGCATTAAAATAGAAGGCTTTCAGAGCAGAAAAATTCCTGGCATTGGGCTACCGATGCCATGGAAGGCGGTTTCACTCTGAGCAAAGAGCGCCAGAAAGCAGATACTTTTAACAGATATTCCGGTCACTGTCTTGAAACAACTCAGATCTCTTACCTGCCCTGTCTGTGGAGGTGCACTGCCTCCAAATTCGAGTTTCTTGGATTATTATGTAGTCTCCAGTGGGGTTGCTGCTTGCAGAGAGCTGAGGATTCCTGCCCCATGCCGCCTGCGTAAATATACACATCCACACTCCTGGGAATAACTACCTGGGTGGCCACAAAGCCTCACGAAAGCAGATGGGGCTGCAGGAAAACAACAGTAATCAGAGTGATATAGGCACACAGGCAGCTCCAGTTCTGATTGAGAATAAACTAAGAAACCCAAGACGCATGCAGCTCTCCAGCTCTGGCTCCAGGAGCTTCTGGCATTGCTGATGCTTGTGTCTGGGACACTGTTGCAACCCCGGGCAATGCTGGAGCCTGAGAACCCCAGATTTGCATTTATATATCAAATCTGAGCTGGAGTGTGCACCCAGGGCTTCAGTCTGAGCCCATGTCCAATAGAAACTGAAGGGGAAAATGGTTTTCTTAGTTTGTAAGATATGAAAGTTGAAGCTGAGCCCCAGTGCTCAGTGGTGCAATTGGTTGTCCCCTAAAAGCTGGAACCCAGGAACTCTTGGTGCACCCCAAGCCTTGTCAGCAGCCTCCAAGCTTCCCACACACTCAGTGAAGTCGGTAAGGAAAATCTGGCTCCTTTCACCTGCCCTGCTCCTCTGGGCAGGAGACTGGCCCAATTACCCAGAGACAGAGCCAACGGGCAGAGGAGGCACCCAAGCCTCATGCAGCATCTTTGCATTTCTGTCACGAATTTAAAATGCTGCTCTCAGATAGCCTGTGGCCCGACATGGCTATTCTACCTGGGACGATAAAGGGTAAATCCCAGAGATTCTCTTATCTGCTTCTGCTCCACGGGGCTCCCTGGGGGCTTGCCAAGGCATCGCGCCTCTCCTCATGACCCCTTATGTATCCCGAGGAACTTGTTTTGTGAGAAGGGAGAAGGAGGAGGAAAATCCAAGACGTAGTGCAATTAAAGCCACCAGGAACCTGAAGCTGGCCCACAAATGTCCCCAGGGGCAGCCTCCAGGGACTCTTGCAGCCAAAACTCTGGAGAGCCTCTTAGCAGAGAGCATGTCCTGCCTTCTCTTTCTTTTCCTACACTTCAATTTTTAGGAGTTTCACCTGCATGGTTTTCTTTCTCCCCACAATTTCTTCCCATGTGGTTTAATTTGCACCTCTAAAATTAAAACCAGCTTCCTTGCTGTTAGCAGGCAGCAGGTCTGAGCACTGAGCTACAAAGCTTTCTATTTTTCTGTCCCTGTGAGCTTAACCAAGCCCAGGGTTCCTTGTAGTCTCACTGTTTCTCAGACCACAGCTATAGCAACGGGGAGCTGCAGCAATGCCAGAAAGTTTTCATAAAACTTTTTTTTTTTGGCCGTCAAACTGCAAAATGAAGTACAATCACAATACACCAGATGAGAAACTTTAATTAAAGTTCCTTCCCATTTCCCTTTCTTTCACAGACCTCTTAGATACTCACGCTTGCCCTACAGCTATCTCTCTTCCAGGGCAATAGACCCCAGCCTATTCAGTCCATCCTCCTGCAGAAGCCACTCCCATTCCGTAGAGACCTTTGCCTGCCATTTTTTTGCCCAGCAGTGCAGTGCCAGCCACGGTTGATCCACCTGATCCCCCACAATAAGTCAACAGAGATACCGGTAGAAATTCTAGAACCCCATCAGGGTAATGCTCTGTCTGAGGTTACCATGCTGTGCACCGCATCGCTCTGTCCATGGGAAGTCTCACTGCTTTCCTTTCCGTGCGCGCTCAGCCGTGGGGATGATGCTGCTGGACGTGACCATGAGTATGTTGGCAGCTCCAGACTGCTCAGGTCCAGCTCCTGGCATGACCAAAGAACCATGGTGCAGACACAGCAGTGATACAGCCGAGCATCACTTGGCCCATCCTGAAAAATGGCAGAGGTGAAGGAGCAGTATGACTGCCTCAGTTTCTCAGCCCATGCCCAAGAGCACCCAGAAGACAAACACATAGGTGAGGAAGACTCAGGAACAACCACAGAGGAAGTCACTTACGAGGGCAGTGAAACACTGGAGCAGGTTGCCCAGGGAGGGAGTTGAGGCCCCAACCCTGGAGATATTCCAGGTGAGGCTCGACAAGGCTCTGAGCAACCTGCTCTAGTTGAGGATGTCCCTGCTCCCTGCAGGGGGGTTGGACTAGATGACCTTCGGAGGTCCCTTCCAACCTAAACCATTCTATGATTCTATTTCACTTACTGGACAAGGATGCTTCTTCCTGGAAGATAAAACAGGCTGGAGGGCACCAGGTGCCGCTCTTCCCTCTCTTGAGGAGCAGAGGGAGCACCGCCCTGCCAGGCACACACCGTCCCTCTTGCCCTGCTAGTCCCGAGCTCATCAGTGCATTTTGATTTGCTTGAACTACTGCCTTTACCTCCTGCCTTTAAGAAGCTGCCCACCCCTCCCTGCTTGAGTGAGGAATTCTATTTTGCCATCATTAAACCAGGCAGGCCGGCGATATCCCGTGTGTTTTCATATCTGCCTGGTTTTAAGTGCTGGCATTTTCCGGTAAGACAAATTGTCTGACATTTATCAGATAAAAAATGTCACCTTCTACCTCTTCCCCCTGATACATATATGTGTGTACATATATATATGTATATATATAAAAAACAAAACCAAAGAAAAGCAGAATGGAAACTTTCAATGCCCTGTCTTCTTCCCGCAAAGACACAGTTGCCGAAGTGCTTACGCACAGATGTGCAGTGCACACGCCAAGGAGGTGATGGCAGTATCTTCAGGAGCTGCTTTCTCCTGCTGGATTACTTTTAAAGCATGTGAGGTGCTTCTCATCCTTGCAGCCTCACACCTGATGTTACTGGAATCGCCTGTCTGTGATATTTGTATCATCATGGACCTTTTCCATCCTCACAGTCCCTCATGTGAAAGCAGTAAGGGCTGTGTGTTCCCTCCATCCTTGGTCAATCCTGCCTCCTGGTGCCCTCCTGTAATGAAAAGTATCATACCAGTGACTTGTTTTGTGGGAGACAAGGAATCTAACTCTCAGCAAATCTGATGGGGTTACATTTTACGTTTTACATTATGTACTCAATCCATTGGCTGGGGATGGCACAAGGAAAAGAGCTGTCAGGAATACTTTGTGTGGACGCAGACACAACGCGCAGAACCTCGAGCAGCCTGATGCAGTACCTTTTATTACCCAGATTAAGGATGGCAGGCAATTTATTTGCTAAAGGCCAACAGCAAATAATCTTTTCCCTGTTAAATGACTTTAGACAGCTTGAGATGGGGCCTGAAAGCAATTAAGTATATTATTAAAGCGGGGCAGGAGATCGTAATTTTACATGTGTGTGTTATGTACATACACACACAGAAAGAGCAATAAGTCTGCAGCCACCTTTGGAACCAATATTCAAGTCTGAAATGCACCAGGACTGGAAATGAAGTGCTTATCTTCCTTTGTTACTGTGTAATCTTTGCCTTTAATCAGCTGCATCAATTATTCCCTTGAGGTTTCACGGTTCTGAAAAGAAGAAAAGTTATTTTTGTTGTGGTTGATGGCTTTTCAGACTTAGCTGAGGCTGAGCACAGCAGAGAGGAAGGCAGCCTGGCTATGGACCACCTCCCTCCCCTGGCAAGCACCCTGCTAACAGGCTCCTCACCTTCGCTCCAGGCGACAGGGCATCGAGATTCCTGCAGTATCTGGCAACAGTGGGATGCTCCACGCTGGATGTTGGCTGTTGTCAAGGAGACGAAGTATCTAGACTATCAGACCAAGCAATAATATAACAGACATTCAGTCAAATATATGCAGCTATTAAGAAAAAAAACATCAGAAATCTTCCCTATTACACAAAGGGGTTTTTTGTCTCCCTTACTCAGAGGTCTGGCTTATACAGAACAGAAAACAGTAGGGTTTGTATTCGGCTATAACAGAGGTGCACATGGAGACATGCTACCTCCAAAATGTTGTTAAATACAGGATGGGAGAATATTTTCATCTATTATAAGAACAACAGCCACAAACTCAAGCCTGATTAAGTGCTCTCCATAGATGACATCTGATTACAAAAGGTAATCCCTGCTCACACTGAGGACGTGGCCGTTGTGGGCACAAACCGCCAGCTGAGCAAAAAGTCATTAGGACTTGGGGCCAGGACTACAACATCTGGTCCAGGGATGCACCTCAAAAATCTTCCAGCTCCCCCTTCCACACCCCACCAGCCCCTTGGTAACCTCCCCACTTCCAGAGAGGCAGCACGAGCTGCCGCAACAAAACCGGTGCTTGGCTAAGGAGGGCAAAACAGGGATTGCTGAGACTTTTTTTTTACCTGGAGTAATAGCTGATATCTGAACACAGATGTTGCTCTGTTGAGATCTCTTCACCTCTCTGAGACATCAGCACCTCCTTGAGCCTGTATTGCTGCTGCTGTCCCAGGCAGCGTGGGGTGCTGAGCCCCGGCTGCCTCACATAAACACAGAAACTGCTGCAGCTCAAATTCAAAGGCTGTTTTCTTTCTTCTGGTGCTGTAATAAACAGGGGCATAAATTGAGGTCAAATCAGGAACACCAACTCACCCTCTTTCCCCCATTCCCTTTGGACAGAAAGACTGATATTGCCCCAGTTGTTATGAACACTGACCGTACAGGCTCTTTTCCTTTCTCTTCTCCCTCTCCCTCTCCCTCTCCCTCTCCCTCTCCCTCTCCCCTCCTCTTTATAATTAATTGACCCAAAAAGACCCTTAACCTTCCTCTGACCACCAGGAATGTGGACAAACTTGCTGTGGGATCTACACTCTGTACATCTCTATTGACCTGTCCATTTAATCAGAATACACTTGTAAGTGAATTTTAATTCCAGGGCTTTTTTTCAAAATACTTCATTTTGTTTTGGATTAGGTGTGGAACAAAATAAGGAAACTAGAAGAACAGAAATTATCCAGGTAATTGCTATATAAATTGACATGACTGGAGCATAACTGCTTCTAGGTTCTATTGCCGGTTAAGATTCAAACCAATGAAGTGAGGTGAGATAGAGGTCAAATAATGCAACAGCTGACACAATGCTCTAAGGATCAAAGAAGGTCACCAAAAATGACGACAATCCACACTGGTTTATAGAAAATGTACTTTCTCAAGCTAACTGGATGCCTTAGATGAGATGAGAACTTTTTCTGAAGGAAATAAAAAGCCTTGGACTTGGTACTGCATGACATTGGCTTAGAAACTAGAATGACATGAAATCAATGTGTCAATATTCAATTCAATTAAGCTACAAGCTGCTTAATGTCTACATCTTAAAAAAAATTGTGAAGAGGAATCATCTTCTCTTGTGTGCATTGCACGTGGGCCGCTTCAAGGACCATTTATTTTGCCTCCCTTACAGCTAATAGTTTTCAGAACATCTTAGAAGACAACCAAACATCACCACTGGTAATGCTTGTGGATGACAAGCCAGGAACAAAGAAGGATAGCACAGAGCAGCATCACCTGGTGACCTGCACCTGAGCAAACAACACTGGGTTGAGCAGAGGCAAGCATCAACCCATACACGTCAGGACCAGAAGATGTTGATGAGGAAGGCGATCCGTGCCTGCATCTGGCCTCTGAGGTTATCTAGTCTTAGTTATGGCTCCAGTCAGAGCCTTATTCGCAATTTAATACCCTAGAAGATCCTGGCAGAGCCCCACAAGCAACAGAAATTTGCATCAGCCCGCCTGGACCTGCTCAACACTTGGATGCCTCCTGAGTTCCCCCTCCTCCTGTTTGTTGACCTTTCTGTTGCTCTGTTAAAGGCTCCTCAGAGTTGCAGCGCTCTCTTTTTGAGAGTCCTCATTTTGAGGGTCTGCACACTCTGTGGAGGTAGAACGACAGTCATTTTCCACCTTGATATGTGGCCTCCCACAAGCTTCCTGCACTCAGACTGCCTCTCAAGGACAAGGGACATAGGTGCTCACCTGGCTTATCCCTGGGGGCCAAGGCGGGAATCCTGCTGTCTCTGGGCTGCTCTTGATTTGGGATTTCTGGGGAACTTGCTTTCAGGCACAAAACACAACTTCTTTCAAATGTTGCAAATAAATCTTTGCCTTAACAGCCTCCTATTTGAGTGCCATCTTTTATGTCCTCTCAGGACATTATATGCTACATAAAATGCAAGAGATCGTTAACGAGAGAAAGTAATTAGCTCATGTTTACCCTGGGGGATGCAAATAAATTTTTTTACTTAAATATCAGACATCCCTTTCTAAATATTGACTAATATTCTAGCAAAATTCTCAGGTTCCAGAGATGACAGAAGACATTTTATCTAACGCAAACTCACCCAAATATTTGACTACACCCAGGTAATGCCATCACCAGGCAAGAGGAGATCACCCTGACACCATCTGCAAAGCTGCACCGAGGGCTTTGCAACAGGGACTCTTTCAGCTACGACGTCTCATAAGGGGAAGAAATAGCTGTGGACCCTTTCCCATGAACCCACCAGCTCTGGCCCCAGAGGCTACGATACGCTAACGTATGATGCAACCAAAATATATCCCCTCTATCCCAGAAGGAACCTATTGCCAAAGTTGAGGAAGGATATTTAACTTGTTGTCGAGTAAAAGCTGAGGGCCTGTTGCTCGGGAGGCAATCCTCAAGGGCAAAGGAGTCCGGGAAGGCTGGACACTGTTCAGGAGGGAAATCCTTAAGGCACAGGAGCAGCCACCCCGGTGTGCCCTAAGATGAGCCAGTGGGGAAGAAAGCCAGCCTGGCTACACAGAGAGCTTTGGCTGGAACTCAAGAAGAAAAAGAAAGCCTACAGCCTATAGAAGAAGCGGCCACTCAGGAAGACTACAAAGATTCTGTGAGTCTATGCACGGAGAAAATGCAGAAAGACCAAAGCCCAGCTACAACTTAGTCTGGCTACTGCCATAGAAGACACTAGAAAATGTTTCTACAAATACGTTTACAGCGGAATCTCCATCCTCTATTGGATGTGGGGGAAAACAGAGTGACCAAGGATGAGGAAGAGGTCCTGAGCCCCTTCTTTGGCTCAGTCTTGAATAGTGAGACCAGTTAGTCCTCTGAGTGCCCCACCCTCTGAGATGGATGATAGGGACAGGGAGCAGAATGAAGCCAAGTTGTGCCGGGGGAGGTTTGGATTGAATATCAGGAAAAATTTCTTCCCCAAAAGAGTTATAAAGCCCTGGAACAGGCTGCCCAGGGAAGTGGTGGAGTCACCATCCCCGGAGGCATTTAAAAGACGTGTAGATGTGGTGCTTAAGGACACAGGTTAGTGGGGACCTGGCAGTGCTGGGTTAACAGTTGGACTTGATGATCTTAAAGGTCTCTTCCAACCAAAATGAGTCTATGATTCCCTCCTGTTGGATCTTGGCATTATTTGGATCTCTGTTTCACTCAGTTCCTATTTTCATGAGGGTTGTAGGAACTTAGTATCTTTGTGCCTTCTGTTCTTTTGTCAGATTTGTCTGAGGCTGGCCAACGATTCCGATGTAATAGCAGGGAATGCAAAGGGAGAGAGCAGCAGCAGGATTGCTTGGCTGTGTTTCCTTACAAAGTAAGGCTAAAAATATCAGTGACCTTTCTGAGCCCTATTTTTCCACAATTTGGAGTAGAGTTGTGAAATTTGGCAGGTGCAAGAGGCCTTTGGGGTGTGCCTTTTGCTGTTCCTGTGAAAATCTTCCCAAATTTGGGCTAGATATAAGCCTCTGGAAAACAAGACCATATGTTAAGATACACGTAAGAACTTTGGTAATTTGGTGGAATGCCTCAATAATTTTGTCCTCCCTGACTTTCACACTACTTTCCCTCTCTGTGCCACTGCCTGGCTCCAGGGTCTCCATCCAAGGACCCACTATGGATACTGGAATTGAAGCAGGGGCACATTTCTTTCAAGTTCCTTGTTCTCATCCTGCTGACAACCACAGAGCAAGAGGATGCTCAGAGGAACTGTGTGAAGGGACGAGGACATGGAGAAGATGGCGGACTGAGGTTGCCCTGAGTCACCACATTGAGTGACAGGCAAGAGTGAGCAGACAGCCTCCCAAATCCATTCCCACTCAGAGAGCGAGGGCTTGCCACCATCTTTGCTCTCGGCAAAAGCTGTTTATGAAACGCATCCAGTACTCTCAGGCATGCGAGTATCCGAGCAAAATAATCCAAGTCACAGGGTTTTGTCATGCACGTGGTTGCAGGGAGGGAAGGTCTCCATCTGAGATCCACCTGTGTGGCCACGATGAGGAAGAGGGTGTTTTGCTTCACAATGGATTAGTCATTTGCTTATAGTTTAATTAAGCCTCTGAGAACTTGTTGACTAACACTGTTTTCTGGATGGACAGGTAAGAGTGGCTTTGAGCCATGCCAACGGGATGTCTGCCTCACTGAACCAGATAGAAGATGCCTTGTTGACTCCTGCCTGTGAGAAGGATGCTCCTAACTTATGCAGGCTTGGTTTAAGGATAGACTTTCAAGGCCTTCCATACCTCCAAGGCTCCAGCATGCTTCTCCTCTGGCACCGTGTGTCCTGCTGACCTGCCTGGGCCACACCAGGAGCCAATGATGTTGCAGACCGGTGGGTGGAAGAAGAGACACACAGTGACCAGATTTAGCCAGAGGAATTACTTGGCCTGGAGCAGATTGATGGGGGCAAAATGGATTCCCAAGGGATCTGGGAAGGCTTGTCCTGGCTGTGAACACTGGCAGTGACCGGGGAGACCGTAGGCGGCAGGCAGGCGGTGATGGAGGGAAAGCTGTTGAGGAATGGAATGAGAATTGGGATCGCTTGGGCAAAACCGAGAATGCAATCAGGCTGCAAGGTAAAGGAGAGATAAGGTGGAGATATGGGGTTAGCAGGATCAGAGTCAACTATCCTTAGGAAGCAGGGGAAGACTATTTTTGAGATTAAGATTAGCTTTACAGTGCAGGATTTCGCCTACCCTTGGGTGTTTAAGCCCCAGCTGTAACGTGGATGTGGGAGAAGCACTGCACATCTCACATAGCGGCTGCCTCCATCACACAGCGTGTCCTGGGGCCAGGGTGCCCACATGGACAACCCACCAGCTCCTGGACCTTGTGGAGATGTCTCCACCACCCACTGCATTGGGCTATAACAACAGCATGCATCTGCCACCCATCTCTCCATGCCCTGCTTCAGGTTGCATCCTATTAGGAGGCTCCATCCTATTGGCGGGAATGCAAAGCCCTTCTCCTCCTGTTCACAGCTGCACAACAGCCCCAGCAGCAAATACATCAGCTGCTTATGCAGGAGAGAAATCTTGGCAAGGCTGAGCGCAAATTTAGCTCGGCCAAAGGGCGTACAAGTTTTCCAGAGTCCACTGGCAGAGTCCCACTGATTTTCAGAAATACCTGTTCTTTTAATAGCCAAGGGACAGGTTCATTGGACACCTATTTTTAAAGAGATGAAACCAAAGTGACCAATGCGTCAGTCCTTAGCAGATAAAACTTGGATCCAGTCCCTGGGAATTTTTCCGTGTCAGAATGAGGCAAAGACTGCAATGTTTTGACTTCCGTGATGCTGAAGACCCCCATTTAGCCACTTTGCTCTCTTCCTGGTCATGAGTGAGGCTTTACCCACAGAAGATAAAAAATACAAAATGGTCACATTTTCCCCAGACCTTGCTTAGCTAAACTGCTTTATTATCTGCCCTATTTCAGGTGAAGAAATATTAAACTTAGGGATGGCTCAGAGGAGAGCCTTGATGCCTCCGTGCCAATCTCAGCAGAGCCCAGCTCTCCTTCTTTGAGGAAATACTGTGAAGATTTTATGAGTGATTGTCAGCAAAATTTACCAGGGCAGGTGCTAACACTGAGGGCAATCTATTAGATACATGATTGAATTCGGTTAAGAGTCTGAATCAATTTTTGAGCAGATGGTAAGCTAGGCAGTATAACAGGAGGAAAAAAAAAACAAACCAACCAGGCAGATAGAACTCTAATCCTGTTATATATGTAGGTTACAGCTCCTATGGACCCGGGAAGATGCTAGATAACTGGGGTCTTCCATGAGATTAGGGTTGGCTCACCACCCCCCATCGCCTCTGATCACGTGTTGTGCCCATGAACTCTTTTTCTGCTGTCTAATGCTTCGCAAGCCAAAGACCAGGCTAATATTTTACCAGATGCAGACCACCTCCTTCCCCAGTCCCCTTACAAAAAAGAGTTTATTGGCAGGTTAATCAGACACTGAGAAGACAGACTGTTTAATCCAAATTAAATAAGGGCAAAGTCAAGTAACCCAGTCAATTGATAAGAAGACATCCCAGAAGCACTAAAAAGAAGCTGTTCAGACTAGGAAAGTAACAAAAGATCTGGACCTGGGGGCGTTCTTGCCCAGGCATCACTCAGAGCGATTCAGCTGCAGAGCGCGCACGGCCTGTAAGCCCAGTCTCGGGAGCAGCCAGGAACACGCCGTGCTTGCTCATCAGCCCTGCCGTCTGCCGAGCTGGCTCCGGGACAGCCTGCAGGCTCCTGGGGAACGGCAGGATTGAGAATGCTTGGGGATGGGACCTGTCACATAGTCATGTAGAAGACCACAGGCTGTGCGCGGCACCCCACAGCATCCTGTCCTGACTACCGGGCAGGCAGAGACCGCAGGAGGCAGGAGGAGGTATGGAGGAGGTTAGGAAGCAGGCAGGCATGGAGCCGGTGAGTATTCCTGTATTTCTTGTCTTCATCTGCACTCACCCAGCAGTGTGACAACTTCCAAGAGTGGCATCCATCATGCAGGATGGTTTGCAAGTTCTCAGTCAAAGGCTGCAAGGTCTTCAAGGACTCCGAAGCACCTTTGAGAAAGCATTTAGCTCAAGTGAGGGTGTTTTAAAGTAAGAATAATATTAACAGTCAGGAGAGATATATTAATCTCTAATGCTATTAAAGCTATTTCATAAAACAACAAGCTCTCCATGTGTCATCCACTCCTCCAGCCTAGGGATTGAGATGATCATATCGTCTGGAGGAGGCCACATAGACGATCTGAGGGCTGGAGCTCCTCTCCTGTGAGGACAGGCTGAGGGAGTTGGGGCTGTTCAGCCTGCAGAAGAAAAGGCTCCAAGGAGACCTTCTAGTGGCCTGCAGTCTGAAGGGGCTACAGGGAAGCTGGGGAGGAACTTTTTACAAGAGCCTGTGGGGATAGGATGAGGGGTACTGGTTTGAAACTGGAAGAGGGGAGATTTAGATGAGAAATTAGAAAGAAGTTCTTAACTATGGGGGTGGTGAAACACTGGAACAAGTTGCCCAGAGAAGCTGTGGATGCTCCATCCCTGGAAGTGTTCAAGCCCAGGCTGGATGGGGCTCTCAGCAACCTGCTCTGGTGGGAGGTGTCCCTGTCCATGGCAGGGGATTGGAACTGGGTCCCTTCCAACTCAAGCCATTCTAGGATTCTAGGATTCTATTTGCATTTCTCTGGACTTTTGTGTTTGTTTCTTTTTTTCTTACTCTACAAACAAAGAGAGACTTTAAACTCCACAGTGTGCAATACCTCCTTCTAAGGAAGCACTCACCTCATCACAAGAGGAAACAACAGATATGTAAATGGACATTGGCACATAAAAACTGAAAGAAGACACTGACATCTACATTCTGATGCGCTAATTTGGGCCTAGTTATGTGGATACGGAGTGAATGATTGGATGAGGAAAAGCACATCTGTTAAATGTTAGTGTTTAAGCCGTTAGTAACTGAAAGAGAAGAGGCTTTAAGTTATGGTGCTTGTATATTTATCACAGGTCATGGTACTCATATGGCTCCCCTAGCACTTGGAGCTTATTCCAATCTCTAACGCAATTGGAGTAAAGACTCCTCTGTGTAGGAGACTAAAAAAGGTCCCCTTGCAGATGAGGAGGTGAGCTGCTTGGCCACCAGCCTCCTACAAAATTTGAGGAATGACACAGTGGTCTGAGGTTAACATCGTACCGCTGACTGGCTTCATTAGCCTGCGCGGTGAAGCCTCACAGGACCTCTAAGGACATCTTCGTATGGAGATGAGCATCTTTGGAAGCACCAGTCATTGCTCAGTGAGGGTTTGCACCCCAACATTTGTTTCCTTCTCAGTCATGGAGTTTTGGACATTCAAAATTTACCACCTGAACGCCAAGCTCTGTGCACACAGCCTAAGAAATTGGCAATAATCCTTTATTACAGCCACAGGCTCTCTCTGGAAATCTTATTCTCCTCTTCAATTTTACAGGGAATAAATTTCCTCGCTGGAGGGAAATCTTTTCCTGTGAGAGGGGACAAAATGGCTTTGAGAGACACCTTTACCTATGCATCTACTGCAATACAGAGGTGAAGAAGTATAATCTTGTATTCCAATAAGCCTGCAAATTCACCAGGGAAGAGCTCAGCATCACCCCTGAGGATGGAGGGTCAGCTGCAAGCCCATTCTGCATTGCTTTCCACCTGCCACTGTTCCCACCTGAAAAAGGCCATGTTAGAGCCAGCAAACTTTGCTCCTGGCCTCAATCTTGCCTTTCTGTGCCACAAGCAAGGCACCAGGAAGGTGCATGAAGACAAAATGAAGGAAGCTCTTCATTCCACGCTGGCATGGTGGGGGGTGTGCTGTTCAGAGGGAGCCACCTGGGCCGCAGAGGCACTGGGAGAAGCTGCTGTCAGCTGCTCTGCTTCTTCCCCTCTTATTCAGACAACTGTCTGCCAGCCTGGGTAATGGCTCTGCAAGTTGCTACACGTGGGCATGTGTTTATTGTCTTGCCCTGCAGACTGTCCCACCAAACACCCGGCCCTTGTTTAAGTTGCTTTTCCTGGAGAAATAGAGACTCACGCAACCTCTCCCATTTCTCCTCCCTGTTTTTTCCCCTCTTACTCCTGTAACAGCTTTTGAGTCCTTCGCCCAGCTTCAACTAAATTCTGCCGAGGTCTAGAGACCATAGAGATATTAAACACACAGAAACAGCGCAAAAGCAGACACCCATAAAGAAGAACGAGATCCTTTTAGTGGCTTTAAGATGGAAGAGGTGAACGCCATCAGCCTTATTTTTGCCCAGGAACCCGGGATCCCTTGGTTCTGCTGCCCAAGCAAGGCCTGGTGACCGTTGTGGTGGCAAGCATTGGGGTCACAAAGCAGGGCCAGAAATAGCTCATGTAACTTTTCTGTGCCATTTACACCATCCCTGCCAACAAAATGACACATGATAAACAAAAGTAGGAAATGCTTTCAGCTTTAAAAATAGAAATGCATTTCGCTTTAGCTGCTGCAGAACGAAGGCCTGACTCTGCTCTCACTTATGCTGCCATAAACCAAAATTAGCTACAGAGAAATGAATGGAGTTGCGTGTATCAACAACTGTGCAAGTGACAGCAGAACTGACCTCTTTTCTTTTAAACTTTTTCCTTCTCAATACTGTGTGAACATCTTTGTTTATCTAATGCAGTAGTCCTTTCAGGCTGACTCCTGCCCCTCAACTCAGAGTCAATACCATTCAAGAACTAACACAGATACGGCTCAAAGTGGAAAATCAGTCTTGCGACAGGAGAAGCGATCCTTGGGCCAGTGCAGAGCAATGTCAAAGCCTCCACGGAAGGCTGGCATTTGCTTTTCCTGCACTGGAAAGTGCTACAGCACAGGCTCTGGCAGCAGGGAGGGGGCTCAGGGGGCTCTCCGAGGAGCCTCGTTGCTGGCAAGAGGAGAAGCACTGATGGAGTCCTGATGGTGCCCCATTCAGCTTTCCTTCTTCAGAGCCACCAGCTTTGTCCGGGCATGGATCGAGCCTCCGTGGGACCGAAGCGGATTGGCAGAATACATGGAAACTTCCCGAGGGATGTATCAGAGGAAGGAGGCAGCATATCCCTCCTAATGAAAGCAGCAGCTCAGAGACAATGAATCCCTTCTCCCAGGGAGCTGGATCCCAGTGCTCTGCTGTCTGAGGTGGCAGCAATTTGAAAACAAACCAAAAGCCTTGCTGCTATCCCAGAGTATTGCATTAAATAATTGAAAAATGAATAATTAAATTAAAAGAGGATTATTTCCCACAGGCAAGCAGAAAATTGCTGCCTGTGGGAGAAAGGATGATGGCAACACCTCATTTTCTGCAGTGCTCAGCAGTCAGCAGTGAGATGATGTGAATAACATCTACAGTGAGCAGGAAGAGCCCCCCTGGAATCACATAGGGCTTTTGGCTCCCAGTTAATCCCTAAATTGTCTTTTGCCAAATGCAGGATCAGTGGTTTCTGAAGAAAAAGGAAGCAAACCAGGAAGTACAAGGCATTGCCTTTTACATCCATGTCCACATTGGGGGTCTGAGGGTCTCTATTTACAGACAGATACCTGAGGGATTTGCACAGAGTAGTGCCACGGGCTCAGGGTTAGCTGCCATACACGTTTGTAGGATAAATGTCTATGTTTAATCCTCTGCATTTATTTTATTGCTGGATATGAGGAGACAAGCACGCGTGCTTTGTTCTGACACTTCCTAAGAACAGTATTTAACAGCACTATTCTTTTTTTCTCCTAAGATGTATATATCTGTTTGAACAGACAACACATTGTAAGAACCTGTATTTCTCACGAACTGTAATTAAAAATGAACGGCCCTCTGCACAGGATAACAATGCCATCATATACTTCCTCTCCTCACAGAAATTTTAACGAATCGACATGCTGAGTGAATAATGATCCTACATTTCTGCAGCACTTATTCTTCCTGAGTAGCTGCAAGCCCTTGGCACACCAACACCTAGACTGTATAAGGCACGACAACAGGCTCTGAACACACCCAGCGGGGAATAAATTGTATTTTCCGACCCTTCCACCGTTACAGTGCCTGAAGGTCTCCTTGCTCTGTGAAACCTCTCACCCAGCCACCACATCCCATGGTTGTCCTACTCTCTTCTTTGAACCTTTTGTATCTGGAAGACCTTCTCCATGTGAGGCTGCTGCTAACAGCCCTCCTAAAACCCTCCCTAAACCTTGTGTTCCTCCAGTGCAGTAAGATCTTCACTCACCACGTCAGCACTGTCTGTAAAAGGTCAGGGTGTTTTGCCAAGAACTGTGCCATTTTCCATGAGCCCATCTTCTCATCTCTCTCTGTCCAGAAAATGAATAATTCCCAGCGCGGCAGCCGTAGCTGTGACTGAGCTGTCACAAACCAGATGGCTGTGGTGGTGTCGCGGGATTCAAACGTACACACGGCACTGGGAAGGCTCGGGCTTCAGCCCTTTTTGTCCCTCTTCCTCCCTTTACTAGCAGATGCGTACTCATCATCACCTCACACTGCACATAGCTGAAAACTGTGACCCTGTGCAGGAGGCCAGAGTTTTGACAGCAGATTTCTCCTTCTCCACCCTCTGTGCTAAAGCAGAGGGAGCTCAGCAAGTAACCAGCATGCCTGACACTACAGAGTGATGCTGCAGCAGAATGATTTCTGGATGCCAACCCAGGGCCCCCGGCCCCAAACCAGCCTTTTCCTTCCAGCCAACCACCACATACTTCTGTATCCAAAAGGTTTTGCTCACCCATCCAGACTGCAGCTGCAAGGAGAGAAACCCTGACAGCAGGTTGAGCACCGAGCTTCACCAGAGCAACTAGGGAGCTGCCTTCACCTCTGTGGAGAGTGTGTCTGCATCCTAAGAGAGGACATTTTGTGGGATGTGGCTTTCGAGTGTGGGAGCAATAGACTGACACTGGATCCCTGAGCCAGTGGGGCCAAGGCAGGGAAAGGCAGGGGTGAAGCCCTTGGCTGGCTGTGCAGGCAGCTCCATCACCCTCCTCGTACCAGCAAACCGGGGCTCGCTCTCAGCACACAAGGAGCCAAAAGCAGCACGACAACTTGTACCTCCACGTAGAACTCTGAAAAGCAGCACGGTGGAGAGATATTTCAGCAAGTTCCTTTCCATTAGACCACTCTTAGGCTTGCTGATTGACTCTCCAGTGCTTTTAAAAACAGCTTTGCTGCAATGCATTCCAGGGACAATCGCCACCGATCCAAGAACAACATTGGCACACGCAGAGGAGTTCAGACAGTATTCATGTAGAACCCAGCACCAGTGGTCCTCTGCAAATGCAGCTACTCCTATCTCAGCCTATCTAACAGCCTCAGGAGCACAATGGGGGACATTCTCTCCTGCCGTGAAGCCCTCCCAGCTAAATCAGTGCAAAGCATCTTTGTCCTGCTCAGCTTCAGCTCCCTCTACCACTTTGGCAGGGGCTAAAACCGCCCAAGGGATACTCTAAATCCCAGTCATCTGGCATTGGTCACTGGGGGATGGTCCTTGAGCTCCAAACTGTCAGCATACTGCCAGCTAAACGCTCCCCACTGCCGGAACAGCCAGCCAGCTGCCGCCAGCCTCCAGCCTCTTCTTCCCACCAGTGCAGAAGAAAGAAGCTAGTTTAGAGATGGAGGAGAAGGGAACTGTGGTTGGAACCTTCACTCACCAGGAAACACTGAAGTACAGATTTTGTGAAGATGTATCAATCCCTGTTGTTTAATCAGTTAGCACCGGTTCTTCTCATCTTCAAAGTTCTTTACTAGCCATGGTCTCCTCTCAGTTACCACTAGGTGACTTTGCTGGGACCAGTGGCAGCAAGCAGAGCCTGTTCCCCTCCCAGGTGACTCAGGCTGTGCAAGGGTACCCTTGCAGTGTAATTATTTCCTCTGATGGATGGAAGAACTGAGAAGAGGCATGGTGGTGCGATTTGCCCAGGGCCTCCTTGCTAACCTGCACGGTGAACTTATGAATTACTCAGCCCTGTGCTCCAGCCAGTTGTTTCTAAGTGCCTCCAGTGCTTATCACTGCAAACGACTGACAAAAGCGTAAGTGCATCAGTACTGGGACAAGCCAAGTTCCCATCTCCCCCTGTAGCCTGTTTCTGGTGAAGGATACGGTGCTGGCAAGGTGCTGGCAGAAAGGCTCTGCCAACGGTGCTGGTATGGAGCATCTCCCTCCCAGTATGCCTTGAAAAACCGAGCGATTCCTTTCTAACCCCATCATGATTCAAGCACAGAACCGTGCTTTTTGGCTTCTAGTGCTGCATTGTGCAGGTCTGTTTGAACTGAAGAAAGGAAACACTTTGATGATCTTAATCAGAATTTCCCTCTAAACATGCTTTTCCGTCCCTGCCTTGGCAGGAGCAAGCACAGTGCTCTGCTACTCAAGAGCTCATGTCCAAATTGTGCCTCCAGTCCCAAAGGGCACAGGAAACAGAGGAAAAAAATTAGAACCCTGCTCTCAAACTGTTAGCCAGACCAAACACAATATTCCTTTCCAGTCCCAAAAGCAAGAAAATCTCTGGTAGGTGGTGGGATGTCAACAGGAGATCAATGCATTCCAGCCTGGTTCCAAAGCCACTAAGGTGGAGAGGAGCTTTGCAGCAGGGTCCAGATCAGGCCCTCACTGACAGCAAGACTGGCCACATGGATCGGAGATCTATACCATGTCATAAGAGCAGCTGGCAATGCTTTGAGCAGGTGCCGAAGGGAGAGTTACTCATCATTTGCTATTGATCCTCCTTTCTGCCTTGTGAAGATATTTCATATATCCTGCATCAGAGGTAAAATTTACCCAAGGAATGTAATAAACAGTATTGCCACTAAGACGGAGCACAAACTTTACACTACTGGCAGATTAAAAAGTCATTCACTCCCCCGTGATTTCCTCCTGCACATACCAAATAAGTCCAAGTGTGAACAAATTTAACACAGGTTATTCCCATTTTTTACTTCTGGAAAATCTTGCTCTGGCAGATCCAAGAGTTAAGCTATACATTCGTCCCTCCCTCCAGTCAAGTTCTTGGGAATCTGTATTTATAGTCCTAGGCTTTGTACAGTTAGACTCTGTGCCAAAGCCTGCTGCAGTCTACGGAAATCTTGGAAAAAAGCCTTAGAAATGTTTTATAAAAGCACAGTTTTGAATAGAATATGTTAAAATGTTAGAATACATTAAAAAATTCAAACCCAATTTTTAAACATGTTGAAGGAAAACCTATCCAACCATTGGCTTTACATAGTAGATTCTGAAATCAGCTGTGGATGTGTGCTCCTGAAAATACCGGGATGGAACAACCAGAGCAAAAAGCATTCCCTGCCATGCACAGCACGGATGATCTTTCTCTGGGAAGATTGTCTCAACTTTTGGACAAGCACAATCTTCCTCTGGGACTCCACTGCAAATTATCGGCTGTTTTTTAAAAAATGTTGGAGCAGCTGAAGTAAGTTAGAGGAAATCCAATAAGCAACTTCAAAACAACAGCATTTCCAGCTGAGATAACCAAGGGAAAAAAAATGAAATAAAATTCTAACCAGCAGCATTTGTAGGTAGTACTGCCCCTGTAAGGCTTCTCCAGTAAACTTACCTAGGAGGCCAGTCAGCTACTTCTGAGAAGCACAGGTTTCATGGTGCTCTCACCAAACGTGTAGCCAATTCATTTTCCTCCAAAAAATGTAAAATAGGTAGAACAATTTACTCTTATTCTGCTTCTCCACCCTTTTTGCAGAAAGAAGCTTCCTTCACAGCCTAGGAATCCCAGGCATAATGTCTTCTTCTAAGAGGGTAGGGATACATGTGTCCTAGATACACACAGGAGCTACCAAATAACAGGTTCTATCCCAGGGAAGTGCTTCATGCCCGAAATAACACAGAGGCACTTGACAGAAGACAGAAGGTTTGGTGGGGCAATCAGAAGCTGTGAAAGGAAGTTCTGATGCTGCAATGGTTGTAAAGTGGAGGAGAACATAGGATGACGGAGACCGTGGAGCAAGACCATTGCTAGGTCAGTAGTCTGGGTCAGAGTCCAAATTCTTAGCTTTCCATCTCATCTGAACACTGGATTTTTAGAAATTTCCTTATAAATTTTGGGCAGCTTCTTTTCCTCTTCATGATGCCGATGCCGATGCCGTGTACCTGCTCCTTTTACGTGCCGTGATAACGAGATTTGTTTAATGTATTTCACAGAGCCTGATGCTAGCAAGTGGCTTTTACATGCCTCACACGGTTGGCTTGCTACGTGCTTGGGCAGATGTGTGCCTCAGGATTCCTAGAATGTCTCTATTTGGGCTCCTGGAGCAGCTTCAGCCTTATCCCCAGCATCTGAAAATCACTTGTATTATTCAAGTGGCAAATTTTAGAACTGCCCTTTCCCTGTGACCATAGGTATTTTAAATATTTAGTGAAATGAGATGACTTGCTGGAATGGTTCTCATGTGCTTCCTGTAGCACTTAGGCAGGAGACAGAAAAACACCAGATTGGCTTTGTGCAAGATGGGCACTGGGCGCGATTCCTGCCCTCTCTCAGGCAGGATGCAGCCTCTATGCGCATGAAACCACAAAGGTTCTTCCAGAATCGTTGGTCTTGAAACTTTCTGTGTCCTTGTACACAAAATGCTGCAAGACTCATAACCTACTTACGGCTGATAATGCAAAGAGGGAAATAATGGTTCCCAGGAAGTGGGTGGCTGATGAAAGCTCTACCGGTGTGAATAACCAGTACAATTAGAGGGAAAGGCAGCCGTCTTAAATGAACCAGTAATGGGACACGGAGCCTTTAACTGTTAGATCAAAGTGCAAATGTGTCCCAGAGCAGCACTGACTCACTTTATTTGATGGCCTATGGGAAATGTGCTCGTAAGGCTCATTCCAGCTCCCTAACTCATTAGAAACATTGAAACTGAAGGACCTGGAACCTCCAACAGACTGAGAATCGTATCTATACCTCTTGAAACCTGACCGGACTTGTCTCCACCACAAGGGCCACTGCTACCCCTCATGCAGACTACCTCAATTTTTGGCCAAGTACAGAGGCAGCATGAAAACAAGCATTCCATTTTAGCACTGATGTCAGTTATTCATTCATGAATGCTGATTTATTCATCAAGATGTCTGCCTTCAGATGTGATTTAACAGCTTTGCTAAACATGGGTTTCATTTAAGTAACAAGAAACTTCACTCTGGTCCTTCATCTATCTAATAAGGACCAGCAAGGGATCCGCATTAAATAAGGACTGCAAATGGGCTGATCTGAATTCCGGCTTTAATAGACAATATTAGTAGCAAAGATAAATTTCCCCCACTGCAGGAATGAGCACTAGGATGAGTATTATGAGGAAGTCAGGGTAAATGATTGTCATCTCTAAGCCCTAATACCTATTCAGGCAGTCATTTTACAGTAACAAACAATCTGATGCCTACAAAAAGCAGGTAACGCATATGAAAAGCAAATGCTCTTTGGACCTTTCTGGATCATAAATGTCTCTCAATTGGTCGCCCAAGACTCTGTGGAAGCGGTGTCAAAGAGCCCAAGTGGCTCTCCCAGCTCGATGTTTGTACTGAATATAAAGTAATTCAGTGATCAGAGAAGATATATTACAGGTATCTCCAATTTAGATAAAAATTAAAAGCCTTCCTACAGTCACCCAATCGTGTGTCACCAGGACTTTACACAGAGTGCTAACTACGTGCTGCAAGGAAGGTTCTCTGTAATGCTGGACACAGTACAGCAACTCTGAATTGCGATATGAATTCTTAGGCTGAGAAAATTCCCTCTGTAAAATGAGATGTTCCTACACGGTGTAGCTCTTGCACATTGGAATGGGTAACACTGGCTTCCAGGCAGCTCAGTAAAGATATTTAATACAAATGCAGTAGGCAGAGGACAATGTACCTAGAAAGTGGTCCAAGACCTAATAGGAAACAAAAACCAGCAAGTAAGATCATTGGATTGTGACCAAGTAGCCACAAACTAGCCCGAGCCGTGGCAAAAGGCTAGGGCTACAATTTAATTGCCCATGGCAACCATGACCATCTAATGATGTTCTGCTTCTCAACTACGATGGTCTAAAGGCTGAAGGTGGCTCAGCTCAGAAGCAAGACTTCACCCATGCCACCTATTACTACCATAGCTGACCTGAAGGAAAAATTCCCAGCCCCAGCTCTGCCACCACCTCCCTGCTGGCATCCACTCTTCCCCTATGCCTCTCGGCACAGTGCTCAGGCAAACAGTTGCCAAGCTCTCCCACCAAAGAGACTAGACTTATCAGTTTACGTGGTCCCAAAGAGGTTACAAAATGCGTGGACAACCAGTGCAGGAGGAAGACTAGGCTGGGTAGAGATGTCGAGAGAGAGCAACAGGCGGTGATCTCTTAAGGCAGCCAAAAGAAGACACGCACCCACAACCTGCCTTCTCAGAAGGAGGTAGATCAGTTGCCTGGTAATGTCTGAAAATACCCTGTCCTGCTTTGTGTTAGAACAGAACTAATTCTGTTCAATGATTTTGCTTTTCAGCTGAGTCTCTTCTAAGTAACTGCACTTTCTGAAGTTAATGGCATCTTTTTTCAGACATTCTCTTCAATGGCCGGCATCTGAGAAGGACTCTGTCCGTTCTGCCTTCCATCCACATCTGTGTGTTCCTGAATCCATTTCCAGAATCCAGCTCCTGAATCCGGTTCCTGTCTGCCTCTGAGTCCAGGCTGGGACCTCCTCAGTGCCTGCTCCACAGCAACAGTGGTGGTGATGACTTAATTGCCATCAGGGGGCTTGGGTTCGATATTGGTTTTCTACATATTTGTATACATTTCATTATTATTATTTTCATGAAAGCTGATTTAGTTTTCTTTTCCAATCCATAAGTCTCTGTCCCTTATTCCCTTTCTCTTCCCCTTTGGGAAGGGAGGGGGTTTAGTAGAGAGCATCTGTCATTTGTCTAGTGGTTGAGTGAGTCCTAAACCTTGACATACTCAAAGCCACGTATTGTTCTAATCTGTTCCCTTTGGATTTTGTTTATTGATGAACCCTTCTACAAGTTTAGGGAATGACATTGGGATCAAACAAAGTATGTGCTGGCAGTGAGTAGCACCACGGCTTGCTATATGCTTTGCATGCCTTTTTAAATACCAGTGGTTTTCTTCTTTGTTTTCTTTTTCCAAAGCCTGGTGCATTATCACGACAGCTTTACAGTGAGACACCAGTCCAACATGCCCTGTCCACCCTCACCTTGCCTGGTTCCAAGGTGGACGTGTTCTGCTGGCTTGTGTGCTGTAGCAGCTTCTCCTCTTGACATTTCTGCTGCAGGCTGGGATACAGACCCTGAAACAACTGATATAACCCTTCCCTTCCTTTCCCAATATTTCATCTGAAATAGATGTTCCAATTTAGGTAATTGTTCTGCTGAGAAGTCTTCCAAGGTTAGTGGAGAACCAAAAGTAGTTTGAAAGAGCACCGACCAAATCAAGAGTGCTTCAGGCTTTGATTTTCTTTGAACAACTTTTGCTCCTTATTCATAGACTCATAGAATCATCAGGGTTGGAAGGAACCTTGAAGATCATCCAGTTCCAACCCCCCTGCCATGGGCAGGGACACCTCCCACCAGACCAGGCTGCCCAGAGCCCCATCCAACCTGGCCTTAAAAACTTCCAGGGATGGGGCTTCCACTACCTCTCTGGGCAACCTGTTCCAGGGTCTCACCCCCCCCACCTGGGGAAGAACTTCTTCCTAACGTCCAATCGAAATCTCCCCTCCTCTAGTTTGGATCCATTCCCCCTTGTCCTGTCACTATCTGACATCCTCAAAAGTCTCTCCCTGGATTTCTTGTTGGCCCCTTTCAGATCCTGGAAGGCCACCTGAAGGTCTGAAAGCAGAGATGGCAAAACCTTCCCGCCCCTATTTCTGATAAGGAACTGCTAATGTAACCTTTTTGGATTTTTGCCAAGGGGAAGACAATAGCCTGCTTGAACACTTCAGCTCGAAGGGGTGGGTGCAAGCTATCGTGCACCGTCTGCTTAGCCAAATCCTGCGAGATTACTGGGATGGGGGAGTATGATCAGAATTCAGCATGCCTGGAGAGAAGAGTGGTGTGTATCTGCTTTTGCCTTAATCTGAATGTCCTCTGTTATCCCACTGGGGAGGGTGGAGCTATGGAAATCCTGTTGCAACGATCAGCCGAAGCTGAGGGATCGATCCTGGCAGCAGCAGAGAGTCTGCCATGAGCATATGAACCTATTCACCATGAAGCCACTAACTCATCTGGACAATTTTGTTGTCCTCTTTAAATGTCACGTTTCACTCTGTCCTACACTAACCCCTATATTGATCCCACAGTTCAGCCCAAGCTTGGGCTAGCCAGCACGTAGTGTGGAGCTGTGTTAGGGGAAGTTCAGATTGGACATCAGGAGGAGGTTCTGCACTGAGAGAGTGGCCAGTCACTGGGACGGGCTCCCCAGGGAAGTCATGGCATCAAGCCTGTCAGAGCCCAAGGAGCATCTAGACAGTACTTTTACTCCTACAGCCTAGTTTTCTGTAGTCTAGTGAGGAGCAGGGAGTTGGACTAAATTATCCTTGTGGGTCCCTTCCAATTTGAGATCTTCTATGATTCTACATCAGTTTGTGAGCCTTTCCATGAAAAGGCATGAAAGAAGCACAGAGAGGTTAGTAAAAATCCGCTAAATTGAGAAAGCTGGGTTGTTTTTTTTAAAAATAAATGGAAAATAAAGATGTTTTATGCTCTGAGAATCCTGAAAAATGATACTGTTACATATGCCAATTACAGACTATGAATATAATTTGTTATCACATTGTTTCAGTAAACGTGATTCTCCATCCTCTTTCAACTCTAGCTGTAAAGGACTTTTTTTTCCCAAATGCAATCAAAACACATTTCATTGTGCTTATATGCTAGCAGAATGCTTCTTGATTTTACAATGAATTTTCAATAGTTTGAACAAAAGTCCAAATCTGTAGCGGCTGGGTTCGAGTGCTTGTTTCTGACACACACCTCTTTCTTCGTCCATGAAATCGGAAATTCATTGCAGAGCAAAGCATTGTACGCTGCAGGAAATGTTCTGTGATTAACAAAGGATAATATGTTTCATATGATTTTATTTTCTAAGTTAAGTGGCCTTTCATTTCTTCTTTTAGATTCAGGAACAAAGGTTACATTTGAGCGCGTATCTCCTACCCGTGCTGCTTGAAATTGTACAGACGCAACGGCTTGTCTGCAGAGATGGAAACCAAAAGTCAGTTTGCCTAACACCGGGATACGGGCCAGGTCTTGTCTATGTTTTTCTCTCTCTCCCAATATCACTCTGGTGTTGGTGCCAGGAATTAGGATATTCATCTTCTCTAGGTAAACATCAGTTTATAAAAAGGAGAATATAATTGCACAGATGAAGCTCTGATATCTCTTGGGAGTAGTGAATGTCTCCTAATTGAGCTTTAGTGAAAGCGGCAGGTCTGGCTTTATTTTTATTCAGCTTGTGGAAAATTATTGGAGCATATTTCATATAATTAGGATCAAGAATGGATTTGGCATCACTTCCAGTAAATGCCCCTGAACACTAATCTGGTTTATTTGGCACCGCTGCCGACGCTTCGCTTGTGAGGAATACAATGACAACAATTAACCTGGAAATACAGAACAAAAATGGGAACTAGGAAGTTGTCTTCTCTTTTCTACACATACAGCGTGAAGTGTGACCTCACTCAGCAACAGAGCAGCAGCGCCTTGAGTTTGTTTTCTTTTTGCTTTTCCATTTTGAGATGTTCTTAGTAATCTCTTTTTTCTTCCCACCTAGCTCAAAAATCCACATTTTTCATGATGCCCAAGAGGACCTCAACAAACGGACACATGGGCCTTATTTAAAGTGCCTGTAGCTAAAGGCACTGGATTTAATCCGACGTTGTTGAATGACCAAGAGGTTTCTTCCCTTTCCAGAACTAGACCGATACTGAATTTCAACAGCTGTCAATTCAGGATGTGAAATGAAGAGCAGGATTTGGGCAAGGTCCTTGGGTTACTGCTCTGGGAAATACATTTCTTTTTATTTAAAATAATTGCTTATGATCCATACAAACTCCATTTTCCAGCGGGTCCTGTTTGTTCCTTTTCATTGAGTGTTCTGGACAGCTCATCAAAACTCCCCCCTTTCCTCATCCCAAATCCACTACTTAGAAACACAGCACTGGCAAGACATTTTAAGATTTCTAGATAAGGTGCAGTGACAATTAATCCATCTATACCTTATTTTTTCTTTCATCTAGTCGTTGAGCTGGATGATGGCACAGTGAGACTTGGTAAAACTAGTCCTGCAAAGTTTGTTTGCAGGGAGTGTGTTTGGAAGAGGAGACTTCCACTAGAAGCAGGACAAAGAGATTAGGTATTAACCTGAAATCTTAAACCCTGCAAAGCTTGAGAGACTTGGAGAGATTTATGAAGATGCAGAGGAACTTGACAGGAAAAACGAAGAGCTGAGCAATTTGGTCTAGATGCTGAACCAGCTGAGAAAGAGCTGCAGAAGAACTCTGTGGGGAGGAGTGAGAGAGGAGGAGGATCGTGGGTACTCAGCAAGCCTTAGGCTTCAACCCAAAGAACACTATCCAGTGGTAAGGAAATTTAAACATGGAAATATGCAGAGCTGCTTATTGGCACTACATGGGATTGGGGTGTTTTTCTAGAGCAGTGTATTTCTTCCTTCTGCCAGTTGCAGGACCTAAGAGCACAAGAAATGCCTTCCCCAGACTCATTGTGTCCCTGACCGTGACAAGACAAACCACCATCCAGGCAAGTATGCTCATTTCATTTAGGAATAGTCACAAAATCCACCTGTTTCCTCTGTCCTGGATGGCCAGAGAGGTGAGCTGGAGACACTCGAGGACTTGAAGCCCTGGAGCTCAAGGTAGGAATTTGCATAAGCTGCTGAGCAGACCGAGGAGGGCAGCTGTGGGTCTGGGACAAATAATTTCTGCACGAAGTCCCATTTCTTCTAGAGGAAAGAGAGCTCCTGTAGCCAAGCAATGTGTGAGAGAGGCTGAGAAAAAGGTGAGTGCTGTGGTGTGCTTAGGTGTAGAGCACCTGAAGAGCCTCCTGTAGACTTAGTGGAGTGGGTACAAGGCATAAAATCCTGGTGAGAGCCATGCTAGTGTATATGATGAGCAACTGGAGATCACAGGGTAGTACTTCAGTCATATTATTAAAAATCTTTCCAAATACAACACATTTGGGGAATTCAGTCAGGTCTGGCTCCATCCTTTCTGAAATCCTGGGAAAACAGAAGAGACTTACAGTCTGTCCTAATCACTAATACCTGCCTCCCCACAGCCCCCGAACAGCCTTGAGCAAATGCTAAAGGCAAGAGCTTCTCACAGAAGTGTCTTTCCATTATCTTGAGCTCCAACCTGTGCTCTATCCTTTTCTTTGACAGCAGAAAAGGGATGTGGCAAGTAAATCCCATGCAAGCTATTCACATCAAAATCAACAGCTGACCTCAGTAAGAGTGCTGCTCATGATGAAATACCTCGTTTGGTAAGACAGTAGCTGCCTACAGCTCCTGAATTGACTACAGACGTAGGCCAGAGATGAGCATGTTGCAGCAATTTAGCTGTGAAGCAACAAGTAACCAACTTGCAACAATAGCAAGGCCCACTACCGGGGAAAAAATACTCTGTCGCAAGATTCTGGGCACAAAAAGAAGAGAACCTTCCTAGAAACAGCTGATTTCTGATTGTGTAACGGGCACCCACCTAGAGCCTCCATGTGCAAATCAACAAATGACAGGCACAGGTCTTCCATGAGGACGGAAAAAACTGTTTTTCCTTACCCAAGTAAGTCACTTTTGCCAGGCGTCATTTCAAACGCAGCGCTCCACCAACAATCTGTGAGCTTTTCAACAGCACCATCCTTGTCAGGTGAGCCAGAGAAAGGGGACTGGTTATTGTCAACACAGCTGCAGTACTGTGGCCTATTTTTCCTGTTCTGTCTCCCAGAAAAACCCTCATGTACAACGCAGAGAGGAGCAAAAGGCAGATCAAATAGCACCACACCCGGGAGGATCTGACCCTTGCTCTGGAAATCCCTGGTGTGGAAGGAGTGGCAAACTTCTAAGGCCAGTCGTCCCCTCTGCTGCCATCAGCAGGGAACTGGGCAGTGCCCTTTGACTGTGGCTGGTCCCCGTCCCGTGTCGTGTCCCACACCATCGGTTTTATTCACGTTGCTGCCCCTTGTCTGCTCCTCCATACCTGGAAAGTGATACAGGCCACAGTGCTCCTCCAGACCCCATCCTGTGCAGGGGATATTCTGGCTCATTTTCCAGCAGTTGTTGTTAAATTTTTTTTTTTTTTTTTTCCCTGCTATTGTATCCTTTTTTTTATCCCTGGAAACACTCAAGCCCAGGTTGGACGCGGCTCTGAGCAGCCTGATTTAATTAACGATGTCCCTGCTCACGGCAGGTGGGTTGGATTACTTGACCTGTAAAGATCCCTTCCAAACCAAAGCATTCTATGATTCTATGATAAACAAATCAGAGCAGAGCCACAGGTAGCTGCTTGGATGAACATTGGCCCAGCAGATAACATAATCTGGAAAAGAGCAGTACCGGTCAGTAGCCCATACTGGCAGTGCAGGTGAGATGAATAAGGTAGAGTTTCAACTTCAAACTTCTGAGAAGGGCTCTGGAGATTTACAGCTAGAAGTGTGATCAGCTTTGTACGGTGAGCAGTTCATTTTATTGCTTTAGAAAACACAAATGCACCTTTGATGTGTTGATTACTTAGGGATGTAAAAAACCATGAACAGTGGTGGTAACGAAACGTTCCTGGGTTCTTTGGAATGTGGCAGGAGGACCCGGACGAGGTTCCCTAGGAAACCAGAGATGCACTCCAAAGCATGTGCCAGCATGGCCAGCTGACAGCCACTCAGCTGTGCTCTGAACATTGCTGCTAGAGGTATGTGATTCAACTCTGGACTGTAGTTGGTAGGACTAATTGTAGAAAGCCTGAAGGAGGCTGGGAGAGATTTGGTCCTGGCTGCCTAACTATTCAGATCTCCAAAAGAAAGAAAAAACTGATTGCTAGGTATCCAAAAGGAGGGGGAGAGAGGGATGAATAACACCTTCCATTAATCTAAATATTGATCTTAGTCCCAGATTCTGCTGGCCTAAATCCTGGCTAAATCCCTGTGCCTACTGTTTTCCATTGGCTGGCACCCTAAAAGCTTCTGAGTAATTACTCCAGAGATGTGAGTAAGGCTCAGAGCACAGAGTAGTAGTCAACACTACTAGACTACTAACACTAGTCAACAACCATCAGTAGTCAACACTAAGTGGCCAGATTTTTGTTGAATCTAGTCATGACAAAACTGGGCTTTAGGATTAGACTGTACCTCCAAGGTGCTTGTGGAGGGAGATGCCTGCAGACCCAATGCCTGACCTTGCCTCCTCTGACTTGCAAACAAAATAACCAATTCGGTATCTCCTGAGAAATACAATTCACCACCTCTCCTAAACTTCAGTCTTTTTCTGTATTCCAGGATCTCCAACTTCTCATTGGGTTTGCGCAGGAGAGCTAAGACCTCACGTATGACCCATGAGGGGAACGTGAAGAGAACAACTACTTTTGCCTTCCTTGGCAGCGTGATTCCTAACCCTTTACAGATCCTTTGTCTCTTACCACAAGAAGTGAAGACCATTTTAGTAAAGGCAGGGCAGTGGAATTTCTCACTCAGCTACGGGTAGCTTCCATTCCTCTCCAGCCACGTTTCTCTGACTCCCTTAGAACAAGCCCCTGGATCCACCAAAGACTGAAAAGCAGTCGTAGAGGTTTCAAAATGCTGTCTATGACTCAGCAGTGAGTCCTTACTGTATGATCCGCGGATCAAATATCCTGAAGAGCAAATATCTGAAGACTGGGAAATTTGGAGCAGAACAAGTGCTACCTATGAACTTTCTTACAGAGTTTTCCATGGATTGAAGAAGCTCTGTTGTTCCTGAACTGCCTTGGTATGAGACAGAGCAGACAGGTGTGGCTGGAACTCAAGCACGAGTCATAAATACACGTAGCAGCTCGATTAGCATAATTGCTTGCCTAGTCAGCTAGCATGCAAACTGCACAAACAAGTGTCATAACCGTTTTATTACATGTACCTGCTTGTGTTTTCTTGAGAAGCAATAGAACAAAGAGGTCAATCATTTTAAAGCAAGCAGTAAAAAAAGAAAAAAAAAAAAGTAATAATCCAAACATTAAGAAAATTTTGTCTTTAAGAAATCTTCTCCAAGCTGCACTCCAATTATATTTTATCAATGTGAAAGAATACATATTACGAGCAAATGTGTTACTGTCACTGGTCACAGTAGCTTTTGTTTTGCTCCATTACAAAATACACTTCACTGCAGTAATTTATACTCCTCAATGGAAAACTATGAGGTGTGATTCCACCCGAAAACATCTTAAAAGGGTCACTGGTTGAGAAATGTCCTCACCCCTCCTTTGTTCAAACAGCCTCTTATTTCTCAAGTATTTAGTTCCTGCTGAGATTGTATAGTGCCTTTTGAAGAGCTCGAATATTAGTGAATTATAGCTGATTTAAACACTTTCCTAACACTTCACTCTAGTTTCACAAATATTACCTGAGCTAGCTAGCAAGTTGGTTAGTCAAAACAACAACAACAAAAGGTAAAGCATCTTTGATTTTATACCAAGGTGTGCTCAGCTGTTAAATGAAGTAAAATCAGCTGTTGGCGTTTGTTCGTTTTACCAATGGCACACCGGGTGCGTCCCAGTGAAGAGCGGGAGCCGTGAGCAGGGTGTGACTGAGGCAAGTCCTTGTTTGAGTTATAATGATGGGGTTGCATTGACACTAGAGTAAAATACAGAGTAAAATACTACAAAGCATATATGCACTCTGAGTAATATAGACTCATTTATACATTATAGTACTGTTAAACAGTCATAATAATTTTCTAAAATAGTCCAACAGTCAATGTGGCTGTAGTGCCCTGGAACAAGTACTGCTTCAGAGGCAGGGATCAGAGAGGAAAAAAAATGCTTTTTTTTTTTTTTCTTTTTTCTTTTTTTCATTCCTAGACTTTCCACTTCTCAGACTGGTGGAGTGGATTTGAGTTGAAGTAGAATATGTTTTCCTGTCGTGGGTGTGAAGAAAGACCAATCTTGGTCATTCTCTAAAACAGAACTAGCACAACAGCGGCTTCGTGATGTGCTCACTTTCAGTCCTCAAAGAATCTGGACCCTTTGATTCTCAGTCAGACTGTTTGGTAGGACTTCAAGAAAACATCAACATAGTTTCAGAGACGTCAGTGGCAAATTCATCTCAGCTATAGCACAGTTACTGCAGGAACACAGAGAAAACCACGCGTTTATCTTGAAGACTGGCAGCACTTCCACATCAATGTTCTAATTAGGGACCACAATATCCTATTTATTTTTCTAATATCCTACTTGCAAATGTACAACATATGGTATTTACCAGTGGCTGTGCATGAGAATGTCATTGTTTAAACGTGGAAATGGAATTTAAAGTCCTGCATTCAATTATGTTTGGGGCTGCCTTTTATTTGGAGTTAAACCTGGAGATTTAAAAAAAAAAAAAAAAGGTATCTCCAATATTGTTTCTCTTTGTAAAAATGGGAAGAATGATAAAGAGCATATCCAAGCTCCCCATAAGAGCACAAAGATTGCCTAAAGCATAGCAAACTTCTTAGCTGTTCAAATAATCATGCACTGGGTGAGCACAGTTATTTTGCATTGTTTGAGTTTCCAGTCACTCCATGATGTCCCAGATCTTACAAACCAGAAGTTTCTGAAGTCTCATTTCTATTTCTTCTTTCCCTTTTTCTAAGATATGTTTTCTGTGAAAATAATTCTGTCCTCTCTTTTTCTCTTCCAGAGAGCTCAATTTCTGGTGTACCCACTCAGAAGCAAAGTCATTATGGGAAAACTGCATTTTTTTTTTTTTTTTTAATTTCAAGCCTGAATTAAGATATTCTATACACGCCCTAGTAACTTGGTAACCCAGAAATCCGATAAATTAAACACACAGCATTCTTCTCAGGCCACCTAAAGAAAAGGAAGACCGAGTGAAAAGGCAAAAAAAACAACAACAAACTCGAAGGCCTGTCTCCTGGCCTTTCATCTTGGTGGTGCCGGTAGGGAAGCACGAGCCAGGGCTGGAGATTCGAATTCTTGGGAAGGTACAGCTTAAATCTGCTACCTCTGGAAAGCTGCTCTGCCCTTTGCTCTTCATTCCAGGGGTGAATTTAGCTATGCAGCTTTTACTGCACTGCAGAGGTAATTTGAACTGCATCTGCTGCAGTGCTACAAGCACATGCGTAAATATTTGGTATGGCATTCACCAGAATAAAATGAAAAAAAAAACAAAAAACAACAAACCCCTAGCCCCAGCCCCCTTACCCCTCTGTTGACACGAATTTCTTTTCAAAACTATAGTGTTGCACTTGTGAAAATGGCACCGCTCTCCTTTTAGGTGAAAATCAGTTATTCCAGGGAAACACGTTTTGCCGTGTAAGACATGATTACTGCTGTTCCAGGACTACAATTGCCCTCAAAGGTGCAGTTCTCAAGCTTTCCTTTCAAGAAGTTGCTTATTTTTAAATCCACGGCACTAGAGTGTTGAGATGTGGTTTTACAGGTCTCCAGCTACAGGTCTCCACGTTGCATCTTATTATTGCCGGCAGTGCGCTGGATGCAACTAACCTTCCTTGTAAGTGCATGGAAGTAACTGCTGCTGTTCAATCACAGGCATGTATTCCTAAGGACCCTTCATCAGGGGAGGTAGTTTTGAACAAACCTCAAATAAGCAACAATGATAATACTGCAAAAAGCTTGTAAATATTCACTTTTTAGGACATGATGGTCTTATTTAATCCATTAAAGCGGTACGGTGGAATATAGGTCATAGCCTAGCCATTAGCACTCACACTTCAGTAGCAAACACTGAGGCTGAGTAATCTGTCAGATCATTAGAATTCAAATTTTGATTTTCATGCAAATTAATTCATAGAATCATAGAATTCCCTGGGTTGGAAGGGATCTCCAAAGGTCATCTAGTACAACCCCCTAACTGTGTACTTCTTCGCTGTAGCAGCAAACGGACGATGGATTGTCTACTCTTCCTATCATTTTGTGTGTTCAAACCCCACATTTCATAGAGAAATGGAAAGGATCCTTTCCGCCATTTATTTTCAGAGTCTCCCATGACAGATTTGTTCTTTAGAACAGGGATTCTAAACCTACCCTTCCTCCTCCTAAGCCAATGCTGCATTCTTTATTCTTCTACCCTGCCAAGGTGAGGAGAGATTTTGAGAATTTGGTTCATGCGAAGTCTTCCCCAGCCAGCACGACACCTGCATGAGGAAACCTGGCACTTCATCCCACACAAAGGCCTCCCAACCTTTCCCAGAATGGAGAAAGACTGAGAGTACTTCTGAGTTAAACTCAGAACTGCTACCAACTAACATGTCAACAGTAAGGAATTTTTTTTTTTCTGAAACTGACTCATTTTTTTCTACCCGAGATCTCCCAGAAGAGTTCCTGGGAATCCCTAAATAACTTGGGCCAAGCCCAAAACCATAAGTGAAAAGGAATGCAAACCACTCCTAGCTGTACTATGTTTAATTAGTTGATCACCTAAGAGAATAGTGGCATGTCCACAGACCTTGTGCCTCTACCTTCTCCTCCAGATTCACCTATTTTTATCCTTTCAAACTGAGGCATTAGGAGGCCACATCACACCTGGCTTCATTCACTACTTCTATGCCTGATGTCCTTTTAGCGCCCTTTTGTCTTCTAGGGGAAGCAGCACCTTGTGAATTGTGTCGTCAGCTCACTGGAACTAGATGTGGGACAAAGGTATCATAGCAAAGGTGAGGTTTGTGCACGACTTCTCTGCTAACTAGGACTTGGAGAGGCTGGATGCTGGATCTCAGGTTGATATTTTCATCCCCCTTACCTGGGGGAAGTGAGGTTGTGCCACATCCCAGGTTTCCTGTCAGCACAAGAGCCCTCTGTCCCCTGCACTGCTGCCTCTGCTGCTCCTGTCACCAGCAGGACTGGTTGCTTTGACTGTCACGTTACGGGATGTGACACTTGCTTCCTTCACGGTGGGCAGTGACTCTCCAATTGTCCTTGTCACTGGCACGGGAAACGCTGCTCTCCACCCAGAGCAGGAAGCACACACCTTCTTCCTCCACAGCACTAAAGCACCCCTGGCCTTGCTTTATGTCTCTCCTTCTCCAGTACAGGCTGTGGGTGGGTGTCTGTGTCCCTCTTCCCTTCCTGGAGGGAGGACAGACCTTTTGGAAAGACCTGCAGCAAGCTGGCGCAAATATGTGGTGATGGAAAAGCACCGTATTCCAGACATGGTCTGAGAGCCAAGTAGAGGATGGTAATCACTTCCCTCAACTCCTGCCTGTGCTCCTACTGACACAGCCCAGTGTGCCCTGAGCCTTCATCGCTGCCTTGGGCTTACCCAGTTGTCCCACAGGATCCCAGACCCTGCTCCACAGAGCTGCTCCCCACCCCAGTACCCTGTAGCATGTTAGTCTGTCCCAGGCACCATGTGTCTTGGTTGAATTTCACGAGGTTCTTCTCATCCCATTCCTCCAGCCCTAAATTCCTCTGAACGGCAGCTCTGAACGGCAGCCCTTGACAATATTGAGTATTGACTAGTCCCACCAATTTTCTGTCTCACCAGCTTGATGAGAGGTCACTCTGTCTTCTCCTCCAGGCATGGATAAAGACATCAAACAGGTCAGGTGTCAGGAAAAACCCCTACAGTACTGTACTTCTTACTGGCCTCCAGACAGAGTACAGTCTGTCAACCGCTGTCCTCTAAGCCCTATCATCCAGTTTTTTACCCATGTGGTTGTCCATCCATCTAGACCATAAGGTCCTAATTTGGATACAAGATTGTGGTTGATGGTGTCAAAAGCCCTGCAAAAGTAAAGGTAAATGATATCCACAGTTCTTCCCTCATCTACAAACCCAGTTGCTTTATTACAGAAGGCAATCAGGCCAGTGAGGCGTCATTCGCCCTTGGCAAATGCATTCTGGCTGTTCCTGACCACCTCCTCCTTTCTCTGCCCAGAAATGTGTTCCAAAGGGACGTGGATTTCCACAAGGACTACAGCGAGGACCATCAGCCAACAGTTTCCCCTTGAGCTTTTTTCCAAGACAGGCACAAAATCTGTCTCTCCCAGTCCCATGCCCTTTCAAAGCTAAATGCGCAGAGACATAGACTGGATCGCTGGGCCAAGGCCAATCACAGGAGTTTCAATACGGCCAAGCGCAGGGTCTTACGCTTCGGCCACGACAACTCCCAGCAGCGCTACAGGCCTGGGGAGGAGTGGCTGGAGAGCTGCCAGGCAGAGAGGGACCTAGGGGTGTTCATAGGTGGCCGGCTGAGCGTGAGCCAGCAGTGTGCCCGGGTGGCCAAGGCAGCCAATGGCACCCTGGCCTGGATCAGGGACAGTGTTGCCAGCAGGAGTAGGGAGGTGATCATTCCCCTGTACTCAGCTTTGGTGAGGCTGCACCTTGACTGCCATGTCCAGTTTTGGGCCCCGCACTCCAAGAGGGACATTGAGGTGCTAGAGAGGGTACAGAGATGACTACCAAGCTAGGAAAGGATTTGGAGCAGATGTTGTACAAGGAACAGCTGAGGGAGCTGGGGCTGTTTAGCCTGGAAAAGAGGAGATCAAGGGGAGACCTTCTCGCTCTTTGTAACTACCTGAAGGCAGGTTGTAGTGAGGTGGGGGTTGGTCTGTTCTCCCTTGTGGCAAGTGATAGGACAAGGGGAGATGGACTTAAATTGCACCAGGGGAGGTTCAGGTTGGATATTAGGAAAAATTTCTTTCCTGAAAGGGTTGTCAGGCATTGGAACAGGCTGCCCAGGGAGGTGGCTGAGTCACCATCCCTGGAGGTGTTTAAGAGATGGGTGGATGTTGTGTTGACAGACGTGGTTTAGTGGTGTTGATAGGGCTGGAAAGAGGTTGGACTCAGTGATCTTGAAGGTCTCTTCCAGCCAAAAATGTCCTATGATTCTGTGACCAGTCAGCTCCCTCTGCACTTTGGACACAGCTCAGTTGACCCCATGCATGTTCATAGGTCAAGTTCTCCCACATAATCCCTGATTTGACCCTCACCTATTGCTGGTAGTCCCCCTTGAATCCTAAGCATAGAGAGCTTGGAGACCCTGACGGTCTGAGGCAAAGACTACTCCACACACCACAGCCTTGTGTATCTCTTTCCATTGTCACTGGATCATTTGCCTATTTAGGAACAATGCCACATTTTCCTTTTTCAGTCTTTTACTCTCAGAATTTTGGTAGCAGCTCTTCTTGTTGCCCTCGAGATCCCTTGCAAATCTTAACTTTAGGTGAGCTCTGACAGTCTCAGAAAGGAGACTGTGTGATTTCTTTGGACGTTTGCATCAGCCCAGAAACCCGAGTTAGCTACTCTGATGGTGGGAAGGTACGGAACGTTTCAATGCAAGCACTGAGGCTATTAAGAAATGTAATATCTGAATGTCCTGCATAAGCTTCAGTGTAAATTGTCCTCTTCTATATCTGTCCAAAGGCAGCTGCTTTGTTCTGCTTTGTCAGGGTAACTGTGAATAATTTAATAATGAAAGGGAACTAATGAGGCCTTTGGATTCAAGCCTCATGCTCAGATTCACTGAATTTTGACTGAAGCTTTTTCCATCCTGAGGGGAAAAGACTCCACTCTAATTCATGTGGATTCTCCTCTGACGAATAAAGGGTGAGCTCACACTGCAGCGTTAGCTGTACAGGGAGGACAGGTAAGGTTACTCACTCACTTCGGAGAGCATGTCATTCTGGAGATGTGCACCCTCTTTACTCAGATTTGACCAGTGGGGTTGGGAATTACTAGGGAGGACGGGCAGACTGACAAAGGCTGGTCCAAAGCCATTACTTAAGCCTCACGCACTTTGAAATAGCCCAGCAGTTCCACTGCTTTGCATTCCAAATGCATTTCATTGGAAAAGTGCAGAATAATTTACATTAGGTATTAGCCTAGTTTTTGAAACAGGTGAGCTGGAATGATTCACCTTTTGAAGAACACATCCCTTCTCAAGCACCGTAGGCTTACAATTTTATAAATGTTTATGCACTCCATACTTTTCACAGATGGCTTACACTCTAGTACCTTCTGGAAAATAAGGTCGTTTCTCACAGAAGCCGGTAGGACTTCTGTAAAAACAAATCTTACCTACCGTTTTCTTTCTATAGCAGACTAAGCATAGATTTAGCAAAGAGGAATGCTGTCTGGTCTGATTTGGATGCACCTATCCCACCAGCAAGCTCTCAAACGGACGCACGAGACAGTCACTGTCACCTTTCCCAGACAAACAGATTCAGGCTAATGACCGAGGAGGAGGCATGTTTGCTGGGGCACGGCTCACATGGGTTAGCCACCTTGTGTCACCAGCGACACAGAGACAAGGCACGGGGCACCTTCATTGCCAGCTGACACTAACCAAAAGCGTAGCGCTGACCTCCCCGAGCAACCTAGCTGCAGCTTCTCTGATTTCACAGGCACGCAGCTTCTATATTAATGAAGTTTTCGCTGTGGAAAAGCCTCACAAAACCTAAACAAGGCTCCACGGCACTGAAGACAAGGCCCAGTGCAAGTGACTCGAGATGTGACGAGATTTCCATCAGCCTGCTGGATGCACAGTATCGCTCTCAGCCCAGCCGCGTGTGATCTGGAGCGAGTGGTAATAAAATGGCCTGAAAGAGGCAAATCAGCCTGTACGGAATTCCAGGCTGCTGTGATTGCCAGACTCCTTCCAGTCTCTGTCTCAAGTACTGCCTCTATCCTTGAAACATCTTCTTTTTAGCCTTGCACATATTCATCTACAAAGACTCAACGCATTGAGTAAGGAAACTACTGTACTACACAAGTGGCCCAAAGTACCTCACAACAGTTGTATCACAGGTGAGAATACTATTTTCTTTTTTTGCAGATGTATCCTTTTCCACCCACTTCTCCCACATAAACAAGCACACAGGCAAACACACTGAACCGCTGAGGCCATCTGAACACGACACCCTGTGTGGCAGCACAACAGATAAGCATAGTACAGTAAAACGAGCCCAGCAAATATAAAAAAGTCCTTTAGGCCAAAATATTTAGCAAAGGGAGGCCCTTTTTATTCATATGCTCACACTATTTCAGTTTAGTCATTTCCTGAACTGTATATTCAAGTTTAGTTTATTCACAAGTGATTGGTTTCAACCTAATAAATTCCAGGTTAGTTCAATAGTTCTTGCCATACAGTGTGATAGAAGCTATTCACAAAGGAATAACATCTAAATTTTGGCAAAGCATGGGGAAAACCAAAAAGCATTTATCAAGTATTTTCTTTAAATTGAGCTTCTCTATAAGGAGGTTTTGTATTCTCTCTCCATATATCTCCATTGGCCATTTCTCTTCGGGGAAAAAAAAAAAAAGGCACTTTTCAAAGTGCCACTTTTACATCTTTCCTTTCTCTGGCTATTTAGATTTTACTTCCTTGATCTTCAGAGGAGTCTTGCATCATTTCTGATGCTCCGAGCAACCCCTTAGCATGTAAGAGCCCGAATATTTCTGTAGTATGAGTGTCAAAGGTTTCTCCCTCCTCTTCGTTACATGTACAGCCCTTTCCCTCCAAAACATCTGCCTGGCTCATTCTCTGGCCTATTTTGTCCTGCTGCCCTTCATGTCATCCTTTCTTTTCCCTATCCGTACTTCCAGCTGACCTCCACCATCCATCCTGCTCCCGTCCTTCTCAGCCCCCGTGCCCACGGCCGCTTTGGCGAGCTGCCCAGGGCACACGAGGCACCACCTTTATACTCTCCCTAACACGTTAGTATTTTCATCCGAGTCCCTGGCGATGGGATCAGCCGAGAGCGACAGCCGTGGCGATTTCACCCCCTTCATCAGCCCTCCAAGTCCCGCGGCGGCTACAGCCGCAGCAGCCCGGCCGCGAACCCAGACGGCCTCGGCCCTCTGCGGTTATCCGCGCCCTTTCCAGGGTTAACAGCCCGGGACCTTTAAAGAAGCCAGGACCGGAAGGAACGGGAGGAAATCCTGCTCCCGAGAACCACCGACCCACCCCCGTCCGCTGAGCTGCCTCCTCCGGGCGGGCTCTCCCCTCCCTCTCCCCTCCCCGCCGGCCACGGCGCG
>VWZK01009009.1:15961-91676 GCA_013396935.1 Baryphthengus martii | reverse complement strand
CCTCTGCCCGGCTCCCGGGGCCGCGGCCTCCCCCGCGGGGGCTGGCAGCGCGGCTGCCCCTCGTCCTTTGTCAGTGCCTGTGCCGCTGCTGTCATGCGCTCACTGCCTTCAATCCGCTGCCTCTCCGTTGCTGGAGAAATCCCGGATAGAGGTCGTTGTGTTGTTGTGTTTGTTTGTTGTTGGTGGGTGTTTCTCTGTTTTGTTTTTTTTTTCTAGTAGGATTTTGCCCCCCAAATGGTGCTGCACCGGTTAAATGTACGGAAGGTGGTTTTAAAAAATGTTTGTGGTTGATGTACAGTCTTGGGAATAGCTGAAGAACAGATGTGTGGTTGGTTTTGGCGTTTGTTGTTTTTTTTTATTGTGTTTTTTTTTTTGTTGTGGGGGGTTTTTGTGGGTTGTTTGTTTGTTTTTTAAATAAGTAAACAGCATAAAGGATTGAAGAGCATCCTATACTAGCCAGAGGTTGGTGACCTCTTTTCAGGTTGGTTGTTTTTCTTGGGAAAGGTTGCTAGAACACGAGTGAAGGAGAAAGCTTTGAATGGGGTATTGCTATGTAAAAAGCTTTGGGGTTTTGCTTATGTGTAGATAGATAGTTTCTTGCTGATCATCTTGCTTTTGAGAGCTTGTTTAGGTACGCAAAGAAGTGGTTTCGCAGTTCCTGGAGCAGACGGAGTGCACTGGATGATTTGCGGCCGTCCAGCATGAATGAATTGCATGCAAATCTGCCTTACCCCTGCCCTCTATAGTGCACTCACTCCTCAGTCATGTAGGTTGCTTTTTGGAGTTGTTTATTATGGATATATTTAGATCTTCAGGCCCCAGGGAAGGAGCAGTTTAATGAATCTCAGCAAAATGAAATCTGTAGAAGTGTTTGCAAGCAAATGTTTATGATGTTAAGATTAAGCAGTCCTGGCAGGGAATGACCGTTAGGAACTGGGTTAATAAATGTGTGCGTGTCGGGGATTTGATAGCGCTCTCATAGAAAGCGGGAATTTGCCTGGTAGTTATTTTTGTACTATTGCTGATCCTTAGAAAGAAGGGATCTGAAACAATCTTACAAGAAATAACAGTCATCGCTACATAACGCAATCAGATTTTACTTTGTGGAATGTTTTGAAGTGTTAAATAGACTAATATTTGCTGCTGTTACATCTGGTGTGTGAAAAAAAAAAATCCAAATTTGAGGCCTTAATAAGATGTAAGGAGGAGAAAGTCCAGTCTTGTCTCACATTGTTTGCTGAATATTCTAAATGAGCATAAAAGTGGTGGAATGATGGCAGGATGTGACTGGGAAGAGAGGCTGGAGTAGCGCCTTGTGGGCAAGGTGTCATCTAAGGCACCTTCATCTGGCTCTTTCAAGGGAATCTCTGTAATCCATACCTGAGGTTTCTAACAACAACAACAAAAAAAAAAAAAAAAAAGGAAAAGAGAAGATGACATCTTAAGGGGAGGTAGTTGTAGATGGAAAATCGCACTGGCAACTTGACATAAAACTTAAGTATGGAATTGACTTATCAGAGACATTGCTGATGAAAGAAGGCGATCTGAAATTTGAGCTGAGAGGTCATTCTGGAAAAAAAAAAATTAATAGAAATGATTATTGCTCATAAAAGGTACTAAGAGTATGTGCAGATATTTGCATCCCAATGCTCGTATTTGAGCTAGGGCTTGTTACATTTACCTGCCTTGATACAGAATAAAAGTCATATTTGGGATTCTGAATTCGCACAGCAAAGATGATACTGTCACAAAAGTGGTACCTTATTAAAATGTTAAGCCACGCTGATGTTTCATTGATTAATGGTGGAATGTTTAGAGGGGAAAAAAAAGGAAAATATGATGAGATTTACGGTGTTAAAACCTCCAAGAAGCTAATTCTGGAATGCTTATCAATCTTAGAAAAAGGTGATTTTTGGCTAGGGACTCCCAACTACCGTGAGTTCTCTCTGTTGCTTATGAGATGGTCGACTGAAAAGCTGGTTGGTTTCTGTGATCTTCAGCCTACTTTGATCCCAGGTCTTCCCTGGGTGGCTTTGTGGAGGTTTGTCACTAAGATCCCCATCTCAATTTCCTCTAGCTGAGCAGAAATTTTTCTTTCAGTGGGAACTGCAAAACTTGATCACTACAATTGAAACTCTTTTCTTTTTAATGTCCTGACATCACAGGCTCTAAGTAAAATTTTATAACTAATTTACAGATGCAAAAAGAAAGTACTAGCAGATATCATAAAATTAGGAGCAAGTCCTTTTTAAAATATGTTATTTCATACTACTTTGCAGAGGATCTACATTCTATGACTTTTGAAGTGGGGGACTGTGAAGGAGCAGTTAAGATCCAGTGGCTTTTTTCACCTATCTGTATTGAAGATGATTCTCACAAAGATGCCAACTATTTAGTGGGGTTTCTACAACACAGGTCTCAACTTTTAGTTTGCTCTCTACTAGTGTTTTGCAAACCCCTCTGAAAAGAGGAAAGCTTAAACTTTTCAGGCTTGATGTGACTGTGCTAATCTTCAAGAAAACAGCGTGGTAGGCAGCAATCTGTACATCTCAAAGTTTGGGAATTTCTTGTCTAGGAAATGAATGTGTTTTTTAATCGATGACATCCTGAATCATGCGTTGTATTTTGTATGTTTAATTTTTCTCATGCGTCAGAGCTGCCTCAGTCGTGCTTGTAGGTCTCAGGTCATGCAGAGTCTCCTGCCTTTCTGTTATACAGTGTTAGTAACTTTCATTTCTTCTCAAATCTATAATGCTATCCCTCCTCCCCTAACCTTTTGCTTATAGGTCCAGGAGCAATCTTTTACTGACTTTATTGGCCTGCTGCACGCTTCTGCTGCTGGCTGTTCACTGAGTAATGGACCTTAGAGTTGAAACATTCTTGTTAGAATTTTGGTTTTATTCCTGGATTCTAAGGAGAGTTAAGGCTAGGCGTCAGTAGCTCTGGTGCCTGCAGTACATTCTAAAATAACGCAGCTCTCACGTTTTGCTTGCTAAACATTTAATGGCAAAACTTCGTTGGCAATTGGCAGCTCTCACGTACGCCTTGAAAAATCTCCTCTAGTGTTTTATTGTGGAACTTGCTGGGACCGGGAGAGTTTATGGGATTTGTCATCAGTGAAGGGAGGGGAGATGTGTCTGTCCTGTGGTGCAGTCACAAAAGTGGAAAACAAATCCTTAGATAGCACTGTGTCTATAACTGGGACACCTTGGTGTAGAAACAAAAGGGGAGTAGAGGTTCTTGGGATCTTAAATCCCATCTTGCGTCTTGGAATAGGCAAGGAATATTGGGTAGAGAAACAAAAGGGGACTAGAGGTTCTTGGGATCTTAAATCCCATCTTGCATCA
Source organism: Baryphthengus martii (assembly GCA_013396935.1). Lineage (NCBI taxonomy): Eukaryota > Metazoa > Chordata > Aves > Coraciiformes > Momotidae > Baryphthengus > Baryphthengus martii. Next base: position 88,329 of record VWZK01009009.1, on the reverse strand, counting down.
TGGAATAGTCAAGGAATGTTGGGTAGGGAAACAAAAGGGGAGTAGAGGTTCTTGGGATCTTAAATCCCATCTTGTGTCTTGGAATAGTCAAGGAATGTTGGGTAGGGAAACAAAAGGGGAGTAGAGGTTCTTGGGATCTTAAATCCCATCTTGTGTCTTGGAATAGTCAAGGAATGTTGGGTAGGGAAACAAAAGGGGAGTAGAGGTTCTTGGGATCTTAAATCCCATCTTGCATCTTGAATTGTCAAGGAATATTGGGTAGCATGAAGTTTAAAAAGTGTCAAATGCTCTGGAGGAGCTGAGTCCCAGCTAGTTTTCAGAGCACACGGTGTGCGTGAAGTGGGTACGCTCTTCACTCTTGCGATGCTTTGCTCCTGTTTCTAACCGGTTGGTTATAGAAAAGGAAAAGTGATCCAAAAGCTTCCCAGGGAAAGCAGATTGACACACTAATGAAGGGCTAACAGCACATATAATTAGTGGCTCATATAGTAACAAAGATAGGCTCATGGGTTAGGCTGTGATGATATCTTAGGATAGGATAGGAGATAAAAAAATGATAGGAATTACTGGAAAAAATATGAAAAAAATGATGCTTGCACAATTTGTAATACTGAGTTGATATTTCCTTCAGTTTGCTCTCGGGTTCTAGTGCTGTGTACAAATTGCAGAGTAAAAAGCTTGCTTCTGGGTCTCTGCCATCAGCTTCTGTCAAATCTTGGTTTACTGTTTCTAGGAAGAATAGCAATGGAACTCTTACCCTCAACATAAAATTATGTGGTAAATAATTGGTACAGATGCTGTTACTCACCTGAGACAAAAGAGAACAAAAGGAGAAGCAGGGTTTAATCTGTCTTGTGGGTCTGTGTGGTGTGTACATCCGCAGAACTAGTCAGCCTAAACTCCTGTTTAGGAAAGGAAAATGTGTGCCTTTAAGAAATTCTTCGTTTGAACCATAAATCTCAATTTTCTGAAGCAAGAAGCTGAGACACTAAGGTAAAATGAACTAGGCTGGTCTGGCATGTAACGTGTAATACAGTGAAACTTTTTGGGCAGGATGAATTGCTTAAAGAAAAAGCAGTGTCTCTGAGACACGCTCTTTTCTAAAGAGATCTATTGGAGATCTAGTAATCCACCTTTTAGAGCAGATTGAATCACAGTGCTGTTAAGCCTCTTAATGGGCTGCATGGGATATTACAAAACAGCTTCTGCCTGTCTCTTTCAGAGGCTGTTTGCAGGATTTTGTGGGATAGGAAAGATGAGCTGCTTCGGAAGGAAGGATCTGATCTGAATCTATTTATTGGTAGATGTCTGCATTGCATGAAGCGAGGATTGTGGGTGTAGCGAAGTTCTGGTATAGTTAGGGAAAACTGCAGCGTTTGTTTTTAAAACCGTAACTAGTCACGTGGACTACCTGGTCAGTAAGCTCACCACTTAGAAACCCCAAACTCTCTAATGCTGACAGATGAACTAAAGGACTTGAGAGACTGTGAATTAGAAGAAAGACGGCTGAATATTTTCTGTGATCTAACCGTCTCTTTAATGTTTTCCCCCAGACCGTAGTTTGGCTTGCTGGCGGCGTATGGCTGGTAGAAGCTGTGATCGTCATGGGCTGTGGTTTGCTGGTCCTTCATTTGGTGAAAATGGTCAAGAGGTCACACCACTGAAATGTTCTGTCATTAAAAATGACCCTGTTTTGGAGTGTGATAGTAGTACAGGTGTTAAATATGGAACTTTTGGGGGATTCCATTTATAGTTAGCCCCAAAATGTTACTGATGTGACTAAGGAGACCACTGCAAAGCAAGACTCACAGAGACCTTATGAAATTGCACTCTTGCTTGATCCTTAAGTGCTTTCAGAATCCTGCTTTCTTACTCTAGAGAAACAGGAAGGAAATTCCTTCTCTGAAAAATATTGGTATAGCAACTGTGGTCCTTTAGGTGGCATATTTAAATTATAATCAAGGTTTTTATCTGTCTGTGCTGTGATAGTTTGGCATCCGTTTCTTACGACCAAACAATTCCTAATTTTGGTGTGGTCACCTCAAACCTCGTGTGCATCTAAGATCCTCGTGTTTACGCGTGGGAGCGTTTTCTCTGAAGATTTATTTTCAAACCACAGTTGGTTTCTTATTGTGGGAACTGTTATATTGAACTGTTAAAGAATCTGCAGGAATTTGATTTCAGCTAATGCATCTGCAATGTTAGTAAGCATTTTGTATCTTCTGTTCCTGCAAGCTTTTATCCTGTTGATTACTGTCTGATTTTTTTCTGGGTGGTTTAAACATAACAGGTTTTTGATGGAATTTTCTTGACAGGTTGACATTTGTGTGTATCCTGTCATTTAGAGAAAAGCCCCTTCTGATTTTATACGAAGATGGTTGAGAATGTGCCAAGTGGACAAAATAGTAAATCTTTCCTTACTGCTGAGATTTGTTGTTAATTCAGACAAGTTACATTCAGTTACATGTGGCTGGGTTTGTTCTCTCTGTTTTGCTCTGCCAGGGATGGAACCTTCTGGAATCTAAGAATGAGAAGCTAAATCAAAATTGATTGAGGCTTCCCCCCGCCCCCTTCCATCTTCCAGTAACAAAACTTTGGGTTTGCCATGCACTAAGAAAGCTCTCTCTTGTCTGCAGGTGTTGCTTTTGAATCCAAGACTAAGAGAAAATGTCTTTTAAAGCCACATCTCCTCCTTAGAGAGTAGATAGATGTGTTTCATGATCTGGGTCGGATTTGTAGGATGTGATGAATCTGTGCAAACAGAGAGGAAAATCTGGAGGTTTGACTTAACGTTCGAGAAAGAAATGGTCCAGAAAAGCTTGAGCACTGGAGTTCGTGTTGCATAGGGAATGGCTTGCCGGTTTTTCACACAACTTTGACATTTATTTATTTTAATTTAAGGGTTCTAAAGCTGTTAAATAGCTTAGCATAAGGTATTAACTGTAGGATGCAGGGGAGGGGTAATGTCCTAGTGGCAGTTAAAAAAAGTTGTCTTTGTAAGTTTGTGGCTCTTTTTCCTCTTTATTTTATTTCTCTAATCTAGAAGCAATAAAGAGTCTGATTAGGAGGCTGTGGAGACAGCAGTTCTATAAAGTGTGTTGGGGGCATGGGAGAGGGTTTTTGAGGGGGTTATTTTGTTGTTTGTTTTTTTTTTTCTTAAATGCTTGCAGTCCTTTTTGGATTGACAGTCTGGAGTTGCACAGTATAGAACAAACCAGAAAACGTGTAGAGAAAGCTGAGAAGAGTGCTAAAGCCTGTGAAATAACCTCTGTAAAAGGAGTGACAGACTAGGACTTGAACAAGGGTGAACTGAAGCCGGGAAGGTAGGAAGCTGAGTTGTTTGTGGCAAGGTAAATGGAGTGTGATGGTTCTTGGTTTGGAACAGGTGGTGAGTGAGAAGATGCACAACCAAGAGGAAGTGGTTCTTCTCACAGCACATAGTTAAGCTACTAAACTCCTCGTTGCAGGATGGTCTTGATACTAAAAACTCAGATGCTTTCATAAAGCACCTGACCAGCTTCACAGGGAGGAGTTGGGTGGTGTCCATCAAGCGTCATTAAATACAAAGCCACTGTCCTCTGATGAATGAAAGGGCAGAGTAACACAAGACCCAATGGAGTTTTGAAAAAGTTTCATTATTCTCTTTAAAGCAAAACAAAGCCACAACCCCCAGTGTTTATAGGATTGTTACACATACCCCGTTCCTTGACTGAAGTGTGAGGTTTCAGAAGTTGATTGATTTCCTTCAAATCTTGCAGGAGTGAAGATCTCAAGCTGAACTCCCCGTGGGCTTTGTGGAAGTCGACTGTGGGATACAGAAGAGGTTATACCATGGCTCTAGCTGAGAAAACCAGTAAGGTGAGCTTGTCAAACACCAGAGGTTCCTCAGAGGACCCCCAACCTTGTAGTTGAATCCGTATGAAACCAGACTCCTTAGTTTCACTGCCTGTGAAATAACTTGTTTAGCAGGGAGTGCTTTTAATCTAATGGCTTGAGAATAACTAAGGTGAGAGGCTGTTTGTTTGCCAGCTTCCTTTTCAGAGATTTTCTTTTTGAAGTTCAGTTTTGAAAAGATACTCTGAAGAGCTATGTTTCCTGGATTTTATTGAGTTGGCAATAAACCATCTGATTTTCATATTTCTAGCTACTTTGCACTCCAAGTGGGAGAACTGGTTATCTTTTTGATAGCTGCAGATTTATTTTTTTAAACCTCAATGTTAAGGATGCAAGAAAAGTTTTGGAGAGGTTTTCATGTAGAAAAAATTGGCATTGGGACATAACACCTTCAAAACCAGGTCTGAATATGAATGTTTTTAGTCAGACCTTATTTGATTAAATGCCAAATGACCTGGTAAGCAGGAGTTCAGCACAAATAAGCTGAACTCTCAAGTTCTCTTCCTTCCTACTCTTCTTCCCCTTCTCTTGACTCATTCCCAGGACTGCTGAACATATGCAGCCTACATCCAAACATTTTATTACCCGTTTTTATAACTCCAGTCAAAATATTTAACGAGACATTTTATTTAGCACTAAGAGTACATCCAACCCAAATGTTTCGTGTCAGCCTGTAAAGCTTTGTTCATTTATTGTAATTACAGTATTGATTGATAATGCTAAAACTAATTAGAGTAACCAAATTAAGTCTTGTGTGTCAGTCTGAGCTTTGCTAAACAGGAAGCTTTTAAGAGGGAGAAGGTAAAAGTCCAAAGTTGTGCCGTCAGAACTTTGCATTAGAGCCGTTCCATGCTGCAATGTGGAGGAATATGCCAAAAATAAGATAAATCAGGCATGTTCCTCTTGTTCCTCTGTGCTGCCCAGCTGATTTCTAATGTAGCTGGAAAAGTTACAGATTTCAGCTTTGCCAATGTTAATAATTGTTAGGACACCGACTTGCAAAGTTTCTAACTGGAGAACGTGAGCACCGCTGATTTTTCAGAGCAATTTTCATTCTTGCTCTGTTGAAATTCCCTTTCTTCAAGCATACTGATAATGTGATTTCAGAATCTGGTGGTTAACTGCAGCACAGCTTAGCAAACCTTTTGCAAAAAACCCTGAAGGATTTCATAACTCATCTGTGATATAACTTTAGAAGAATTACAGGACGATAACTTGGCTTATTTTTATGCAACTATATAATCTCATCTCTTTATTTTTAGGTATGCTTGGCAGTGCCAATGGACTATTTATTTGCATCAGATACACTTATATGAAAAGACCACGTTTCCAAAGAGCTTAAATATTAATTTCATCTTCTGAAACAGCATGGCAGGTTTCAAACGAGGATATGATGGAAAAATCGCAGGATTATACGACTTGGATAAAACTTTGGGCAGAGGCCATTTTGCTGTGGTCAAACTCGCTCGACACGTCTTTACAGGTGAAAAAGTAGCGGTAAAAGTCATTGACAAGACCAAACTGGATGCTCTGGCCACTGGACATCTCTTTCAAGAAGTGAGATGCATGAAACTAGTGCAGCATCCCAACATAGTCCGGCTGTATGAAGTGATTGATACCCAGACAAAGCTTTACCTGATCTTAGAGCTGGGTGATGGAGGAGATATGTTTGATTACATCATGAAACACGAAGAAGGTCTGAATGAGGATCTGGCAAAAAAGTATTTTGCTCAAATCGTTCATGCGATATCCTACTGCCATAAACTGCATGTGGTTCATAGAGACTTGAAACCAGAGAACGTCGTCTTCTTTGAGAAACAAGGACTGGTGAAGTTAACTGATTTTGGCTTCAGCAACAAATTTCAGCCTGGAAAGAAGCTCACCACCAGCTGTGGGTCTCTTGCCTATTCTGCTCCTGAGATTTTACTTGGGGATGAATATGATGCGCCAGCCGTGGGTACGTCCTCTTTGAATTCAACCAGTAATCTCAGCTTTTAAGTATTGTGATGTTGTACCACCCTGTTTTCTCTCTCTGTCAAGATAATGGCACATGTGGAAGTCAGCTAACTGGCAAAAAAATAGCATTATAACCTGGATGAGTTACTGCCGGAGCAGCTCTGTTTGAAGGAGATGTTCAGCCCTTCTCAGAAATGCTGACAAGTTGGTTTTGCATGAAATGATGCAATCGTACACATTGCAATTGGCTTTTCTGTTAATAATAATGTGAACGCAATGTATGTATTTGTGCTTGCTTTGTTCGAGGACTCGTGCCTTTTCAGAAAAGTGCCTGGGTTTCGTTTTAATATCGTCACCCCTGCCTCCTGTGCAGTCCCTCCTCCCCGTGAAAAATCCCCACCAGCCAGTAGTTGTCTTTGCTCAGTGTAGCCTTGGGAGCCTGGGCTGCTCGGCTGTTCTTCTGCGAGCTGGTAGGAATCCAGTTTTGGTTTTGCAGATCCATGGTGATTGGCAAAAGGATTTCTATTTAGAGCTAAATGTTTTAGATGAGTTGCTTCTGGTGTTGTTAGTGGCAAGCTAGAGATGCTAACTTCAGAGTTCTGCTGTGTTCTCTGTCTTTTTATTTAGAGAATTTCCTGAAGCGTGAGTGTAACTGGCTGTAGTGGCCTCTGAAAAGTGCATTTGTTAAATATTCCATCCAGTGCCTTACGTGAATTATTTCTCAGAATGGAGTAGCAGTCACATTTTGGAGGGCGAACAAAAAACCTGAAGTTTTGATATCGCTGGATTCGTAGAGGAGGAGATCTGGCTGATGGAGAGTGGATTCATGTGCACAATAGGAAAATTAGAAAAAAACAATTCTTCTAGCTGATTAAGGGTGCTAGTTCAGTTTTATTTCTGAGAATATTTAAATACACTTCAGTGGTTAGCTTTTGAGTTTTAAGATATTTCTGCACGTGTGTAGTGCTTTATTCCCAAACTGAGTGACTAAAGTAAGCGTAAGGGCCAGTGGATATGTACAGTCACATTTTATGCAGTAAAAATGCTGAATATAAGAGCTGACAGAATCAGTATCAGTAATTTGTGTCTTTCTGTGCCGTGCTGTCCTGTGTGCTTGTGTTAGTGGGCACACTTCTCCGCCTTCTCCCTGCTGTGTCTCTCACTGATGGAAAAATGGAGTCAAATTTGAAAAATCAGTGGAAATGAACTTTTAATATTTTTTAGAAGGAGGCAGATGGAAGGAATTGGTTGTAGAATACTTTTAGGAAGTTTCAGTCGTGAGGATATCCCTGTCACGTTGACAAAGAATTGGTTTTTATGTTCTCTGGGAATTTGTACACAGGCAGTAAAACGTCTTTTTTTTTTTAGTGAAAGGGGAGTCAAATTTTTGTGTAGTATGCCATCCTTTGATTCTACTCTCTCCTCCTCAATCTGATGACTTTCTTTACAAGAGAGTAGTTGTAAGATGAGAGTGTAACGTCACACGTGTTGGAGCCTTGCGTTCAGCAGTGAAGTTCTGATGGGACAGGGCTGTGAGGAAAGGTGGCTGTGAGCCTGGGAAGTTCTAAGTACATCTGTGCTCGCTAAGCTACAGAGGAGGAAAGGCAAAGTTCGGGAAGTTCAGTAAGGACGATTGTAGAGTCCTGCACCTGGGGAGGAATAACCCCAGGCATCAGGACAGGTGAGGGGTCATCCTGCTGGAAAGCAGTGCCATGGAGAAAGACCTTGGAGTCCTAGTGGAGAGTCAGTTCTCCATGGGACAGCAATGGGCCCTGGTGGCCAAGAGGGTCTCCTGTNACTCAATGATCTCCAGAGCTCCCTTCCAACCTCTCCCATTCTGTGGTTCCATGAGAAGCTGTGAGGATGGTCTCTGGTTACTACCCTCTCTGCTAAACTGTAACAAGCGTAGGACTGTTTCTTAGTCATCTTGCTCTGCTCCCCAGAGAAATGTGTTAAAAATACTTCCAACTGCTGTTGTGGAGCAAGATTTCACTACGACAAATACATCTCCACAGCCAAAAAAGATTTACCTTATGCACCTTGCAAACCAGCATTCAGATTTCTTATGTTCTTAGTTCTAAACCACGTGCTTACGTTTAGCTTTTGCATGTAAAGCTGTACCTAGGCGTCAGGTTTTATTGACAAAGTACAAATTGCACATCTAAAAAGCCTTAGATAAAAAACAGTCTGTCAGAAAATAGGCAGGATTTCTTAATTTCATTTCATGTCTTTAGCATTTATAGACAAAAGAAGACCAGAAACATTGCAGTGAAACGTGTACATAAGCTGGCTGTGCTGTGTCCTGTGAGAACATGATTTTACACATAGGAAAAACTTCCTTCTACACTTAACCAATATTGGTTTTTTCTCTTGGCTCATTATTTTCTGAAGTAGTAGTACTGGAATTCCCACAGACTTGGTTTGATTTGTGTTTTAATGTAGATTCAGTAACTTCTGAATTGATGAATCTGAAACAGGCTATTTTGGAATAAAGGTGGGGTGGGGTGTGTGTGTTTAGTGAGATATTTCAATGGTAATGTTTTTTTGTTAAAATATCCTTACTGGAATTTGAGATGCAGTAGTTACTAAGAAATGAAGAACAACTGTTAATACTTTAATAGTTTTATGAACCAGCAAAACCCATGCTCATGTCTTCAGAGAAAAAGAAGTGCTAGTTGCCAGATGGAATGAAAATAAGAATAGTTCCTGATGATCATATCTGAGTCAAATAAAATAACATACATAGAAGAGACTGTTTCATCAGAGATAAGGCAATTATGAATTATGACAATTGGCTAAATACCATTTGCTCTTTATGCCTTTTTTTTTTTTTTTTTTTTTGAGGAGTGGAGGATGGGAAAGATTTCTCCTCATTCTCTTGTCTGCTGTGTTTTCTAGTAGTAATTTTAATTTGATTTGTAGTGTTTTAAACCAAGGAGAAAGCCCAGTTCTGCCTGTTTGTTTTTGAAAATGCTGGCATTCATTGTGGATGATCTCTTCCTCAGCCTTCTGCAACGGAAAATTAAACCCCTTTTTTACAAAGACAAAAAAAAAAATGGCCCAATTAATAGATAATGGCATCTCTGAAAATGAGGGAGATCAGTAAGCAAGTTCATTCAAAGCTTTTTTTTTTTGGTGTGAAATATTAAAGAATAGAAGAATAGTTCAATCAGCTAAAAATTAATTATCTATGGAAAAGTAATTTTTGTTCTTCACCTAAACTCTTCAAATTTTGTAACTGGTCCAGTTTGAGCATCTTCCAGATTTGACAGCGGCCTGGTAGCGTAAAAATACTTGTGATACATGGAGATGCTGAGATCAGTAACACAATTATTTTCTACTATCTTGCTACTGACTTTTTCTGGAAGGGATGCAACTTTCAGCTTTTTAGCTTAGAGGGAATACTTTCCTTCTTTTCTTTTTGAATCACAAGTATATCAACAATATAATAGGCACCATTCAAACAATTCAATAGTATGGTAGCAGCTTTTATCCTTATATACAGTAGTGTGTCATTTTTCATCGTTGTTTCAATAGAAGTCTCATTTTCTGCTGTGTTTGACTTTTATGATTTTTTTACTGTGTTTTGATCCTTTGGGCAATTATGTGAAACTCTGCTATAACTGTCAGTGTTCATTCTGTTTTTCCCCGGCCCGTGCTGTGAACAGGATCTTCAATCTCAACTTGTAACCATCACAGAATCGCTGTGCTTGGAAAAGACCTTTAAGATCATCAAGTCTAACCGATATCTAACTCTGCCAGGGCCACGACTACACCATATCCTGGAGCACTGTATCTTGACAGCTTTTCGATACACCCAGGGGTGGTGATTCAACCGCTTCCTTGGGCAGCCTGTTCCAGCCTTTCACAACACTTTCAGTAGACAAGTTTTTCCTCATGTCCAACCCAAACCTCCCCTGGCACAACTTGGTGCCGTTTCCCCTTGTCCTATCAGCTGTGACTTGGGAGACCAACACCCACCTCTCTACAACCTCCTGTCAGAGAGCTGTAGAGTGAGAAGGTCTCCCCTCAGCCTCCTTTTCTTCAGACTACACACCCCCGGCTCCCTCAGCTGCTCCTCACAGAACTTGTTCTCCAGACCCTTCACTGGCTTCGTTGCCCTTCTCTGGACCTGCTCCAGCACCTCCTTGTCTTTCTTATCCTGCAGCACCCAACAAGTGTCCCAGTGTTCAAGCTGCGGCCTCCCCAGTGCCGAGTACAGGGGGACAATCCCTTCCCTGCTCCTGCTGGACACCCTGTTCCTGATCCCAGCCAGGATGCGGTTGGTCTTCTTGGTCCCCTGGGCAGACTGCTGGCTCAGACAGCTGTGGATCAGCACCCCCAGGTTGCTTTCTGCTGAGCAGCTTTCCAGCCGCTCCTCCCCAAGCCCAGAGTGCTGCCGGGGGTGTCGTTGTGGCCTGAGGACAGGACCTATTTAACTCTGCAGATGAGAACTTGATACTGAGGTGCTGATGGGTGGAGCCTTTTTCAAGGCTTATCTTCAACAGATTGGGCTTTCTTCCAGAAATCTGCTCTGAAGAGGTTGTAGCAGCAATGGTGATGACATTCTGGTTACTCTCTTAAGACAGTGCTTAGAGTCACTGTCCAGGATGCTCCCACTGGGCATCCATTTCCATCCTTCGTTTATCCTGAGTCTGTTGACACTTCTGAGGTGGTAAAATAACATATAAACCTTTGTCATCTCCAGAAAAGTCGATGTGTTTTCTTTTTTGCTTAGTAAGTGGCTTCTAGTAGAAGACAACTATATTGTTCAACTGCTGTAGTAAACATTGCAATGAGAAATGGAGGAAACCCGACTGAATTTCCTCCAGGTGGTAAGATAATTGCCATCAGCGGGGGCGGGTTTGATATTGGGTTTGTCTACATTTGTCAATACTACATTTTTATTCTTCTTCTTATTTTCATAAAATCTCTTTTAGTTTTCTCTTCTACTCTTGAAAGTCTCTCTCCCTTATTCCCTTCCCCTTCCCCTTTGGATTAACAGAGAGCATCTGTTAGTTACCTAGTGGCTGGCCCAGCCTCTAACCCTTGGCACCCGTCATAATCTGAAAGAAACGAGTTTAACAAGCAGACTCAAACAGTGTTATCTCCATAGCTGCCAGTGTGTCTCTTTCAAAGTGACTGTGGATTTTTAGCTGCTTAAAATAACAAACTCACATGTCTGATTTCTGAGGGATGGTGGAAATCTGAGCTAATCTTAAGCTATGAGGATCCCTTATATCACATAAAGTGCTTCTCTTAGGAGGAAATCAGGAATTTTGGAGACGAATAAATGGCAAATGAAATGGTGAAGGCCAGCCTGGTGATGAAGCAGATGAATCCAGACATCCTTTGTAGAAACTGAAAGGTACCAGATGTTTGCCAGCCCTGTGTTTAAGTCAGGCAGGCGTAGGGAGACAGCTAAGGACAGAGTTTTGTTTCTCTGGCACTGACTTCACGCTATGTAAGGAAGTTTCCTATACACAGCCCTGGTTGTCACGGATCTGGAAGTCCTGCCAAACAGTCCTTTCCTGATCAACATTACTTAATGACTTTAAAAGCAGGAAAATATTTTCTACTGCAGCCTGCTACCAGTGCTTTTAAACGTCCAAATCTTTCGTTTTATTCTTGTTACGGCAATGGCAGTTTCAAGGGACTAGTACCCAATTTAAAGGCTGAATTTCATCTTGAGATCTTCACTGTGCTTTGGGAAGAGATCTTGTTTGGGGCATTGCAGTCGACAAGTGTGCCTTCCTTCACCAAAATGATTTGCAGTTTTGTAAGTTAGAAGCGCGATAAATGCGCGCAGCGCGCCAGGCCTAAATTCTGTTTGAGTGAAAAAAGGGAGACACTGAAAACCAAAGTCTTGTTTCAGTTGTTTCAAGTCTTGTTTGAATCTGCTGCTCTAAAGGTGGGTCTCTGTAACCTTGCCTGCCCTCTCTTCCTTCAGGTAAGACTCTCAAATCTCAAATGGGCACCTGAGTTCTGTGTTAAAGGAATATAACTGAAAATATTCGCCGAGTCCTTGGCCCAACACAAAGAGTTTTGCTCATAAAACCTGCTCCTTTATCTGGTTAAACTATCCAGTAGTAAATTTATTACAGTATCTAAAAGTTTTCTCTAAATTTTTTTTTTTTTTGACCGTTTAACTAGGCCTATAGCTAATATCGTGTCTTAAAATGGTATGACCGAGGTGTAAAGGTGGAGGAAAGGTAGATCTCTGCAAAGTTCTTTACTCTGTCAAATCATATTTGCATTGAACTAAAGGTGGGGGGTTTGTTTTGATGTTTTTTTTTTGTTTTTTGGTTTTTTTTTTAATATATAAAAAGCTCATTTAATGGATCTCAGAAAAGCAGTTTTGCTCTGCATTTAGATCTCGCCCTTAGAGTTCTGCATTCTATGATTTTTGTTTGGTTTTTTTTTGACTCTGAGCCTTTGCAACCCCTTAGTGACCCAGTGCCATTCAGTGAAGGGTAAAAATGTCAATAGATGTTGTTATCTTTGCTTTTAAATGTATATCTGCAGCTTCTAATCACATGTGAAGGCAGGAGAATGTCTTGGCGAGGATTTTTCTGCTGAGTTGACATAAGGTATATCAAATGAAGAAGATACTATAAGGGCTCCTTCACCTAAAACAAACAAAAACCCCAAGCAAAATAAAAACCGGACAAAACCCCCCCAAAAAAATCTGGTAAATAAGCACTTTAACAACAATAATCATCTCTCATTCTCTTTTACTGACTTCTCAAAGACGGTCGTGCTTAAAGAGCTTGGCCTCTGTCAGCCTGCTGCTGCTATCTGGAAAACGAGAATTTGCCCAAATGTACTGTGGTTCTTCCATGAAATGAGTGAACAAAAATTGTATCATGAAAGGGAAGAAAGCATTTTAATTTTTTTCAGTCTTACTTGCAGTATATCTTCTGGATTTTGCTGAAAAATACGCAGCTGCGGATATAGTAGAAAGTGCAGATACAGGCTGGATTTCTTTTCTGTGTCTTTAAAATGGCTTAAACCTAATAAATCAGGTGCATATATTCATATTTTCTACGTACACTATAGTCATTTAACAGATAACAGATCTTTTAAATATTTCAAAATGCTGTGTGGGTATGAACTCAGGATTTTGGAGTATCTGCTTTGAAGAATTTAGCTTCTAATGCTTGGAGTTTGAGTTCGGCTGAAGGCTGACAAACCAACATGCTTAAGCTCATTTGCATGTTGGGAGGCTCGGTCACCTCTTTCAATGCAGAAAAGGTGTTTCCAAATAAGACTTTTAACCCTCAAATTTATGGATCCTTTTTACAAAGAGGAGACATTTCCCCTTTTTAGTAGTGTTACCTACGCCAAGCTACAAGTGGCTTCCAAACAAGGGAAATAATAACTTTATAACGTAAAACCCCACAGGGATTCCTGTTATCTGTTCTGGAGACTTTTTTTTTTTTGGTTTGTTCTGTGGAGGATTTTGGTTGGTTGGTTGTTTTTTGTCTGTATAGTCTTGGGGCTTGAGTCTTGGGGCTTGAGTCTTGGGGCTTGAGTCTTGGGGCTTGAGTCTTGGGGTTTTTTAAGTTGTGTTTTTGTTTTGGTTTGGATTTTTTTGTTTTCTTTTGCCAGAAAGATGTGCCAGTAAAAATCATGAATTTTTCTTTTTTATATTACAAGCAGTGTTGTGTGTGTCAGAAAAAGTGTCAATATGAAATTTGGTGGTAGACTGGGAAGGGCATCATACTGTTGTCACTTTAAGAATTGCGCAGGGTTGTTGGCTGAGTAACTGGGGTAGTTAGAAATAGCATTTCAAATGAAGTCACTTTGAAAATTCGTTTAATGTTTCCTATTTTCTCTCAGCTTTTTTTTTTTTTTTTACCACTTCCTTTACACTGTGTTTGGCGTGAGGAGTGAGAAATAATTCTGGTTGAGAGCTGAATTGAGATGTGTGCTGGTTTAAATGTTCAGGTTCTATATGTTCACTCTCTCACCATTCCTGTAGTTCTTGCTGTGCTGCCTCGTGCTTTCATTTGCTCAAACAAACACCTACAAAGTGCTGCTCTGTGGACTCTTCTAAAAAGCTTCATGCTGAAATGATATGTGAAGTGCTTTATCCTATATTTCTTTATCAGAACACTAGAAGAGATCGTAGCACAATGTAGATTTTTAGGCAAAGTGAAGGAGCCGGGAGGGCACCGATACCTAGAATAATAGAAATGCACAAATTTACGTTTTATGTGCTTGCAAAAAATGGGTTGTTCTTGTTGTGTGCTGAGAGAGAGAGAACGCACCCAAATTATGGGCCACTTTCCATATAAGCAGTAGGATAAAGTTGTAGGTAGGTTTAAAATATTAAAGGTGGTACCTCCCAGCTGAAATTATCGCTCTGTCTTGCGAGGCTTTTTCAAATCCTCTATTCAAGAACAGGTAGCTTTCTGGCATCAGAATATCCAAGTAGTAATGATCTCGCTGAATCCTCAACAGGTGAGTAGTCGAGTTGTATTTGCAGGTATGGTGCCCCAGCCTCAAAATGCTCAGTTCCTCCAGGATTGAGGCCCTAGGAAACCTAACAAAACCCCAATAATTGTTGAGTTAATAGCCTGCACTTACTGCAAATTAAGAGCTCTAAAGAAAATTGCCAGGTAGTGCCTCTGTTCCTCCATCAGCTAAACCATCTGAATGGGTTCTAACTGGCAAAACGAGTCACCATTCTAGGGATGAATGTGTGTGATTTACATTCTTGAATAAAAACTGTAGCCAACCTTCAGCTTTAAATGTATTTCAAGTATTTTGAGTAGGCCACAGAAAGCAAGGTCACTGAAATTTCCAGAGGGTGACTTAACTGAAGATTAAGAGCGTGGCCTTTTCTCTAAGCAGGTATTTGAGCGAGTTATTTATTTTTATGCAATAGGAAATATTTCTCTATACTTAAGCTTCCTGGGTTGAATACAGTGAAATTGAAATATTTTCTTTTAAGAGTTTGCCTAGAAAAGTTTTGAACTCAGTATTAGCTTTCCCTGCAAGTAGCTACCAACTAAATGGCTTCATGCCCAGCAGTGCTGCCTTTTTTTTTTTTTTTTCCCATCTTTCATTGGGGAACAAGAAAGTTGCTAAATGTTCTTTATTTTACACAAACAGGAATTAGAAGGAAACAAAAGAGACTTCTGTGGTGTAGTAAAGATCACCCTTCGTTGTTGCGTTTGCTATTGTAAAAATACAAACCACCCCACACTTTGTAGTATGATTGGTTGTGCATCCTTGAAGTCATGGATTGCAATTTTTTTTCCTCCAAAATGATAAAAGCTGTCGAATGATGGAACTACTGTGTTTTTGACTTCAGTGGAATTACAAATTCCGTAAGTGATGGTCATAACCAAGGGTGCAGTAATAACCCCAGTACGCATCTCAAGACTATGTGGTGGGTTTGATGGTAATACTTTCGGTTTCCTCAACGGTTATTTTAAAATACGCTGTTTCTTTACAGATATCTGGAGTTTGGGGGTCATCCTCTTCATGTTGGTTTGCGGACAACCACCATTTCAAGAAGCAAATGACAGTGAAACTCTGACTATGATAATGGATTGCAAATACACAGTGCCACCTCACGTGTCCAAAGAATGTAAAGAGTAAGTAGAGTACTAAAGAACTTGGAAGCATTTCTGAGTGGATTCTCCTTACCTTTGGGAATTTCCCCATACCATACGATCAGGGTGTGGAATCTTTCTTGCCTGTTAATAAGGTTTTATGCCTACTGCTTTTGCTTGGCTGTTAGTTTTTCTTCACATTGAGTAGTTTCATGGGCACCAGTATTGCGGGTTTTTATTATTCTTTCTGTCTCTCACTAAAAGTTAATCCCATGATGGTGGGGTTTTTTTGCCAAATAGGTTTTTCCCACTCTTAATTTTGAAAACTTAATTTTGATTTTACACACTGCATCTTTCTTTTATGTGTCTCAGTTGTCATGCATTTTATAAATGATGGAATAAGCTGCTCACCACTGCCTGGCTTTGGCCACCGCGCTTGCTGGACAAACTACAGGGTGTTGCTGGGAGTATTTTGCAGCCGGGGTTAAAAATGTAATGATTCCTATAGATTTCTGTTCAAAATTCAAAACTCCACAGCAAGTTTTACTCATCTCATACTGAAATGACAACTCCAAATCAATATTTGAAGCAATTCAGGGAGAAAAATATTCTGTCTGCAAATACCATATGCCACGTGGGAATCATGACTCATTTTGATGTGTTGTTTTTCTGCAGTGTGCACTGCAGCTTTTTTTATATATATATATACACACACACATATATATATATATATTCCAGTATTTCCCATGTTTCTCTATTGGTTAATGACCTCTTCAGTCATTTTAAGGTATAGCCCAGTTGCATCACTTGGACTATTTTCCAATGTTTGATTGTGTTCTTGAATCTGCAGTCGAGTATCTTTTCATTTTCGGTATAAAAGTCCAGATGTCTTTATAAATGCTTGAAAAATGCATTTGGCCCAGTCAAAAAAAACAGAGCGGCATCTAGGATTCTGGCATTTGAATAATATTTGATACAGCTGTGGTCATACTAATCATTATTTTATTTATTTATTTATTTATTTTTTGCACAGCCTTTCACTTAATATATTGGCTAATGCTGGAGGTGACCCAAGTAGGTCTGCTTTCTCAACATGATGCCTCAACAACGTCCAATCAGTTACCAAGTTCTCTAGGTTAGATTTTCTTAGGGAAAAGACTCCAGGAATATTTAAACTTTCTGCTTAAGAGAGAAAGCATTCTTGGTGCTTTGAGATGCATAAACAAGCTTATGGATCTTCTAATTTTCCATATTTTCTGTATTTTGTCTTCTATATTTCTGTTATTTTACAGACCAGCCTGTAGGCCACCTGGGACAGTTGCCCTGTAAGACTTCTTAAAAACAAGCAAACTAGAAGAAAAAGCCAGGTTAACAATCTAAGGATAGCAAGTGAAAGCTGCACTGTTTATGATAATTATAGTTTTAATAAGGAAGTTGTTTTGATTCGGCAATATCTGGGATGTCTGAGGATACTAGTTTACCGTAGAGACTTCTGAAGATCTAGGTGGACCGATGGCAGAACCTTTCTTCCCACTGCTGCTTTTTAAACGTGCGAGTTCCTTTTGTTTAGATTTGTTTTTTATTCCCAGTCTAATTACACGGATGTTGCAGAGAGACCCGAAGCGAAGGGCGTCTTTGGAAGAAATCGAAAACCACGCGTGGCTCCAAGGGGTTGACCCATCTCCTGCCACGAAATACAACATTCCTCTCGTGTCGTATAAAAACCTGTCTGAGGAGGAGCACAACAGCATAATACAGCGGATGGTTCTCGGGGATATCGCAGACCGAGACACCATCGTGGAGTAAGTTGGCAATTTTCTGCCTGCGCTTTGTTCTGCGCATCTCTCTTGTTTTGATCCAAGTGTTTCAATGTCAGGCCCTGCCCTTCACGAACAAAATACTGCAATCCTGCTCCATGACGGGAGAAATACTTCGGGAGACAAAACCTTAGGAAAAACCTCAAGAACAATGTGTTGGAACAGGAGTTGATTCCTGTGGTAGTTTGCCGTCTGGAAATCCAGGCTGTTGCTTGTGCTCCGTATCTCATGCGTGTTTGGAGGTGATACAATTCTGGCATTTCTCCCATATATTTTCAGTGTACCTGATTTTTTTAAATTGAAAAGATGATTCCTTTTCTTTATATATAATGCAAAATAATCGTTGTCACTGAGTGAGCTTGCTAGAAAGCTGTGTAGTTTTTTCTGATAGATTAACCCCCCCAACATTTCTAAAATATTCCAAAATTGAAAGGGGACTTGAAATTGCTTTCTCTATTTGTGTTTAAGCTGGAAAAACTCTTTTACCATTTGGAAGGGGAGGGGAGAGGTTGTGGAGAAGCAGCAGTCTGGCTTCTTAAGCCTTTAGGCGTATACCATTGGCAGCTTTTCTTTTAGACTGTCCGAATGATGCTTACAAAGTTAATTTTACCGTAAACGTAATGTAACGGCAGTGAAGTAATTAAGGTTTTTCCTCCAGTGGTTGGATAAACCAGTCCTAGTTCTTTGGGGTTGTATGTGCCAGTAGGAAGGTACATCAATGAAATACAATATCATCATTTCAAGAATGCTCAATTTTTTCATTTTTTGGATATTCTGAGAATGTCCTCATCCATCTGTAGCTGAAATTACTGGACCTGTTGGCTCTTTAGTTTTAATAAAACCAAGACGTGCTTGTGAAAGCATCAAAACCAGGCGGTTCTAGGCGCTCCTCCTGCTAGGAGAAGTACAGCAAGTTGTGAGGGATGCATGGCCAGTTTTTAGAAAAGCACTGATGATGTGTGGTTTGTTTATGTTTTCTACTTCCCATAGGGCACTGGAAACCAACAAGTACAACCACATCACAGCTACTTACTTCTTGCTGGCTGAAAGGATTCTGCGAGAAAAACAAGAGAAAGAAATTCAGACCAGATCTGCAAGCCCCAGCAACATCAAAGCTCAGTTCAGGTGAGAATTTAAGAATCTATATTTTTAACCTGACTTAATGAGAATATAATTAAATTGCTCAAGTGCTTCTAAAAAAAAAAACCAAAAACAACAACAGTGAAATGTTTATTCATTTCAAACTTTAATTTTTTTTTTTTTAAGAGTTGTGGGCAGTTCTGAAGCTCTTCAGAAATCAGTTACCAATAATAGTTTCAATTCCTATAATCTTTGGGAAATGCCTGATCAATTTGAAGTCCATATCTGAAGGAGGAAATTTTCACTCCTGCTGGGAAAGGGCATGTTCATCGACCTTCAGTTCCTCATACAAATTGAGTATGGAAAAAAAGTAGTTGCATAATCCATGGACGGGGAATTAGTTACAAGTGAGAAATGACTCTGAATGTGGTATTATGTTGTTAGCTTTGGTTCCTGTAGTGTGCTGAACATCCCCCAGATCAAGCTTAGAGCAAACATCTGTAGCTTATCTTCTTTC
Source organism: Baryphthengus martii (assembly GCA_013396935.1). Taxonomy (NCBI): domain Eukaryota; kingdom Metazoa; phylum Chordata; class Aves; order Coraciiformes; family Momotidae; genus Baryphthengus; species Baryphthengus martii. The sequence continues at coordinate 69,499 of VWZK01009009.1, read as the reverse complement.
AGGTATCAGTTGATATACCTGTTGTCTAAGGAAAACTTGAATTATTTGCTTTAATCACCCATTGAAAGATACGGCTACAGATTTTTGAATTATTTTTTTTCAGTTTGACAAAAACACAATCCAAAAAACTTTACAGTAAGATTCCCTGAGATTTTTTTCAAAGCTTCAGCTTGTGACACAGTAAAACTAAAGGGGCAGGTGGGGTTCTGGCATCTAGCTGGTATTAATATGTTCAATTAGGCCATTTCTCTGCAACCAATTAGCAAAGCATCCCAGATTTTCAGGTACAGCAGCATATGCTTTAATCAAAGAAAAAAGGTGAATAGTGTAGTTTCTACCTGCACATTGATATTGGAGGATACATATTCTGAATAGCGTTGTTGTTTTTTTTTCTTAAACATTTTGGTTTAATTTCCTGAGATTAGTGTTAGACGATGAGTAGGGATCTGCTGGTGGTAACAACAAAAAACAAACAAACAAAAAAAAAACAATAAAAAAAATCTGTATTGGCTCATCTTGACAGTTTTTCCAGTGAAGACGGAGGTTGTGCTGAGGCATTTCCATTAATTTTTGTTCTTACCTCCAGCCTCTTCAAAAGTTGCCTTTTAGCTTTTGGTAAAATATTCTTGGTAAGTATTCTTAACAATAATAACAATTGGTAGTAGCTAATCTCATCGTGAGAGAACATTACTAAGTGATGTTTAGAATTGCTGCCTGCCCTCAGTATTGTTAATCTGTCAGATTTAGAGAAAAAAAGCCAAAATAGTTTGCTCATTCCAACTCAGGGTTGCCTAAAATTGTCCAGAGCTCGGTGTTACAGAGCCCACCTTTCTGCAAGGGTGAGACTGGAACTTTGAAGTTCTCTCTTCATGCATCACCCTCTTATTTTCTGCCAATTTATTGTAAAAAACAAATCCAAGCAGAGCAATGAATGTATCTAATACTAAGTATTAGTTACAAAACAAATGCCTTTAGAGGAAAATTTTGTGTTTAACTTCAAATGAAAATTCTAAACCAGGGGAATTTGCTTGTAAATTGCTTGTAAATGTTCTGCCTCAGTCACTCTTTCAGTGGAAGTTCTGCTCCAGTGATATGAGGAACTGGAACAAACAACTTCACTGAATCTAAATCTTAATAGGAGTTTGTAAAGTTGAACAGAGTGGTTGAAGCCTGTGAGGATCAAGTTGTTTTTTCATGACATCTGCAGAAACTCTTGCCCTTAATGGTCCCAGCTGCTCCTCATCTTCGCGATGGTTCTAAATTCAAAGTGTTTCTATGCGATGGCCTCATAGAAGAGACAACAAAGCAGTGCATTTATTTGGTTTTGAGACTTCAAAAGATTTTTAAAATAATTTCAAAAAAACAAAACCAACAAACAAACTTCCTACAACCCGGAGCTTCTCTTCTGCCAGGGGACAGCCCATGGAGGAGGGCTCCCTCAGGCCGACGAAGAGTAAGAGCCACAGGACTCTTCCTTTGTGTGGTTTTTTTTTTTTGTTTTTTTTTTGCTTACAAACCAGTGTGTTCTTAAACCACAGTACATTCTTGACAGATTTAGATCTTCATTTCTGTAGTTCTGTTTCTAATTTATTTATTTAGTTAGTTGTTTGTGTTTAGAATACCCAGCACAGCAAACTAGGTCAGCGGTTCCCAGCGTGTCTGGCGTCCGCTGGGACCGAAGGGTCCAGGGTGCCAGTCGTGCAGCCCTTTCTTTTGGCATTCCCAGAATATTGTTGGGAATCTCTTGTAGCATGCTGTCCAGAAGTGAACAGAGATCTCCACTCCAGCTTTTCATGCAGCATGCTCGAGTAGCTTAGTTATGTAAAGTTAAATGATCACCAGACTTTTTCAAATGAAAGATAACTCTTGCTTTGAGAGGTTGGAAAAAATGTCTCTGCCTCCCCCAGAAATGTGGGGCTTCTGCTGAGCAAAGCAAGTGAAGAATATTCAGTGTTCAGATGTTGGCCTGGAGGTGTTGCTCTTTTGGATTAGGCTTTCAAAAGGGAGAGGAAAGGCTGCCAGTCTCTCTTAGTGTACTCTGCGGGCATCCTGGAGAAAATATTAGGATTTAAAGGAAAACAGAAATCGTCAGATACCAGCTCAGACGCTTGTAGCAGCCGATGTCTTTCTGACCTCCGTGGAAAACTGATTTACACTCCCGTGTTACTTTCATTTTGATTTGAGCCAGTGCTACTCTAGGGTCATGCAGCTTATTCTAGTGTCCTATTCTTAAGCGGCTGGAGTCCTGAATTCCTGCAGCTGTGTTATTCCAGCTAAGGACAAATAAATGTATCATCTCAATTCACCGGTGCTGAAAATTAAAGGAGATTTTGTAGCATAGAGCTTGGTCTGGATGAGACACTGAAAAGGAGTGTGCTGCTTCTCAGATTTTCAGTCTCAGCCATGTTAATTCTCACCTAATTTTTTTATTAAGAATACTGGGGGAGGGGGGAAATAAAAGGTTGAGACAAATAAGATAGTATTGCCAACTACTTTTTAAGTTGTGCTTGAGTTTAGAGCTGCTCTTCCTCTGGGTACTGGTGGTGCTATACCTACTCCAGATTATTTCCTTTGAGACATTTGTCCTTACATTTTTAAAATTTTTTTTTTATTGCTTCATTTTCTGAGAGCAGTGAAATCTTAAGATTGCATTTGACAGTAAACAGCATGATTTCTAAACTCTGCTTTTGTATATATGCTGTTTCTGTGAAATAACAGCATTTCTAATGCCCTGGGAATGGTGGTGGTTTGTTGTTTGTTTTTTTTCAGTTCCTCACTCACCAGTGCTGTTAATTACAAACACGCCTCTCGGGAGGCCAGTTCGTAAGGCAGCACTTGTGCTTCTCGCGTGCGGAACTTGCATTTGCTTCTGTGTTCTGGGATGTTCACCACGGTCTAACTCTTTCTTTTCCCCTTTATAATTGGGTACGCAGGCAGTCGTGGCCAACAAAAATCGACGTACCCCAAGATCTGGAGGACGACCTCACAGCTTCTCCTCTCTCCCACGCGACCGTTCCTCAGTCGCCGGCTCGCACGGCCGAGAACGTTCTCAACGGCCACAGAAGCAAAGGCCTCGGTGACTCGGCAAAGAAGGAGGACGTCCCCGAGTTAGCTGGCCCGGCCCTCTCCGCGGTCCCTTCGGTCAGCTTAAAACCCGCTGCGAGCGGCCGGAAGTGCTTGTTCAGGGTAGAAGAAGATGAAGAGGAGGACGAAGAAGATAAGAAACCCATTTCTCTTTCCACCCAAGTCGTTCTGCGCCGGAAGCCTTCCGTTACCAATCGGCTCACCTCCAGAAAGAGCGCGCCCGTCCTCAACCAGATCTTTGAGGAGGGAGAGTCGGACGACGAGTTTGACATGGACGAGAACTTACCCCCGAAGCTCAGCAGGTTAAAAATGAACATCGCTTCGCCCAGCACGGTGCACAAACGCTACCACAGGAGGAAAAGCCAGGGCCGGGGCTCTAGTTGCAGCAGCTCGGAGACGAGCGACGACGACTCGGAAAGCAGGAGGCGCCTGGACAAAGACAGCGGCTTTACCTACTCCTGGCACAGGCGGGATAGCAGCGAAGGGCCGCCCGGCAGCCAAGGAGACGGCGGCGGACAGAGCAAACCGAGCGACGGGAACGGAGGGGTAGACAAAACGAGCCCGGGCGACAACAACAAAGGTGGGGGGAGTCCCTCCGGTAGCTCCAGCGGTAGCACCAACACTTCAGGTTCCACTCGGAGATGCGCTGGGTCCGGAAACTCGATGCAGTTGTCACCTAGAAGTGCAGGGGAACTGGTCGAAAGCCTGAAGTTAATGAGTCTCTGCCTAGGGTCGCAGATTCATGGCGGCACGAAATACATTCTGGATCCTCAGAACAGTCTGTCCTTTTCCAGCGTGAAAGTGCAGGAGAAATCGACGTGGAAAATGTGTATAAGTTCCGGCGGAAGCACGAACCAGGCGTCGTCCTTAGGCAACCTAAAATTTTTTTCTGACCGAATGGCAGACACGGCGAGCGAGCTGGGACGGATCAAGAGCAGGAACTTGAAAAACAACGTGCTACAACTACCTCTCTGTGAAAAGACAATATCTGTGAACATCCAGCGGAACCCGAAGGAGGGGCTGCTCTGCACCTCCAGCCAAACCAGTTGTTGCCACGTCATTTGACAGTGGCCTGACTCGAGTAGCTCCATCTACTTGACGGCGTCATTCTTCCTGCTCGGAGCTGGGAACACCGCCTCACGGAGCCCCTTCTCTTGTCTTAAGATTTTGAAGTGGGCTTTGAGCAGTTATTTATTACACTTTAAGTTTGTTTGCTTGACAATGCATGGTCTTTGCATGCTGCTAGCAGAGATGGTTTTCTTTTCTTTTTTTTTTTTTTTTTTTTCTCGACAAACCAGAATCTTTTATTGTGTAATTTTTACATTTATAATTTTACTATGGAAGATCTGGATTAAATGAAGTATCCGGATCCTCGTGTAAATGGAGCACTTAAAAGTTTCCTGTTCTGCACTTCAACAAAAGCTTCTCTCTCCCTAGTTTACTTGTGAAATGTTAATTCTTGTTCTGACCTTCTGTGATAACTGAAATCTGTGATATGTGGCATACTTCGACGTGTCTGAAACAGAACCAAAGCAATAATGTTTCGATGCTGAAAACTCTTCAGGGAGCTTTCAGATGTTCCAAGGCTTGTACAAAGCAGAGATGCACTGAGAATTAGTGATCTTGAACTATGATTTTAAACCCACACCTATTTGTCTTAAGCTATGACGTGGATAAAGTTGTGGCTCAAAAATCAAACTGAAAAGATCTTCTTTTGCTAAAGGCAGGGTTTTTTTGTTGTGTGGTTTGGTTGGTTGGTTTGTTTGTTGGTTTTTTTTAGGTTTTTATTTTTTTAAAAAGCAAGTAGATTTGTAAGGCAGCTTTCTCCCATAGAAATACGATAATACAAGCAGACAATCTTCTTTTTTAATATAACAAAGGTAAATTATGAAGTCTACTTCTGAGTTTTTACATGCTAACTGAAAATAAAGTATTTGTATGAATTGCTTTTGTTATTAGTATATCACAACATGTAATATGTTAGGTTCTTACCTTGTAAACCTCCTCTAATCCTCTCCTCCCCTCCCTGAGATTTCTAAAGGCAATAAGGGATGGAAAAACCTTTAGGCGATTGGATTCAAACTGAAATTGTCTGGCATTTACATTTTTCTCGTTATTACTCATTTTTAAGACTTAAAATACTGCTGTTCCTCACATGTACACCACTTATTTTCCCTCATGCTTTTTTCATAAAGTCAATTTAAAATAGCATATAGGAAATGATTTACTCCTGGACTTTCTGTCAGCTCTCCTGTGGCTCCAGGAAAGTTCTGAGGAAGAGTATTTCTGTACAAAAGGACACTTTGACCTGAGGAATTCATGTTGTGGAATTTTGACTACCTAGAATAAAATATATTGCAGATTCCTAGTTTTGGGAAGGGCAAGAATGTGTTGGTTTGTTTTTTTGGTGGTTTTTTTTTTGTTTTGTTTGTTTGTTTTTTGTTGGTTTTTTTTCATGCTGTGCACTGAGTCTGAGCAATGCTGGCGAACCTGCTGGTGGGAGGTAGCAGCGACCTGGGCAGGGCTTGGATGTCCCAGAGGAGTTTAAACCCCGGAGCATCTTGTACCACTTGCAGGGTGGTCTAAGAGAAGGCATTTCACACCCACTGCAGAGCGGGCAGAGCACCAAAGAAGGGCCTGACATAGGGTCGTAGTGCGGGGTATATACGGTGGGTACATACGTGAGAGAGGCTATAGCTCATATTATATTATGGTCAGATTTTGCACTGATTTAACACAGAGCCTGTGATTTCACTGCTGGTGAAACAGGAACTGTAACTACAGCTCATGGCAGCTCTTCTGGGTTAGCAAAGGACTTTGGGAGCGGCAGGCGCCTGGGGGGATTGTCCCTGGCTGGTCCCGCCAGGGACTTTACGTCCTGCTTCCGAAGCAAGGCAAAAGGATCAGCGTTTGACTTCTTTTAAGGTTTACCCTCGAGTGGCAGTTCGGTCAGCATGCTCTTGACAAATGAAAAGCTGCGAGGCTGGCTGTGTGGGTGAAGCCATAGAACATATTTGCTTGCAATTTTTGCGCAGGGATCTTCGCAAGGGCCAGAAAGGAGAGGTCCCAGGAGGAGACAAGGTCCTAAGGGACATGGGCAATAAACGTCTTTGTTGCGGCTTTTCTCCAAGTCTTGTAAATAAATACTCTTTCCCAATCCTCTGTACAGCCTTGGAATGGCACCTTTTAACTAACCCCGGTTGTATTTTGTTCCCGATGTTTTTCTATCCGACTGTATATACCTGGTGCTCACTTTAGAACAGCGGTGTTGACCATTTATGCTGCATAGTTGTATCCTAGCCTTAGAGTTGTGTGTGGTTGGTTGAACCTCTGGGTGTACAAATGTCAGTCTGAGTGGCGTCCTTTCTTTCTCCAGTTGTTGCCAGGTGAATGACTGTGCACGTGGGGTGTGTTGTTTTTACGTCGTCACGTAAAAGGAAGGGCGAGAACAACCACTACGTTAAGATAATATTGGACCAAACTATTTAGGACAAGTAAACAGTTTTCTTGTACCCCTTAATGTGTCTTTAAAAGTTATATAGTTACAGTAGTGTATAAATTAAATAGTGTGGAAAAAAAAAAACAATTAGTCTTGTATTTTTCTGTATGTGTGTATATAAATATATATTTAAAAAAAATGTACCTCTAGCAACTTAATCTGTATTTAAGATGTGACAATCTTGACACAGAATTTGAAGAGTAGCAGTATAAATAAGCAGAATTAATGAACAGAAATATAAAAATTTCTCACCGAGCAAGAATCTCTCTGTGTGCGCGTCGAAGAGGGTACAGAAATATCAGCTGATCTTATTGCTTCTAGCAACGTTTGGCATTTTCACTGTATAAACATTCATGGTGTGTGACAGAAATGGAAAAATGCAGTTAATAAAAGTGCTATCTGACTGATGCATAACCGAGGCTTTGCACATCACTGCAGCTCCTCCCCACTGGGGTTCGCCGCTCGGAGCGTGGCACAAGCCTGAGCCAGCAGCAGGCTGACAAAGCTTGTCTTGCCCTCCTTGGTTTCAAGACCTCAAGGCCAAGCTGTAGCACCTCAAGAGCAGGTTGGTAGGCACAGTCACATTTCTGTAACGAATTTTTTAGCAACTAAAAGGTTCTAGCCAGTTCTGCAGCCACCCCAGGGCCGAGGGCTGTCAGGAAAGAGACCGGCGGCGAACGGGGATGTCCCAAATATGCGAAGCAACGAAGCCACCCCGGCAGCCTTTCCCAGGGTTAAGTTGGTGTGGATGACACAGCTCCGCCTCGCCAATTCCCGAGACTTGCTTTCAATAAAAAGTGTCTTGAGTAAGGAGGCTTTGAGGTGACTGTACTTGGGTAAACTCTAGGTGCCTGCTGCCTGCAGCTGGCGAGGCTCCCTTGCTCAAGTCAGGTAGGTCCAGATTGCCTTTCTCCTTTGTAGCTGGTTGAGTCTGCTCCCTTCTTCAAACACAGACTGAAGCTGGGTGGTTTGTTTTTTGTGTTGTTTTTTTTTTAGTTTACAACTGCACTTACTTGTATCAAGCTGCCTCAGTTTGGCCGAGCTGTATCTGTTACCGACAGCAGTTTCTAGAAGTCAGGAACCCTGAATCAGTGACAAAGTCAAGCCTGGTGTAGTGGGGGGGGTGGGGAAGGATGAGCTCTGTTTACTTTCATAGAATTGTCAGAGTTGGAAGAGACCTTGAAGATCATCCAGTTCCAACCGCCTGCCATGGGCAGGGACACCTCCCACCAGACCAGGTTGCCCAGAGCCCCATCCAGCCTGGTCTCAAAAACTCCCAGGGATGGGGCTCCCGCCACCTCTCTGGGCAACCTGTGCCAGGGTCTCACCCCCCTCCTGGGGAAGAACTTCTTCCTAACGTCCAATCGAAATCTCCCCTCCTCTAGTTTGGATCCCTTCCCCCTTGTCCTGTCACTGCCCCACATCCTAAAAAGTCCCTCAGCAAAGTTCCTAGATGGTAAAAAAATTGTCATATGAAAAAACTGCAGAGAGAGAGGACTTGAAAAGCCCGGGGGGCAGTGTAAGGCCTTCAACTAGGTTCTCTGAGGTCTTCAGCACTTAATTTCAGCAAAGCCCTGTGTAGCATCGTCCGGCTTCTTCCCTCTGCCTTGAGAAAGGGGGTGAGGCAGGAGGGCAGGAGCCTTTTTTTCTCTCCGGGCTCTCGTGTGCCACATGCTCTCGGGGTGAGCGCACAAGGGTTTGGCTCCGCACCACAGCTCTGGCAGTGCGTGGGAAGGCCGGATCAGGCCGAGCTTGCCTGCACCGTGCCTGGGCTGGCTCTCGCCACGCCAGCCATGACAGATGCCATCACCAGGCTGTTCTACAGCGAGCAGTAGGGTGCAGAGAGATCCTTCCTCTCTGAGGGCAGCAGCCATCAGGGCTGAGAGGTGAGTCACCAGGCTCTGCTGGCAGCTCCAGCATGCTGCTGGCACCAACCCTTCCGGCTCTTCCCTGAGGCATAGGAGAGCTTTCCTGAAGGAAGCACATGATGGTCTTAGGCATGGCTCCCACTGGCTTTGTTTATTTGAATAGAGAAGTACTCAGTCAGTGCAAGTCTTCCTGAATGAGATTTGAGCTTGATTTCCTCAGCTCAAGAGAAGCTTAAATACCCAGATCACTTGCCTGCTTGCAGAGGAACCTTTCCTCATTTCACAATTCCAGTGTTTTCCTCTTCTACTGTCCTTGACTGGAGGTGCTGCAGTCCAGCAAGTAGAGTAGGAATCCTGAGTCAGCAGATTCCTCTGGGCCGTGCAATTAGACCTGTGGCTCACAACAGACCTGATGAGAGAACTTTTGTATCAATCACCAATGAATTACTTAGGACTGCCCTTTCCCTTAAAAACAGGGTTTTCAGTCGTTCCTGGTGCTGCTAAAGAAAGAGATGTGTAAAATGCAAGCCTAATGGACAGGTACAGGCTACTCCCTGCAGTTGTCCTCCCCAGACAGGATGCCCCCAGCCTCAGTGCCCGTCCCAAGGCAGCTGCTCAGAGCCCACTCACCCCTTCCACAAACCCACCGCTATTTGCCCGAAGGGCCCGAGTGTCTGAGAACTGCTCAATGACTCCAAGGAAAAGACAGCAGACATTTCCCAGGAGCCAGACACCTCTGCTCCGGGCGGCCTTAGTTGTGTGTGCTCCCCTTTGCCCCTCTGTACCCCACGGTGAGGAACACAGCCCCACCGCCTCACCCGGCAACTCCACCCCAGGGGAGGGCCTGAGAACAAGCAGCAATAAAATCTCCACTCCCATGTGCCCTGGGGACACAGTTACCAGGGAGAGACCAACAGAAGACACAGCTTGCGAAAGGCAGTTACCAGTAAATATTTATTCCTGTCATCTGACAACAGATTCTTCCCGGTAAACTTCATCCCCAGCACCCCACAAGTTTTACAGACTCACTGCAGCAGAAAGAGAACACCACAAAGACTCAGAAACATACAGACAGAAACATTTTCTTTCTCTCAAATGAGAAATGGAAACAGGTGACCTGATGAATGTAAACCAAAACCCATCCTGAACTCCAATATCAAACCAGTATCAAAGAGTGGGAAACACAACCAACCACCACCACCACCACCCCCCCCCGGCAAAAGGGCAAAGAGCAGCACACAGAGGACCAGGAGATAGATCCATTGCAGTTCAGGGACAAACTAGGGCCTGGCAATGTGCAGGCAGCATGTCACAACAAGCTGAAGCGCGTCCTCTTCAGGACAGGAACACTCTCTGTCACGACTCTGTAGCATCCGTGCTGCTAAAACCCAGGGTTCTCCCAGTATCTAGAACAAAGGATTCCCATACTTCTCATTCACCCTAGGAAAAGTCGTAACTCCTCCATACCTCCCAGCTTTAGGTGGAGAAGCCACCTAAAGAACATTATTCTCCCCATTTATAGCTAAGGGAACTACGCAGAAGTGAAGGGCTTCGCCCAAGGCAAACGTTACTCACGTCACTGGCTAATTAAACCTTACCAGAGATTTCTACTGTTAAGGCTACAGCAAACAGGAGAATGGAAGGACCACAAGGACAACCACAAAGTCAGCTCTGCAGAAGCCTACTTACTTTTTTTTCCACACAATTACAGCTGTGACACAACTCAATTCCTTTTCTAACCCATCTTAGAAAATTACTCCAGACACCTGACACAGTCGTCACCAGCAAAATACCCCAACTTTGTACTCATAAGGCAGCACAAACGGGCAGACCGGCAGAATCCTTTCCAAACGGCTGTGCCAAGCTCACGAGAACACCTTTCAGCAGGAACCCGTCCCATAGATGGGTCACGGTTTGTGCCCACAGGTTGCAGGTTCATCTCAAGAGGTTACCGGCCGCCAGCTCCTGCCATCACCACAACGTTAGCCCGAAAGACACTTCTGGAACGGTCAATAGCGTGTAATTAATACACTCCTTTAAATCAAAGATCCTCACCCAGGGTTACATTTCCTTCAGGTACACACCCATGGGACTTCACCAGCTTTCAGCATCCCCCAGCAAGCGCTCCCAGGTCCTCGAGCCGCCCGCCGGCGCGCTGCCAGCCTCAGGGAGCGCAAATCGTTAGAAGAGACTTGGCTGAAAAATAAAACTGCTGAACAGAATTAGTTCTGGTCTAACTCAAAGCAGGACACGGGGCTTCAGGAGCGGGCTGTGAAAGAGCAGCAGCCTAGAACGCAGCCCTGACAGAGCAGCGGCGTGGAGAACACGCGGCCGGAGAAGCAAGAACAGCGGCAGCAGCTGCAGCAGAGTTTTGCTGCTCTTCCCAAGGGACCGGAGTCGTGCTCGCAGTTTCAAAAATGCTAATTTTCAATTCCAGACAGAATAGAGGGTTTTTTTCTGGCTTGGTTATAGCACTCTGCTGAGGAGGGGGGGGGGTGGCCTGTGGCAGAAATCTGAAATGTGCAAAGCAGGCAAATACCTTCATTGTTGCAACAGCAGATTTTTTTCAGACAGAAATTTCAGCAAGTATCAGAAATAGGCAAGTTACATTAGCCAACGCTGAAGGGCAAAGCAGGAGGAAAGAAACTGCCTCAAGGTCACAGGAGCAAACGCGGTAGATTTTGGTCCTATTACTGTCAGAAAAGAATGGAATAGTCACAAAATTACTTTTTTGTGAAACCCAAAAAAAAATTTAAAAAAAATCAGATATTCACTACATAGAGGAGTACTGGTATTTCAGGTATCAAGTTTAATTGATCTGTTACCATCAGTTCATTTAACCATTCATAGAATACTGCAGTTCCAGAGAGAGAAGCAGCACCGAAATCTTAATGTAAATTAAAAAATAAATGCAGTTCATAAATTATCAATCAGCAATCTGAATGCTTTTTCCCAGCTTTTGAAAAGATTTTAGCTGGGGCTTGTTTCGGTAAGTAGCACATGGGAGCATATAGCACATACTTTATAATATTTATGTCCAGCTAGTACTGGGATCAGACAGGGAACAATCGTTTCATTGTGCAACGTATAAAATATTTCAATTAATTTGCTATGTGCAAACAGCAGCTAACAAGCAAGTCTTTGAAACAGTACAGGGTTGATGAGCTATTGTAATCACGGAGCACAAGGGGAAAGAAATAACCCCAAAGGGACAGTACACTGTGAATTACATCCTTGTTGTAGTTGAACACTCGAGTGAGTTACCTTCTGGATGCTTACTCACAGGTTCTGTTTTCAGCCATGTGAAGCACAGCGAGTGCAGCAGGTTTCCCCCAGAGCCAGCACAAGCTGGAGTGCTTTATCTGGTGTTAGCTTCACAAATTGTTGCAGAGAAGCAACATAGAGAGCAGGAGAAAATACTCCTTTTTTTTTTTTTAATTTTATTTTTTTCGGACGGTGTCTGGCAGTATCACATAAGCAGGTGCCACCTCCTGATGGTAAAGCGCACGCTCTGGAGAGCTCCACCCCACACTAAGCGAACGCTCGGGAAGCGCCCGCGCTCACGGACGACTGCTTGGCATCTTCAATCCTTGCCATCCGATGCCGTCAGCGACTCGGAAGCAAGCTTCATTTGCTGTAAGAGAAGGGGGAAGAGAAAAGGCACACTGAGTGCGGCGGCAGCATATTACACAAAATATCAAAATCTGAAAGGACGCTTCATGAATCCAACTGAATAGGAAAACTACACCTAAAAAACCCACCTCGTTTGGTAGTTTAAAAATGCAACTTTATTACACCTGACAACGGAGTCAGCGCTTCTCCCACCAGAAGATTCAGCAAATGATGATGCAGTTGGTAGACGAATGAATTCTTTTCATGACGAGTAATGCCTTACGCCAAAATTACTGGGCCCAAGAGATACAACCCCCCTCCCCCTTCTTCCTCAGATTGACAACCGGGGGAAGTGCTGTAAGAGGAGTAAAATGAAAAGCCGGGGGAAGTTCCTGTTGTGTTGGAACTGCGTCCTGCCGCTCCTCGGCGGCAAAGGGATGAATTCTGCGAAGGAGACGTGGGCAGGGGACGGGAAGCTCTGCCAGTGCAAGAGGCAAGTTCAATTGGTGGTAACTGGTCCCCCCTCCCGGCTGGAGAGGCGAACTCAACTTGTGGCCATTGCCCTCCCAGAAGAGGACCTGGCCATGGTCACCACTCAGCCAGCAGATTTACATGCTTCTCCACAGCAACAGTGCAGAAAAAGAAGCCACAGCTAAATGCTGGAATATAGATGCCTCTTCTGTATCCTGATTCACTTATTTAACCAAATGCTGTAGAAAACTGCAGCATCTTCAAGTGACATCCACTGCTGATGTAAAAACATTAAAAAGATCCAGAAGACAGCAACTTAATTCAGTTCATGAGTCATCATTTTCAAACCTATTTGTCTTATTCTAAATCACTTTCTTTAATCCTGAGCGTTGTTGTAATTATACAGGGATGGATGAGGAATGTAGAACACCAGAAAGGTAACTTTGATTCCCACAGGGCTTGCCAAAGCCTGGGAAAAACCCCAGACATACGTTATAAGCAACGGGAGAACCCCCAAGAGCTGCATATTTCCTTTCTTCTTTATAATTTCTATTATCAAAACATACTTTGCAATACCTGGCAGCACCAGGCTCCCCTATTTCCATGGGGCAGCAGGTGGCTAACAGCCTCAGCATTCCTCACGTCTTCCTGCGTGTCCACTTAATGTTGATTTCTTGCACTTGCTGAGCTCCGTGTCAAATGCTCAGGACACTGGTATTTTCCAGGTAGGCTTCGGCTTGGCAAGCCAGCCTCTAGCTACTCTTAATTTTACCTCTGTGTGTGTTAATATCAACTGGTGATTCAACCACAACCTCAGGAAAACAATTTAAAGAAAAAAAGGAAATTAATTATAATAGGAAGGAAAGATGGATATATATTAAATTACTCTTTCCTAAGGGTGTGGAGTCACAAAAAGGTACTTTCTTGGGCCTTGAGCTGTTTGCTGGCAAATGCAGGAACTCAATCAACCTCATTTGCAAGCACCAGATGAGGCAAATTCACACCCACTTCAAAACTCAGAGAGCCTCTTCCACATCTCGTATTTTATTCTGTGTAGAAGTGTAAAAATGTCTTTAATGGAAATTCATCCTCGTTGATTATACTGGTGGAAAGTTGTGGCAACTTGGTATTTAGAACCACAAACCTTCCCTCAAGGTTTCTGCACGTGACATGGAACACTCTGCAGGAAATGGAGCTTCAGGACTTCACCTTTGGGGTAACTTTTAAGTCTCATTTCTGACTCTCACCAGTTTTACAGCAACCTCTTCATTGCCCCGCTTGTTTACAGCTTCTTTATTCCTGTGTATATACCCCAGGACTTCTGTGTTCTACCACACAGCCACAACTCACCCAGGATAACCCTCAAGTCTTCTTGAAAGCCATTGATTTCCAGAGCACAGTTTTCCCCCGACTTAAGTAATACGATAAAAGCCTTGTAGAAACAATTTCACAACTTCCTGATTTACCAGAGCCAAGACCAACGGCCCTGTGATGCTGCAAACCAGTGAGAACAATTGTCTCTAGAGAAAAACCTTCCAGGAGCATTCAGCAGACAAAATGCAGATATTTGAGGACGAGATGAGAATTTTAAAGCGAAGATAACAAAGAAACAAACGCTGAATTGTGCAGCTCTCACCAGAAGGACTCTGTAAGCAATTACAGTTTACTTTTTGTGAGCACTGAAACGTTACCAAGCACTGCAGGTATTACCCTTCTCACCTACAGGCTGCTGCTGGAATATCGTGCCTAGTTTTGGGCCCTCCAGCAGATGGCTACTGATCACCTCCCCCAAGTCTAGCCATGGGACACAAGACCAGTGGGGAGGTGATGGACATGCCCCGTGAGAAAAGGCTGAGAGACCCGTCAAGATTTACAAGGAGCCAGGCTCATTGCTGAGGTGCACAGCATGAGAACAAGAACAGAATGGTCAAAAAACCCAGTAAAATAATAAATCACTCCAAGGATAACTAAGCACTGCAGCAGCACCCAGGGAGGTTTGGGAGTCTCTATCCTCAGAAGTTTTCAAGACCTGACTGGAAAAAGCCCAAGCAATCTGGTCTGAATTTAGTGCTGACCCTGCTTTGAGCAGGGGTTGGACTATAGACCTTCTGAGGTCCTTACCAGGCCTGCATCTAAAAATCCTGAGATTTTTATAGCTGTTGTTACAGGGAATTGTGACACGGAAGTCTGCCTGGACTCTGCAGATCTAGAGTGGGAATCTGCTACAACAAAGAGCAGGTAACAGCAAACAGGAAAAAAAAAAATCTTCTTTATTTTTCTTGTATGCCTAACTCATGACAGAATAGCAAGAATGAAAAGCTAGTGTTAAGGAAACAGTAAGTTTGCAAAATCAACAAGTGCAGAGTCAGGAAAATGTGCAGAATCACGTACTATCTGCCTTGGAATATTGTTGCCTGATAAATAGTGCTGTGAGCTATCGTAAACAAAGCAACCCCATTTGCAGGAGATTTTTTCCAGGATTTTTTTTTTTTTTCCTGTACTACTACATGTTGTCTCTGATTTAAATTCTAAAGTATTAATTAATACCCATTTCAATATTCTCATGGCATTAGTCACTCTTTGCTGAACCTTACATAGAAATAACAGTAGAGGCCACATAAGATAGTATCACAATCTTTTCTTCAGAAGTACAGCTTATGTATTCTGATCTTCAGAACATTAAAATTATGTTTATCTTGTTGTAGTTCACACTTTTAAAAATTCCCTTCTTTCCCCATAACTGACCGCGTTAGATGCAAAGTGAAAGATAAATACACCAAGTTAAAGTGACAAAGAGCTGCGCTCCCAGGCTGCCAGATGCTCTCCCCTTCAGCTTACGCAATTCTCTCTCACCCCATAAGCAGCCAGTCAATGGATTTGGGAGGCAGAAACTATTGACTGACTAGGAAAGCAATGATGCAAAAAGATCCAGAGCGACGTGCCCTAGATCCCGACTCAGAGCGGAGGGGTGGGCTGCCCCGTCCTTCCAGACCCCCGCCCAGCAGTCCCAAGTTTCTTTTCATTTCGTGACCTGGGTCAAACAGACATCACCACAGTTTAAAGGTGCAGCTTGTCCCTACATTAACAATGTTTTAGTGATTTTAGGGAGAGCTATGAGAAAATGTATTTTTTCTGAGGCGTTTTGGCTACTGTTCGTTACCAGCTTGCAGTTACCAGTGACAACCAAGAGAAAATGGGTAAACCAAATCACTCCTCCTCTCTGAAGTTTAACAAGCTTATATGCCAAGCAGGATGCCCCTGAGCAGGCACTTGTGCTTTGGAAGAGAAAACCCCAGCATTGGGACAGTTTAACCAGGCCTCTGGACACAACCCCCTCATAGATGGAGAAGCCTGACACCGCAGCCTACGGCAGAGCTGGCTGAGGTAGCCTTACAGGAGCTGTAACGGCAGCAACATCTTTCTCAGTAGGTGCAAATTTAATCCTTAAGCTCACACGTTTTGCACGCAGGATTCAGGAGGCACAGCCGAAAAAGAGCAAAACCAGCAAAACGGCATCGGAAACATCAGCGGCACCGGTGGCAAAGGACTCCAAGGTGGCACTGCAAGGAGACAGTCGACAGTCCCTCCTTCCTGTGCTGCTGCTTGAACTGCTCAGGTGATGTAAAAAATACTCAACTCACTACAGTTTCTGACAGGCTATATGGTTCAGTCTAACACTCTCAAGACAAGCAAAGCTATCCAAGCTCTGTGCTTCCACTCTCTTCAACTTAAGACTGGAAGGGACCTGCTGGGTTATAGACACAAGGCTCCCTCGAGTGCATAAACCCATGCAGAATTAAGAGATTTAGCCCTGAGGAGACCATGCAACATCTGTGCCAGTATTACACAGGCCAAAACCCACACAGTTTTTGCCAGCATCCTTTAAAGAAAAGACAAAGACTAGTGCAAACTAATGCCACGGAAAGGACAGAGGAAAGAAATCCTAAAGCATGAATACGGTGTCTTGTAATCCCTGCAACAGCAGGGAACAGACTGCGTGGAAAGCAGAGATGGTCTCTCAAAACGAATTGCGCCCAACACTCAGCAGATGACAAAAAAAAAAATGCTCTGTAATGCCATCTCTAGCCAGAGATTTGGCCAGCACTGGAACCCAGGCACGCAGAGAACACCACTCAAGCACTCCAAGCCCTCGCACCCTGTCGACCCTCTGCCCTGCCAGCAGACACAAAGACATGCCCAGCCCCAGTCCAGCCTGTCTGGGCTCACATTTCTTTCCAAATTTGTGGATATGTACAGAGCTCTACTTGTTTTTTGGTTTTGTTGGGGTTTTTTTTTGGTTTTTTTTTTAAAGAATAATAACAAAAGAGGTTACTCCTCTATGCAGGGAATTAAACATGTGATCTCGACTGGACTCCAGATGGGAAAGTATAAACTCAACGCCAGGCATTCTTTTTGGAAATTTCTGTGACATAAATCTGATAGAAAAAGCAGATAAACGCAGCGAGTGCATGGGTGGGCTCTGTCCTGCTACCACACACCAGCCACAAGGCTGCAAGTACACAATTTCTACCTCTCCTGTAGCAGGCAAGAAACTTCAGCCTGACAAAACCATCAGCGGACACCAGAGAAATCAAACTATTGAACAGCGTAAGTACAAAATATTAAAATATATTTGAAGTATAAACCATGTTTAGAAATTAGACTCCCACACAAAGTGCTGAGCAGACACAGAACAAAAGCAACTCTTTTGAAGGAGTTTTTTCTAAGAAGGAATTTGTCTCTCCATTTTTCTATCAAATCAGCATGGAAAGTGAGCTTAATTTCAAAGTTACTGTTACACTACTCAACAAATAAGATTTCATTGCAATAAAGTAGGAAAAAAATTATCCAGTGTTTAAACTATTTAGTGAAAGACTATTCTCAAGCCTACTCAAGAGTTTAACGGGCAAGGAATCCAACGCTATCAACAGAAGCGACCAGCCAGGTCATCTGCTTTGTCTTCCTTCCCTGTAGAGGCTTCTCCTGCCCCAGGGACTTCTCCTTACAATAGAATTTCCAGTAATATTTTCATTCTTATCATTCTCTTCAAAGACAAGCTTTCTTCTGCTTCGGGGGGGGGGGGCTCTGCTATTGCCAGTTCACAGCCCACTGAAAAACAACCAAGGGAGAGGCGGTAACCCGTTGCTAGTTACCGTCATTTTGCAAATACTCCGAATAAATCAGTTCTACAAATCTTGAACTCTGTCAAAGGTCCTTTTGCAAGTCCTTTTAGGATAGGAACGGCACCACTGACAGAATTCCTTCTTCCACCAAAGACAAATTCCCTTTCTGCCAAGCACCCTGCTCCTCGGGCAGACTACGCACACACAGAAGAGTGGTTTACGCAGGTTGTGTACCACGTTTGTACCGAATTGAACCGATGTGTTTTCTGTCGGCAACTTCTTTGCAAAACCTTACGAAATCGTTTTGTCAGAAAGAGCAGGCTCTGGAAAACAAAAGCTGTACAATAGCTACTATTTTCAGGCTGAATTTTTAAGCAGCTTTATGACAGAAAGACGAAAAGCGATCAGTAGATAAGCTGAATATTAGTGTCTACTGTGTTTCTGAGATCTACTTTAGTGCCTTGGAACACTCTGAGCAATTACAGACAAAGATTTTAGGATAAGGAAAACATAGGAATGGTTTCTGGCTACTTAGGTTTACTATTTTCAAGCCTTGCCAACCCTATAATCCCAATTTCTCTCTTAAACTTTGTGCAAAAAATAGAGAGGCCTAAGTAGATCACTTGTGTTTTATAAAACACGTATCAATTTGTAAGAATTTGTTTTAGTAACACTGATTTTTAGATTCAGAACTTCCTATTAAAATGGGTACCTTCTACACAGAACTTGAATAACTGTAAAAAAGGGTAAGCATACTGAAATTATTCTTCTACTTTTTCAACACGTACCTTCTGTCTGTGTGGCCTTTCCATGCACAGAGTAAGTCAATTTTCAGATGCCTTTGTAACATCCTTCCTAAATTTTTCTGGTTTTTAATTTACGTCAAGTATTTTTGCTCTCTTCTTACTCCGTTTCCTTATTTTTTCCTCGCTGATTGTCCGTCCTGTGTTCTACTGTCCTAGTTGCACCCTCTTCCTTACATTTTTCCTTCCAACTTCTTCAAACTGAGAAACTGCTCCCTTCTGTATCTACATTCTCTGCTCAGTACAGGTCAAAGAGGAAACTGGAGGTCCCGATGCCAGCTGTGGCACGCACGGAAGGATCAACTATTGTGATTCATATTAAATTGCCACACTAATTTAACTCTACCAGACCTCAAGGCTTTGCTTTGAACTGTTTCTTACACACTGCAGCGTGCTTTTACTGGGTACCCTGGGTTACCAGTATCATTAAAATTCAGAAATAAGAATTTACTACCAGAACAATAAATACATTATCTGGCACGCAACGACAGATAGCTAAAATAATCTAATACTTTGTCCTATTTCCCTAAAAACACTGTCCAACATTAATTACCATTTGTCAGAACACATGTTTGCTGGAATCAGAAAGCACAGGACATCTGGAAGCAGAAAGCACAAACCATCGAACCTCCTCACTGTTGCTAAGCATCTCGTGTCTAGAGCAGACACTGAGGTGGGGTGGAGATCCTGTGGTCCGTGTTGTGCTGACACTGAATGTGGAGTGAGACCAGGGGTGGTCCAGACCCCCCTTCTCTGGCTTATCCCAGTAGTTGACTGTTCCCAGCAGAAGAGACTGTGACAATGGCCTGTTCCCAGCAGGAGCCATCAAGGCTGGAAAGCTCCTCCAGAGATGTTCTGTGCATCTGCTCAGCACACTTAACGGTTTGCCTACGGTCACATCCTCACACTTTACACATTGACAGAAAACTTTGCACATTAGTAGGAAAATGAAGTATAAATATGGGCCCTATTTCAGACCTGAGGGTGGGACGAGAATTCGACACCAAATCCTAGGGACAGACTGATGGGTTTGTCCTCCTTGCCCTCCCCAGAAGGGACGCCTTTTGGTAAGACGTGTGCCTCAGCAGTGCTGTGTCTGTCTGTCTGTTTGTTGTTTGTTTACCCTGGGAAATTACTTGTATTTTGAGCTATATCATGATTTCTGCAGCTTAGTGACTAGATCACCGGCAATCTTAAAGAACCTGTGTCTCTTGCAAGGGTAAATAAACCGTGCTACTGGTGAATCCGATTGCTTCTAGTGAATGCAACCAGACCTACAGTACGGACTGTTTGTGCATCCGGTACCGGACCTATAATCACGGGAAAACCGTGCTATTTGTGCATCCGACTGCTCCCTCTCAGGGAACCGGACCTACAGCATCCAGGCTGTCCGTGAATCTGGGGTTGGACCTATAGACAGAGTGAATAAGCTCTTTGTGGATCTTGACCCCTAACCGGACCCAAGTGTGGTCTGGAGTCGGAGCTATAGCGACCCATCCGAATTGGTGTAGCTACGGAGAGGTCAGTCCAGCCGCCCCCAGCCCCTCTAATCTCTGAGGAGCGGCTGGAATGCGAGGGGGCTTTTCTCTTACTAAAATTTCCCCCCCCCCCCCATACTTCACACAACACACGTTGCCTTATCAGTCTTGCAGTAAGACCTTTAGAAAATAGGTTGTCACATCTGTCAAACAAACCAGATTTTAAAGAACATGCCAGTTAAGTGCTGTCAAAAGACTTTAAATAAATGTTTAAGACATCATCAAGATTTTGCAGCAGTGAAACGAGTTAATATCACCCAGTGAGTCACCTAGTTCATTTACTATAACTTTATGTGATGGTACAAGATGGAAGGTGAACACACATTTCCACAGATCCTTCAGGGCAAATCACATATGCAAGCTGGGACAGGACAAATAATTGCAAAATATTAACCAGCTGCAGAAATCCATGTTCTGCACTTTGATAATATGGCAGAACTCACAGGCTCATGTGTCCCTTTCGGCACTGGAAGCAATCGGAAAGCAAAGAGTGACAACTCCATACACTATTGTAGGACCAACAGAACTGTGAAACCTGTGGCAGTCAGTGACATCCTTGTCTAAAACAATTTACAACTGCAACAAAAGATTTTTTCAATAATCTGGGAATAATCGCAAATAATATTAAAAATATTGAACTAACCCTTTAAATTTTTCTCTCTTATGGTATCTGCAGGGGTTCAATGAAAAAGAAGCAAAGAAGTCTTTGTCCTGTGTCAGTGAATGAGTGAAACTCTTTTCTTGATTTCTACTGATAGTGAAAAAGTAGAAAAGAAAATACAACTCAGAGCTACTAAGATCCACGGAAATGCTCTCGTATTAGCTGTTTCCCCTAACTGAAACCTCCACAATGGCATTAATCTTGGTTTTGATACAAAAATTCTTCTGATTCCTAAGACAAGCTTAATATTAACCAATACAGAACGTAAGCAACTACACTCAGTAATAGGTATTTCAGAGTTCTGCTCTTTTTCACTCCAATGTTCACTACACTTTCATACACATCTCATGGAAACAACAGGACCGATCACCCCCAGAGAAGAAAGTAACTGGATTAATGGTTCGGTCTCTTAGTTTCAACATCAACAAGTTAAAAACAAGTAAGGAAAACCTTGGGTGTGTCCCCCTGGCAGAAGACAAGTGTCTTCTCACCACGTGTAAACTTAATGTAGTCACTTGCAGTTTCTCAACTAGGCAGACCTGCTCAGCTCTGGGTTTGCTCAACAGTGCTCCCACCAACGCAAAGCCATCAGGCCTTCACTTCGTTCAGATTGCACCTCACCACTACTTACCAAATATCAGCTAGTGTGGTAAGAAGAGACCTTTCTACCTCCCCAGAGATGATCGAACCTGCACTCCTGCAGTCTGTTTTGCTCTGAACAGCCTTGCTCGAAGAAAACAAGGCGGAATGTACAGCTATGGCTTAGCCAAAGGCAATATCCCTGAGGAAATGACCCACTAGGTACTTGGTTTTTTTATCTACACATATTCCAATGAGATCTTGCACGTGAAGAAAAAAAAAAGCAGTAGAAACAAATATAATAAAATGCTGGAATATGAATTATATTATTATCATCTGAGGAAGCAGGCTAAAAGAAAGAATATCCTAAGAGAATTGGACAAAAAATTAGTAGATTGACTATGCAGCCCTAACAAAGACTCAAGAACTAATGGAATCTGAAAAAAAAAAAAAAAAAAAAAAAAAAAAAAGACAAAAAAAAAAAAAAAAAAAAAAAAAAAAAAAAAAAAAAAAAAAAAAAAAAAAGGCCTGTAAATAAGAAAAAAACAACAAACAAAACCACACACACACAAAAAACAAACAAAAAACATCACCAAAAAACCCACACCAAAAAAAACCAACCCACAACAAAACCAAGCAGAGTAACTACACTAATAAACTTCAGATTCTCCAAATGCTTCTTAGGAAAGCAAATCCTTCTCTTTTCAATCCATTGCACAGGATATATGGCCATCAGCAGTGCACATTACACCTGTTATTGGGTGAATAACCCAGCAAATCGCAGAAACTACCTACCTACCTGTAAAAAGCAACAGGATATGCCCCAAGATTCGAAAGAATTCCTAGTAGAATAGTCTACTGAGTTGACAAAAATAGATTTGTCAGACTCTTCAGTTCAATACTTATTTCAGGAAGAGAAGGTTAATGGAATTCCACTGTTCTCTACTTTCTGAATTACCTCAGAATACATTTTAGTACTTTATAAGCTGGTCAATGTACAACATCCCATCCGTATGAACAATTAAAAAAAAAAAAGGCTACTTTCGGCTTGGCAGGTTTTTCTTGCAGTTTTTACAAGATAGCATCTAATGAATTCACCACACACTAGAAAGTAAGAATCTCAAACATTCCCCAAGCTAACTCAAAAGGATGCTGCCTACTAATTAAAGACTGAAGATGATCTTTGACCCTACCATCATTCCTGGAACGCAAAACCTCCCAGCATTTCCCAAATGTCCAGTTTGCTGCTTTTCCATAGGAGTGCATCAGACTTCAAATGCAGAAGTGCTGTGTTTCTGATGTGCTATAGAATGATGAGAGAAAGAACAGGCAACGCTCACGTGTTGACTGCTGGGGATATTCAGGTGAAAAAACCAACCCAAAACATCCTCCATGAAGGCATCAGGCCTCATTTGCTCCAAGTAACGTGCTCCTTATTTTGCTTATGTATTGAAAAACCCTCAGACTAGTCTGCCTAACCTCCTTCTAGTCATTTTTCTCTTTTTAATATCTTCACAATTCAATCTTTTCATAGTTCAGTTGTTGTGTGACCTACATTTAGGTTCTGCCCAAAATGGCATTTTCCTCAATCTTGTGTTGGAAACCAGCCTGATATGAAGAGAAAATAACAGTGATAGGGAATGTATTTTACACCTCAATTTCAAGTGCTCTGTGACGTACCATCCTACTCTGAGTTTCTCAGTTCTCTAAATATCTGCCTTTCCTTCACGTTTGTTCTTAAGATTTTCACATTCTGTACACACATCAAATGTCACCTTCTAGGAAGACAGACACATGCTATCCTTAGGCAGCTTCACATCACAGGTGGGGATTCAAACCAAATGAGAACATTAATACTTCTCCACTCATCTAGCACCTGCAGAGTTTATATTTGGTAACTCAACAGCAAACAAGGGGATTACTTTTCAGATGTCAGGACTGAAGAATTTTCTGTGAGGTCAACGCTACAAATTCAACGGTAATGTGCACAGAATAATTATTAAAGAATCCTTTTAAAGCTCAGGCTAGTCTCTGAATTTCAAGGGTGGTAAACAATCGTCTCTTAAAACCTGCACCTTCCACAGTGACAACGTGTCTCTTCAAAATCACCTGAATCAGACAGAACATAAATCCTGAGGAAATCAGGATTCATTAGTCCTGCTACTCACAAGCAGATTGTGTGTAAGACGAGAACATGCAAGAATACAAGTTGATCGTCTAAGAAGCCAGTGCAATCTCAGTATCTGCCCCCAAACAGACTTCTTTTCATTCCCTTCCCTGCTTACAACCTGCATTTATTTGAGTTCTGCCATTTTCACTAGTCTCTCAACATACAGGTACTGAAT
Organism: Baryphthengus martii; assembly: GCA_013396935.1. Lineage (NCBI taxonomy): Eukaryota > Metazoa > Chordata > Aves > Coraciiformes > Momotidae > Baryphthengus > Baryphthengus martii. The sequence continues at coordinate 45,916 of VWZK01009009.1, read as the reverse complement.
ATTCTGATTTCTTCTTAGTTTTGATCTAAAAAAGACCGTAATAGTCTATATTCAAAATGCTTTTTGTCTCTCAAGGAAAGTTTTTGTCCTGTTTCAAGAGAGCAAGCAGGTGAAGAACTTTTAGAACATTTTTAAAGAAAAAAAATTAATGCAAGCGTATGACAGAAGGAAACAGTCAAGAGCAACAAAAATGAAAGTTACTACAGCTTACTGCCTTGATAAACTTGAAAACGTTCACAGTTTATAGAAATTGAGCTCTCCAAGGAGCCAGGAGAATAATATCTGCCATGGCAACCAAACAAAGCAGTCTTCTGGCACTTTCAGAATGAGTATTTAGGAGGAGATTAATTCAATCCTCCAAATGATGAAAGGGCTCTTGAGATCCATAACTGTCTCCCACAAATTACCCTTATTGTACAATTGGCTGTTTAGAACAGATTGCACATTAGCGATATTGAACGAGAGCTTTCACAGCACATTTCTATGAAACAGCTTAAGCCCACGTGACGTGCTTCACCCACTATTTCTCCACACCGTTTCCACCCCCTCCTTTCAGGGCATTTACAAAAATGGTGTTTTATTAAACGGATTGTTGCAGTTTTGCAGGCTTTATTTTTAAGCTTATTTATACTGAGAAGGTACTGTAAGCTTTTTCCTATACAACTTTGAAATTTCTGAAACACATAAAAGCATAAACAGCTACCAAAACCCACAGTGTCGTATATAAATAGACAGCAGGAACACTGCCACCTAAGTGAGCATGCCAGTCTTTTTTCTGCATTTCATGCTATTTTGAATTTACAGTAAATTCAAGAGATGACGTACTTCAAAAAACAATTGTGTGCCTTCCTACTTATATGTATCAAATCACTTTTTTTTTTTTTCATCAAATGCAACCCCTGATGAGCACTAGACAGCTCAATGCAAACAAAGTGTCTTATATAAAACATTTCATGAAAATATATTAAACATCTACCTGCTTCACCAGAATCCAAATTACTATGGAATCTTGCCTCCCGAGATGAAGTAATTTGTGTGGTGTTTTTTTTTTTACTGATTTCCTTCTATTGCAAACAATCATGCTGTCCAACGTACAAAACACAAACAACTTGTCATAAAAGAAGATTTATACTGCAAACACATTTACAAATCCATCACCATTTCTGAAAATCCCACTTTGCCTTTCGATTTCCTTAGCATAGATTATTTTGACAAAATCGCTATCTTCTTCACCATTTAGAACATATTAACAGGCAACGGAAAAAAAAGTCGTGAATGTAATTACAGTTTTGTAGATCCAAGACTTATGCAGAACCACCATTTATTTGCAAGTAAGACAATTCTGACTTGACACTCCTGAAGTATAGACTGCACTCTATGCTGTCTATGGAGTAACTTCTGTATCCTGAATCATAAAGTGGCACGTAAATCAAGGAACAACAGTAAGGTTCTAAGCAGAGAAGGCGGCATTTATCTTGCCAGTAGCAGAGAAAATAAAAATAGATGTAGGTACAGCAACATCACTCACTGAACATCATCTAACTTATCAAAGACTGAGGTAGGAATATTGAGAGGAATAAAACATGCAGTGCAACTCTCAATAATGATCCAGAGCGTAAGGAGCAAAACTGTGGTCCCTCCAATTTACTGCTTCTCACTCTAGTCCCGCTTTACAGTCCATCATTAACAAACCTTCAGTCTCCATATTGGTACTGATGATTTATACTGGTTTAAGTTTTAGAAGGTCTTTCAAAATATTAGGCACTCTCAGCATCAAACACTACCAAAAAAACACAACCCTCTCGAGAGTGGGAGGCTCTCAAACCTAATGGAGTTTGGCTGATTATTCCAGCTGAAGATTTTTGTGCTTCTTGATTCTTGTAACAAGTAATGAAGAGAAATAGATCTGTGTATTTTGCCATTTAGACACAATAGGATATCTGTATTTTAGAAAACAACTGAGGTTTTCAAAATCATTACAATAATAGCACTTAGAGAAGCATAGCTGCTGATTAATAAACCTCCAAAATAAACCAATATTTTCTGCATAAAGAGAATTAATTACAATTTCAAGTTAATACATTTCCTCAGAATTAAAACCTGTAGTTTGACAATTGTGTCTCCAAGGGTTTGCAGAAAGCAGCACTCACATTATTCAGTAAATCGCTTCTCCCCAAAAGCACGGCCTCAAGATCATTTTTCAAATCTGCTCTTCCCAAACAAGCTAGACATATCTCCAAAATGTGTTAAGCTTTAGTCTCTACACTCATGAAATCAAATGTATAACTAGAAAGCAAATCATCATTTGCAAAGGTGAAACCTGTCCCTACACCAAATTCCTCCATCTCCACGTCAGCTAAATCTCTTGAGTTTTTATCCCTCCCTCAACCACAAATGTCACTGTCCAAAAACCAACAACCATAAATGTCACTGTTAGTCCTTCTAAATTGTGCCTTTGACTTTACCAACAATTCTATTCAGCTCACTGTTTCTTTTCGTGAAACCACCTTCTTCCAAGTCTCGGAAGTTTCACAATCTACTCCTCCTCCACTTGCTCCACTCTGACACGGACAGCTAACTCCTCACCACTTTGCTGAAGAAACGCCATCATCATTTCCTTGCTTCTCTCAACAATCATTGTTTGTTCTTTATGTTGCCACAGAGGTATGGAAAAGCTCACCACGTGCATTTGTAAAAAGCATCCTGAAAAAAAATAACTTGTGAGGTGTAAAGAACATTTCATAAAACCATGACCAGGCGTTAATGAGTCATCATGATCATGTCTTCCTGGGGAGCTCAGAGCACTTCTTTAGATCTGACTATGATTAGATCTGCCAGAATACAGAATACGTATTTTTTTTTCAACCACATCCTCCAGTCTCATTTTTGCTATCATTCTAACATTGTAGTTTAATGTAACAGAAAGTATTAAATAATCTTAGTTATATAGATCTCACTACTTGTCTCCCATAATAGTCACAGTGAGAAACTGGAAAGGCAGCACGAACTGAGACATATTCGGAAGATGCTGTTGGGAAGGGAATACATTTTGCAGGAGTGAGTTCTCCTCATCATTGAGTAAAAATGGATTGAGAGCTGTGCTCCACATTATGAAAGTGTCATAGTTTCAGATATGCGGAGTGAACGTAAAATTAAAATTTAGGAAGATGTTCTCTAAAGCCAATCCTGTCTTTGAACACCCTCTGTGTCCTCAGGAACGTGGCTGATTCTTGCCTTGAAAACAAAGACTGCTCTCTAGTGTGTTCCTTTCAGGGGACTCAGTCAAATTTCCAACTGCTAATTTTACAGCTGGTGCAGGTGCAACTGGTTCTCAAGATCAGAACAGAAACTGTCTGTTTGAAATGCTGTTCTCTGACAACAGCCTACCTACCTCTATCTAGTTATTTATTCATTTATTGTGTTGCTCTTGGTGAACTACATCGTTCTGGTGTAATCCTCAGCAGAAACCTCTAGACTTTCCCTCTGCGTAGGAGGGTGATTATGACAATGGGCAAAACAAACTGAGAAGTGAAAATGGAAAGACCTTTAGGCATAAACAAACAAGTGGATACAAATAATTTTGGGCCTAGCGTCCTTTAATCTGATCTAGGATATTTATTAAAAAAATGAAACGGGATAACAAGCAAAACCACCCTTGCTCTATTTTTATGCATAATTTTTTTATATGTATCTACGTTCAGACAAAGGATTGTAAAAACGAGGACTACCACTTGAAAAGCTATTCCATTCATCCATTTCAGTTAAGTCACATTGTTTGAACAAAGCTTAATAAAAGGCATGAACTGATAGTACCAAGCAGGATCTTTGACAGGGATCACACGTTTTCTGAAGCTCAAGTTCAGCCTTGTGCTAATGGGCCCCATTATTTATCCTCAAGTAAATTATGACATCTAGTTTTTTTTCACTTACTTGGTCAAAATATAACTGCTTTCATTTTCAAGCAGGATTTACATTACGGACCACATTCTTAGCTGGTGTCTATCCATGAAGATATTCCCTCTTTACCCTAAGGGAGACTTGTCCCAAGAGGCTCCCTGCTCAGCTAACAGAGGAGGGTAGGGTGCTTCCTAGATTGCTCATAACTCAAAGTTAGGTTCTTCTTCTGCATCACCTTCCAGAGGAACCTCTTTTTTCTGCTTTTCTTCAAGGAACAAGTTCTCCCACTATGAGTATATAATATTCAGTGCAGATATTTTACTTTTAATTGTATCAGCCATGGTAGCAAAATGCTAGTGGTATACAAATATTTACAATTAGCCATAGGAGTTTTCTGCTGGCTTGTTTGTGTTGGGTTTTTTTTTCCCCTTACATGCACAGGGCTCTTACTTCTACACCTGTCCACTGACCTCACTGATTTAACGTCCCTGGCAAGTATCTATACCAGGCACTAGGATTGTCCTTAGTACAGAAATCATGTCCTTTGTCCACGAGCCAAAGTAACTAATATTTTGAGTGTATAAAAGTGCACAAAGTGTATCCAGCAGCATTCATCTTCTCAAAGCAGTATCAATGGCAAACTCATTGCATTTGTACATTTGAACCACATTTGGAAAAGAGTATTATATTATCTCATGTTGCTTACAGATTCACACTGTTAAGGTGATTTTTCCTTTTTTTTTTTAGTTGAGTACTTACAAAGCACAACCACAGAGCATTCATTCATCAGTCCAGACTTCAGGAACTGTGGTTTCCACTTAGCTGTAAAAGAATCATTTCAGGTTTCAGTATTCAATTTTGTTTGCACCAGGCTTTCTTTCCAAACCAGAACATTCTGTTCTCATTGAATTTAAGGCCTTCAAGAACCGTGTCTTTTGAGTGTTATAACCAAAATGTGTGAATAATGAGGGTAAATTAAATGCAGTTCAATCTAGTTGAGAGGCTGAGAGATTTTATTCAAATACTGAATATTGTGATGAGTGAACAGCACAATTCAGAATAGATTCTTTTCTTCCTTAGTTCTTTGTATGTGTCCTAAAAAAAAAAAATCAAAGTAAACAAACCGTCTAGAGGAGCAAGGCTGGCATGGGTACTTAAATGACTTTTTCAGCTCATTTCTTTTCCAGGATTAATTCCACTGTGACTGTGTGTAGAGCTACGGAACACTTAATAGTGGCAAATAAATTGGTATTTTCCACTGTACAGGGACTTTAAACTGTCTAACAACTGACTAGAGTTCAGAGTGAACAAGGCAACAAGGCAAAGAGTACATTCATTAAACCAGGTTCATGAGACTCACTGCATGACAGTCTAACAGTATCTCCCATGGAGGCTGTAAACATTAAGTAAAACAAAGAAACACAAACCTGAAAATATTAGAAGAGTCTCCGCACCAAAACGAATACAGACAAAAACCTTCTCAGAACAAAGCACAATGGACAGAGTAAGAAGAAAAATAAGTACAAAATCTGAGAGCATAGGGCGGGAAGGGGAGGAGACCAAAGCACCCCACAAACCACATTTATTTCAAAGTCAGGGATCCTTCTGTCAGCTACGACCACCACTCTAGCTGCAGACAGAACTAGAACACTGAGCTAACTCATTTGCCCCTTGTTTACCTACAAACTCAACGCTAAAGAAACATTTTACTTTAACTGGTTAAGTTATATTGTCATATGGATTTTGCTTGACACCCATTATCCTTGTAGTGTGGCTGTCCTGAAGTCCCAGCTGGAGAAGGAACAACCAGCTCCTCATTTCTGTACCAGTAACGAATTAGTAAGATACAAGACTCTGTTGAAGCACAATGAACACAGGCTATGCATCCTGAAGAGCAATCTGTTACTTACTACAACATATATACAATTATTCTTCTTTAAAAAACTGTCCAGAGAGATCTCACTCCCAGTGAGACCAGCAATGAGGTACCACGATGCGTGCGTGCAACGTTCCACTTCAACAGCACAGGACTGCAGGGTGGCTTCCTGGGGTAATCCTTCTAAGATGTGGGTACCCATAATAGAGATCGTCCTCAAGGAAAAGACACAAAACTCAGTTTGCACTAGCAAAGCAAAAAGCAGTTCCTCACAAACTAGACAATGAGATCCCAGCCACTGTGAAGTGACAAAAACGTGGTTTATGGCACTGAAGTAGGAAAAGAGGTTGCAGCGACATCTACCAAATGTTTCTCCATAGAGTTAACGGAAAACTGTGCTTACTCTAGAACCTGCCAACTGACTGGGACGGCAGAAAGCTTTTTGCAGTAGGTTAGGGATTAACACATCTCTAATAACGTACGTGTTCAGTTTCCTTAGATGTTTGACAGGTCGAGAGGCTCCACCTTAATGGTGGGTATCACAAGTCCAAAGCAAAGCATTTCTGCACAGAATGGAAATGAAGCTTCTGCTTTGTTTAGACAGTGACCGCCGTAGTGCTCTGTCAGCACTTGGCCTCTGGAACCCACAGAGAGGACATCATCTGCGTTCCAGAACATCTGGGTAAAAACAAGCTCCGGGCAAAGCCATCACGCCACCTGTTACGAAGGTTTCCTGCCACCTCCCTCACCTCAGAGTGAGTTTTTGACAGGAGGCTGAGGGATAAAAAAAACAGTACTCCTCCACATAGCCAAAGTCAACCTTTTCAAAAACTTAAGGACAAGAGAACATCTTGTAGAACCCTCATCTGTTATATCTTACAGTGAGTAAATACAGTCATTTCACCCACCTAACTTGCAATATCAATTAAATCTGGCCCGCTGTCTAGAAGGCGCCGCCACTATCTGACCACAGCATTAAGAGTCAAACTCTTACTGCTACCACTAAAATGTGCTTCAGAGGGTGGAAAAGGGTCTTCATCATCAAACACCTTTTGGTCTTGATCTTAAATTGTAATGGATTACAAAAGGCCTCAGCAGATTTTCCCTCATCTTCTCCCCCCCGGCCCCAGAGGAATATACAGGCTTCTGTTTGCAGGAGAAGTGCAGTTAAATCTACAGAAGATTTTACCAGTGATCTCAAAAACTCTGGCAAAAACTGAGCTGCAATTCTCTTTTCCAGAACAAAGCAATACTTACTTGGATTGCATATAAGCAGCAGGTCCTTCCTACTGGGCCTAAAAAAACCTCCCCACCGTTTCCCAATATTGAAACACATTCCACTGCGACACAAGTTTTTGATGGGATCTGCTCTTTTAAAAAGATACTTAGTCAAAACAAGATTAAATCCATTTCTCATGGACATTTAATTCTGCTCTTCTAAATCACGGTATTGCTTCTGACTGTACTTGTAGCTGTATCTCACGCAAACATGCTGCCACTGCTGGAGAAATAATGCAGATGCCCATTTCCCAAGGGCGTTGCCTGTGTTTCTGGGCCGGTTCCAGGAGGGCAGCGGTGAGTTTTGGAAGAGCAGCTGGTGACCTGGAACACAGGGGAGCGCTTATGTAACGCGCTTATACACCTTACGTAACTCTCATTTATTGTGACAGCCAACCCATCTCCCAGATAGTCGACCAGCCAACAGCTCTTCCTCACTAACTCTCTCTCACTATCCGGCTTTTAAGGAGATATTTTTAAAAACTACTAACAATCCTCCCTCCCTCCCTCTCCCTGCTCCCTGAGCTCCCCCAGATGACAAAGAAGAAAGAGATGAGGTCTCTGCTTTTCAGACATTTTTACATATATCCCCTGCGAACCAAACTTCAGAAGAACACCCAGCAGCCACTGTTTCACAGCAGGAGATACCTGTTTTCACAAATGTCACTTCTCAGTCCTCAATCATCCCATCTTTAGCTGAGTGGATCGCAAATCGCTGAGGAGGAAGGGAAAGGAAGTTTGTTGTGCAGTACTCATCTACTTAACAAAGCTACAGCCTTTGAAAATACCTTGTGAAAAACCTATTCTTATCAACTGAGTTCTTTTTCTGGGCTGCTATCAATGCAAAAACCTAAGTAATTTGCTCAGAAGAAAATCCGTTCTGTTTGTCTTTTCTAGGATAGTACATAATGCTTTTTTTAAAAAAAACCCAACACATTTGCTGATAATTATTTATTGCTTGCAGAAAATGAAGCCTTTCAGAAAAGTAGAAGTGTAAAGGACTTAACTCATGTGTTCTTGTCAACAAAACCTCAAGTCCTAGCACACTGCTGTAAAGGAACATCTTCACTTTGCACCGGTACTATTATCACGACACGGCTCGAATACAAAAAAGCAGAGATAAATACTGTAAGTCTAATACAACCAGCACTCTTCAGTGCCACCTGTGAGGACGTACAACCACTGTCTTGCCCTTGCCATTGAACTTGGGACCTTCCCTGAGAGACAGACACTCTTTAACCTTGTCAACAAATATGTAACAGGATTTGAATTTAAAGAGCAGCATTTAGCAGCAGCATGCCTAGGAACGCCGTCAGAGGATACAAGATAATTTAGCCTAAAAAACCCTAAGAGGCTTTGAGCATTAAAGTGGACTGTCAAATATTTATCTTAGTGCAACAGTTTTGCCCTCAGAGGTGCCCAGTACGACCAGTGATTTCTGGAAAACATGACGCACGCAATCCACGAGTAGACCGACTAACTTTTAAATGTGTCTCCTCCAAGGAAAGCAGCTGTCTGTATTCAGCGGAGCTTTGAAAAAACTGCCTATTGTGTCTTTAAGATGCCTTTAAGAAAATAAATAAAGGCAGTCAGTAGTAACAAAGGCAAGATGTATTTCAACTGTTGGGTAGAAAGCTCGGGCTGCAGCAACCTGGCTGAGCAGCAGGGAGGAAGAATCACCTCTGAGTATTTCTGAGCGTTCCAACAGAGGCTTGACATGTCTACACGTAAGTATCTCTGATAATAAAGTCAATACAGCTAATTACTAGTGGGGTATTTACTTAACATCTATAATTAAATTAAAATTTTAGATGCATGATACAATTTAAGCCAACCATGAAAATAACAAAATAGGTTTTTATATTTAAAATACTGTATTTATATTATACGTAGGTTTATATTTCTCCTTTTCTGTATGTATTTCTATATTATATTTATCTATTAATATTTCCATCATATTTATATATTTTAAATATATTTTCTTTTTACATTAAGCAATCTAAACCTTTCCCACATAAATACACTACTTACTTCTTCTATAAAGTTAACAGCATTTAGAAGAGGGACTTTGAAGTGTCTGAACCCCAAGTGACAGAAAAGACCTCAGCTATTTTAAGAAACTGAAGAGTGTCACCTTCTACGTTGTGATATAACTGCTCTGGGTACTTCCAAGATACAAGAGGCCATGAGATCAATTGCCAAGAACTCCTGCGTATCTCACTTAATGACAACTACCAAACCGACAGTTTGCCAACTTGAATTTTCCCAGTTTTCTTAATAGCCTGGCTTTCATTGTGTCATCAAAACGTTAACCTGGATTTTTTACCCCGATTCACATTCTTTGGCCATCCGTACACAACCTGAGCAAATAAGGAGTTAGCTAAAGCCCTGAAGCACATGATTTGATTATACTAATTGTCATCAAGTAAATCTGCAAGCACAAAGCCTGCAAAGCAAAACTACAGAAACTCAAATTCACAGAGGTGTGATTTTTGTTCCTAGACGTGCACGGCGCATATTCACGAACAGTTCAACGGATCCTAGAAACCCAATAATGGATTTTGTTTCTTTTAATCGTCCAGAGTAAATAGGAGAAAACCCCCAAAACACCCAAAACACCTCTGATTGATTGTAACTCAGGAGGAAGTGTTTCTCTTACAATTCTCGATGACTGGATGGCCCTTCCAAGCTATGCTAACCTAGGATTCGGTGAAATCACAAACTCTTAAGGGTGATTTTTAAATGTAGTCTAGGTACCAGTCCAGATATTGGTAACAGGCAACGTTATTTAAGGCATCACAGTAAAGTTCCTTATATTATGGATACAGCAAGTCTTAGAAGATGGGTGTTGGCACAGAGCACAGATTTGCTCATTACCTATGAAGAATTATCTGTTCTGGTACAACAGAGACACCCATATCAGACAGGATTACTTTTCAGCTACCACAGATGAATATTACGTAGACTTTGCAGAAAGCTTCTAATGCACTGGAGTAAAAACTAATAAACCCACCTCTGTTGGACCAAGCTGCCTCACAACTGTGTGTTGGTCACTTGAAAGCTTTTCCTCAGCACCAATTTTACTAAATTCAAACTCGTGAATAATCGTAAATTTTGAGAAGCAGCAAAAGAGGGCGAGTCAACAAAACTGAGCTGCTAACTAACATGGACAAATGACAAGAAGTTAAATCAAATATGAATTGAGAATTTGTTCTAGAAAACCCCAAGCCGAAACGCAAAGGCAGCCAGGTGTTGTCCAGCTTGTGGGATCTCAGTGGCTCCCAGGGGACTGCACGTTGGCTAAGAGTCAACCACTTACACCACCTGCCAGCAAAACACCTCAAGAGCCAGAAGGATTCAAAACCTGCAATCTCCTGCAACGATTCCAGCCATCCCCAACTGCAACTAGATGAAAGGATGAGGGAAAGGAAAGTTAGTGCTTTAAGATCATTCACTGCTAACACTGACAGGGTTCACAGGGATAAAAAAAAAAAAAGGGAAAAGGGAAATTATACAGAATGAACAAGTGCTAATTTTTACCTTGTCTTTTGAAAATCACTCCTCTCAATACATGTTCAAAGATACCAACTTTAAGGATGCTGAGGGAAGGTACAGGATTAGACAGTTGAAAGTGCAAGAAGCAGTGGTCCACGAAACCACCTTCACAAAGGACTCCGTGACGCAAGTTTGAGCAATATTTATGTAAGGACTACTAGAACACACAGAAAGCACGTGCTACTTACGTCATATATAGAGCATATAAAAAGATGCTGGAGGCCCTATCCCTGGAGACATTCAAGGTCAGGCTTGATGGAGCAACCTGCTCCAGTTGAGGACGTCCCTGCTCACCGCAGGGACGTTGGGCTAGAGGACCTTTGGAGGTCCCTCTCAACCTGGGGCACTCTATGATTCTATGAACCCACTTCTAAATTTTTGTCACCTTTTCAGGAATTCTATGAGTTTGTCCTTTTTGATCTCCAGTTAAGTCTCAGAAAGACTTCTCCCAGTAGACAGGATGACAGAGATTTTCTTTGGGTCGTGGGCAGGGAGGGGAGGTGGTAATCAGGTAATACTGAAACATGTACAATTTGATTGAAATCATTGGCTCTGAAAAGTTGAGATATATCCTGTTTGTTGTCTTGCTCATAGACTAAGCGTTACAGATCAAGCTTAATTATTTCAAACTAGCATGTCCTTTAAGGCTTATTGTTCTCACTGGGATCTTTTGAGGTGACATAGAGAAAAGGATATTTAAAATGTGCAGGAGTCCACAGCTGCCTGCAACGCCACTACCTGTTTAATTACCAAGTTCTGTTCAGTTCTGTAAAGAAAATTTCATTATTGAATCATGCTAAGTGCAAACTTTTGGGATTCTCTTCTTTAGAAGGAATTTTAATAAGACAAGAATGATTTCACTTCTTCTTTCACTCTAGTCCTTACCTTACCAGTAGCAGGTGCAACCCTTATTCAGAAGTCTGTAACCGCAGGCACATCAATATCCTGTTGAAAGCTGGCTACCTGAGCTCTTGAAATCCAATCTCACTGTGCGCTTTCCTCTGATTTGTATGGAAAGTGGCACAGCCTCCTCCCTTGTATTCAAACCAGTGCACATATAATTGTGATCCCCTCTGGGTTCTGAAACCATAAAAGCCTGATGTAGCTGTAGTACTCTTACAGTAGGAACAATTTTAACCTAGCTTTTATCCTATCCACTTACTCCACGTTTCCTTATTGAGATCATTATCTTGTCAATTATTTGGGACGTCAGGCAAAAAGAGAGGACTGAACTGATTGATGTTAATTCTGCCAGCAGGCTCTAGGTCAGGATTTGAGAAAGGTAAAATGGGCTTTCTTTCCAGAGACACTCAACTGTTATGAAAACATAACTTGATGGACAATTTTACCCCTGGCAATAGTCACAAAGAATGAATGGATTGTTGGAAAAGAAAACTACACCTGCTGGGAAGTTGGTGCAGTCTTTGTTTCTGTTCCCATTAAGAGCATGCAAAAATATCAGCTACCATCACACTATACTCAGAGCTGCTTAAAGGTTTATAATTAAACTGTTAGCCCTCAAGAGTCCTGTATTTAAGTTTAACACATCTGCAAACCAGGCAGACTTGGTGTCATCTCACCTTCAGCTGAAAAGTCATAGATGAGGACACAAAAAACTTCTTCCCAAATTAACGGGCTTTTGATTCTAATTTCTTTTCTTCAAGGATCATCATTTATTCTGGTTTTACTAACACTTTCATACTGAAAGTAATTTTCAGAAACATACTCTCAAGAAAGGTCCAGCATTAAAGGAATTCATGTTTAAAATACATTAGTAAAATTATGTTTGAATACAATCTGCTCTCCTGTAACTGGGTGCAGGTCTTTTTATGTTTAAAAAACTGTGTTACGAAAATATAATGGACCTTGCTTGCATTACATCCCATTGTCCATGTAGTTGACAAAGATGTTGTCCCAGTACCAATCCCTGAGGACACCAGTTGACACTGGTCTCCACTTGGACATAGAGCCATTGACCACAGCTCTTTGAGTGCAGCCATCCAGTCAATTCCTTATCCACCAAGTGCTCCATCCATCAAATCCACGTCTTTCCAATGTAGAGACCAGGATGCTGCGTGGGACAGTGTTGAAGGCTTTGCAGAAGTTCAGGTAGATGACATCAGTTGCTCCTCCCTTACCCACTGACGTCATCTACCTGGGCTTGTGGGAAGTGTTTGATAACAAAGTAAGGCAGCGTGACCATTCCCTCACACACGCTTAGTTCCCAACGCAGTTATTTCAAGCACGTTCAGCCTGTTTACAATTTCTGTTTATATTAGATCCAAGTTCACTGCGTTTTGTGATGGTATTTTAGCAATGAAAGAAATTCTAGTGTTGCCACAACAAATATCTCCAGGGGATGAAAGAACGTCCTTTAAAAGTGACCACCTAAATAAAGTCTGTTTGCACACCCAAGGGCAACAGACACGACAAGCTGCTCCACTACCAGCCATCCCAGGAATTTCAAGCTGTCTGAGAAGGAAAACCATTTTCCTGCTGTTGACTCCCACACACTGGTGGGTTGAAAGGACCTGTTAAAACTTCCAGTTCCCTGCCCCACTTCTTGAGCAGTGATAGATTTACAGAAAATGCAGCAGTACCTGAAATGCTACAGTTTACAACCCAACGTGCAGAAGTAGTATCGCCCTAGTTCATCTTTCCTTCAGGCCACCCAGGCTTTTCACTGTTCTACATGGGAGTTGCACTTACCTGCTGCTTGAGAGCCTCTAGAGATTCAAATTCCAACTTGGCTAGTTTTATCTGGATATCTCTTGGCTTATCCGGAATTACAAATGCCATGATAAACTTTATTGCTAGTAGCAAGTGCTGGGGAAAAAAAAAAAAAGTAAAAACATGTTGTTCAATAGTTTGAAACGTGGAGAGAACAGCATTATACTATTTCCAAATTAACTTTTGTATTAGTGACTCCAGATAAAATAATAGCTTTTAAAACATATTATTGGTGCTACGAAACTGAAGGATGGCACCCAGCACATAGAGTTTCGTTGTGACATTTTTAAATACGTATACACACATACAAATGTAATTACAGAAAATTAGATGCAATTATAACATTGACACATGCACTCCAACATCTCATGACACAAAGAAAAACAAGTCCATTGTAAAACATGAACAAACACAGAATTTCACATCCGAGAAGTTATTTTTCTCTATTAAAAAACAGATGCAAGTAAACTACATGTCATTGTGATCATGCATTGTAAGGAATTCTGTTTGTCACGACTCCGGAATTTCTCCTTGGTTCCATGACTGGATGACCTAGGATTAGGATGGAGATATGAAGCATTGTTTCTGGTTTGAAACTACTCTAAGTCAATTCAGAAATTATCACCTACTGTGGGCATCAGAGATTTTGAGAACTCTTCAATCTCATTTGTCCCAGTTCAAGCCCAAGTGGGTAGGTATAGAATTCCCAGTTGAGTTGTGGACAGACTCGGTAAAGATATCAAAGTATACACATACAAAAGTAAACCCTTTAATAAGCCTTACGGATAATTTTCCCAAACCTGTGTGTTGGTTTTGGGGATTGTGCAAAAATTAGACTTTAATAAAACCAAAACAAATGAAATTAGTACAATAAAAGTAGCTCATCTGGAACATTTCTGTAGGGCAAAGATAAATTAACAATCTGCACACCGGAAATTCATCACCTGCAATCTTCCCATAAAAAATGAGAGGCTTTTGCTCACCAGAACTATGTAAAGCCAAACGGCAACGTGCAGGGAGCACGACTACCCATCTCCCTGCAAACAGAAAGGCTGAAAGAAATAAAAAAGTAAAATAAGGGAAAAAAAAAAAAAAAGCACCACTTACAGATTCAATTGGAACTTTAAGACCATTTGGGAGCCAACATGCAGCAAGAGCTCAGCATCACGTTGTTGCTACGAAACATTATCACAGAGGAATAAAAACCGGCAGCTGACTCATTCTCTGGCTGAAATGATTTCAGCTGAGAAGGCCTGCTCCAGCACCTCAGTGTCCTTCTTGCAGTGAGGGGCTCAAAACTGAACCCAGTATTCGAGGTGTGGCCCCCCCAGTGCCCAGTACAGGGGGACAATCCCTTCCCTACTCCTCTCGAGCACGCTATTCCTGATCCAAGCCAGGGTGCTGTTGGCCTTCTTGGCCACCCGGACATACTGCTGGCTCATGTTCACCACCCCCAACACTGTATGTTCTTGCTGCAAAGAGAACTTTCATCACCTTCATCAGCAACCATTCATTTCCTCTTGGCTTTACTGGTTCAACAGCCCCTCAAGGACACAGTTGAAGAAAGCTCACTCAGATTAAACACAAGTAAACACATAAGAGTCCACCTTGACAGGAATGAGGCCCAGATAATAAGGAATTCATCCTAATTAAAAACAATAAAGAGACAAAGGAATCTGGGATAAAAGCATTATTCTGAAATTGCTGAGAAGGTGTTCAGAGGTAATTTTCTCATCATATGTGGTCCAGGGATTCCAGATTAGACTTCCAGTATGCCTACACACTCCCTTTAGCCTAACTATGAACTCCCAGTGCAGACTCGTGCAGTGAAATGTGCTTTTAATTGACATATAAAATCAGGAGTCTCATACTTTTTGGGAAAATGTATGTCAATTTACTAGTAAAGCCCTCAGCCATCGGTACTTCTATTTTAGTAGTTCCCATCAGTAAGTCAAACACAAACATTTAAAGCTCCATTAGCCTTCAGCAATCCCAAGCGCCAGTTTCTTGATTACCTACTAGGTTGTTGTACACTACTGGAAGAGGGATTACGGTATTATAAAATCACCTGGAATTTGCATCATAAAATAAACTATTCATACCATCTGTTATAACCAAGTAAAATTGTCCTCTCTGCTCTCATGCTGGGGAAAAAAAAAAAAGAAAAAAAAAAAAAAAGATTGAGGTCAATCCATCCAATTCCCCAGTGCTGTGCAGCAAATCAGAAGAGCAGGCTACATCAAAATGCTGAAATCTACGGTTCCCCATCTCACGACAACTCCAGATTCTCTTTCCAAAGAACCCAGGTGCACACCGACCCCAGCACATCCATCTCATGCCCTAAGAATTTTAGGACTATTCTACTTCTTGAGACTGCAAATCACATTGTTGTTTTGGTTTTTTTTTTGAACATTTGTAGATGATTAGCTATAACATTATGACTTTGGTGGCCAGGTAGCAAGGCTGGAGAACTCAGTCTTTTCGTGAGATGTTTAAGACAATTCTTTCAAGTGCTCCAGGTCAATAAGGCAATCCTACTGTACTCTTGCAAATGAAGCCAGGATTTCTCATGAGGTTTTACCAACAACTTCAGAAATATTAAATTATTCCTTTCATACTTTTGTCTTACCTAACACTGCAGATCTCACTAAATTCTTTTTTCATTGTGTCTACGAGACTCTACGCAAATAAAACTTAACGCACGTCCAGCTCGAAAATGAAATTCCTTCGGCATTGTCATCTTATTTATTGTTTGCAGAGTACAACAATTAGAATTACTTTAGAAATAAATTCATTTTCATGTCATTTAAAACAGCGAGCTTTCTACACAAATAGGAAAATAGTTTTAAATGGGTGCATTTTACTTTCTCATGCAAATATCTTGCCATTGTGTTTAGGCCAAACTTCTTTTCTCTTCCCTCACATTATCATTTTCTGATAACGAGCATGAATACTGTATTAGAATGCAACAGTAGGTCCTTTCTTACAAGGATGTGTTGGGTTTGAGCTCAAACAAAAATATCTCAGAATAGGAAAGAAAATACAGAAGAACAAAATAAATGTGACGGGCAAAAAAAAAAAAAAAAATGTTGCCTACGTTCAAGTTCAATGCAGAGTAGAAATCTGGGTTTGAGTAGTTCTGGTTGGGTGCTCTGGTGGACAGATACTATGATGGAGGAGGAAAAGAAGGATCTTCTGGTCAAAGCAAAGGTTTTCCTCTGGGCCAGCTTATCCTTTTCCACAAAATGTGGAACTACTACTTATACTTTGCTTGTGTAGATGGAGCTCTTAGCTACTTTATACGATACTGTGAAGCTATTTATCCTTTACAAGGTAAGACTCAAGAATGAAGACAATTCAGAAATAAGAGGAAAAACATTGAAAAATGTCATGGGCCAGAAAAGAAATGTAGAATTCTGCAGTGAAAAAAAGAAAAAAAACAGTACAGCTTTTCTTTTAACAAATAACTGAAAAAGTCTAGTTATGTTACTTTAAGACACCAGGATACATTTATTGGTATGATGAAAATATTAAGAGCTAATAAATATATTTAATTTTCAATTATAGGCACAGAAAAAAAAAAGCCAGATAAAGCTTTTAAGACTGCACATCCCATTTTCTCACCTAATAGATGCATTTTTTTTTAAGACCTAACCCTATCTCGACAAATACTTTTGTTCTTATCTGCTACATTTACCTAGTGTTGAACAAACACCACTCAAGCTTAAAAAATAAATCTATTTTCCAGTTATCTGCAGACACAGAATGAAATCATGCAGATTTAACAGACATGGACCTGCTTGGTTTTCCAGAACTGTCGCAATGTGCATCATCTCTGCTGGTTATGAACTGTTTTAATAAGGAGGCTTCTTGAAGTTTAAAAAAAACCCCAAAACCACAAAAAAACCCAACCCCAACCCAACAGATTAGAATATTTTTACTTTAAAATTCCATGCTGCTCCCAAGATTTCAGTACTGTACTGCCTGAACATCTTCAAAAGGTCCATTACTCGTTAAGCTCCTACGACAATGCTGATGAGTGTACGAAGTACGTGTCCGTAATGAGATTTACCCGATGTCAGTAATAAGGCACCAATCCCATTAGCACCATTAACAAGATACAACTTGATGAGAAGTCCATTTTTACAGATGAAAGTTACTGCAAAACTTGGTAGAAATCAACTCTCCCCTACGGCAGCAAGTCTAGGAAGGGCTTTACAGAAAATCATACATGCACAGGACACAGATTATATTGCTCCTGCCTTTTACTTCTCAATGGGAAGTGTCATCTAAGCTCTCAATAAAAGTTTTTGAACTTGTCATTTGAATACGGCTATAAGGCTTAATTATTTCCAAGTTGTTCAGACTTAGTGTTTAAGAGCATTCAAGTCTCTCTAAAGATTTTTGTCCTGTGCTACATCCCCTGTAACGATAAAGATAAACATGTTCCCACGGTAGTGACAGATCTTACCAAAAGAAACCATCTTAGGATAGCAAACCAACTTCTGAGCCCAGCTATAAATAAGTTCCTGTAACCTGGATACCACAGCACGAACACATGTACACTCTAAACCTTTTTATTTTTTACCTCCTTAAAAAAAAAAATAAAATAAAATAAAAGGGGGGGTATGAGGGAGTGGAGGAAGGGTCTGTGTTGCTCAGATTATTTCAAAACGAATCATTTTCTCTATTGCTCATTTAAACATTCCTCCAGTTTGAGACAGGAAAATGAATGCTTTTTGATTAAAGGATTTTTCCTTTCTATTTAAATTCTGCCAGTCTGTGGGGAATTGAGCAAATATTTTTCATCCTCTTCCAGAGGACCTGAGAATAGAGGCATTTTTTTACCTAATTACTTAAACAACTGCAGATATTCTGATCTGCTTTATCAGAAAAAAAAAACTCAAACAAAAGCAAGTATCTTCGAAGAATGTTACACAAATCAGAACTACGTATCAGGGATAGAAACTAGTTAAATTCCTTTGATCTTGTCTTCACTGGAGGGAAAAAAAAAACAACCACCAAAAACAACCCTTCTGTGCTCAAGCAAATCAACCAAAGGTAACGTCCTACTAAAAACAAAGTAACTTTTGGTCATTTCGGATAAAATGAATGAGCTCATCTGATTAAGGAGACCTTCAAACCTTCACCTTAAACTTTCCCAGGAGATGTTAAGAAAATATTCCTGACGTGGTCAGGCCCATCCACACGTACCGACGACTGGTTCAGGTGTTTCGCAAGGATTACCTACTACAAGGTGCAGAAGAAACGGGGGCAGTGAGCTAGCTTGTGTGACCGACACCTTCCAAGAAGCTGATAATCAAGAAGAAAGATGGGAGTCCTGGAGTCCTCAGGTTGCCTAGTATAACCTATCAACATTGAGAGGTGTGAAGACCAAGAACTGAATTATTTCGCAAGCTGTTTTCTGTAACCCTGGTTTTTTTCAGAGGATTAATTAAGCCTAGCTATCAGCACCTAGGCCTCTGCCTCTCCTGAAGCAATGGTATCGCTTTTTCCTTGTGTCAGATAACATGCCTTACCAACTTTGCCTTCTGTTCCTCTCACGAAGGTGTCATCTTCCCCTCTCTGGAAGCACGCAAATCAATCCTGGCTCCTCTCAGGCTAAACTCTCACTATTCCCCTCCAGCAGAAACCCGAGGACTAATCTCTACTAGCCATGCTATCTATTACCACCATTTATTAGGTCTATTTTACAAAGCTGCAGCTTAGAAAAGCCAAACAAAAAATAATACCCCGCCAATGTGGGTAGTGCAGGTTATTGACCTATTTTCTCAACATTTCCATTTTACAGGTTTGCTGTTTCTTTAAAAAAAAATATATCTTTATTTAGAAGAAGAGAAGCATTGACCAATTTGAATACAAGTCAGCCACCAGGCACAGGTATTTTGGTTAAGCATTCACTAGATGGGAAACACTTACTTCATAGTTCAAGACATACTCCCTAACTATAAACATACCCTAAGTTAATATATATATACACACACACTCATCCTTCCACTGGCTTGTGTTCGATACTCTATTGCAATCCCAAAGTACATCCTGAAGGCTTCGTGTTACACACAATCCTTGAAATTAGTGCCATCTCTACGGTATGCAGCAGTCCACTCATATTTTTTGGTAGTAGAATCAAAACCTTTATCTTTGATGGAATGAAGCCAGAATTCATAGATTTTCATGGAATTGAAATCAGACGAAAGAATTATTTGAGCCACAGAAGTATCAACCCTCTCTTCACAAAAGAGGTTTTTTTAGTTTTTGTTTTGTTGGTGGTTTTTTTCCAAACCAGTTCAACAGCTAATGACACAATCTCCTGGAACAGTGTTGGTTGAAAAGGGGTGCTGGGCTTTTTTCAGAGAAGATGGAGGGAAAGGAGCTTTTATTCCAGTGGAGAATTGCATCACAATCATTATCATGCGGTTTCCTAGAAAAGCAAAATACTCCTCAGGAGAATTAGCAACTACTATCTCTTTTTACTTTATTCAATCTTTTGTAATGGAGAGGCAAATACAGATACTAGGGCTTTGTGAAAATAAATCTGCTAACAGAGAATGGTCTTTATGAAGTATTACGTAATGGGTTATGTGTTACTAAGTCTTCCAGAAGCTTTGTGACAAAAGTCTGAAAACATCAGAGAGGGGGGAACAACCAACTACCGAAATGCAGGTATGGGATACCATCTACCGAGCTCCTCTGGAATTTATTTGTGCATGCAGGTGTCAGGTACCTGAAACTCCTTTAGAAGTTCATGTTTCCAAAGACTGTTTCAGTTTTACTTCCCCTCACCATGAATGGTATTAATGCTGACTGATTTTTATTTTTTATCACTTTAAAGCGTTTCAGGTGAGTGTCAGAAGGTACCTGAAATTTCTAAGAGTGGCTCCTGTGCATCCACATCCAGTATGTCTGTTGTGGTTTAAGAGTTAACAAATTGAGGCGGGGGGCACACAAACACCTGGTGTTCCCTCCCCTTCGCTGCCACACTCTAGAAAAGGACAGGAAGTTTGGGATTCGCTCCTCCTTTCTCTCTCCCTCGGACTGTGCTGCTGTGGGACCACAATCTAGCTCAGCTAGGCCTGGCTCCACATGCTCTGCACAATCCATCACCATCCCAGGACTGGGTTTGTATATTTTTTTATATCTCCCTTCCCTTCATATTTTCTTCTCCCTGTTTATCTGTTACCTATTAAATTTTGTTCATAGTCTCAACTTCCAATTTGGTGTGAGGCGCTTCCTTCCTCATTCCCCTTTGTATCCTCCCTTGGGAGGGAAGGGGGAGGGAGAGAGGGGGTGCACAGCAATTCTGCTCTGTGGGGTTTTGCCCTGAACCCTAAACGGAGACAATGTCCAAGAGGAAATACTGTCAATCAAGCCTGCCCAGCAGCCATACAGGGCAGGAAAGGAGTTGCCTAACCAACCAGTGTTACTGTATTTAGAAAATAACAGAGTGCAGGAGGTTTTAAAACAAAGTCCGTGAGGTGTGTGTAAAATCACAAGTGAAAACACACCACATCTACACGCTTTAATCTTGGAAAAAAATATTTAAGAAGCTGAAGATCCCTTTCTTCCTTCCCAAAGACAAAAGAAGCCCAGGACAACAGGGAATGACGGGTATTTATAAACGCCATGTCTGAGGCGCTGCTGCTGCTCCTTTGCTGTTGGAAAGTGACAGCTGAGAAAAAAACAAGATGATGCTGGAGAGATGTGTTATGAATATACAAAGAGGTGGGAGTCAAGTGATTCCCACAAACAAGAGTCCAGAGATTTCATTTCACAAGCGCTTCGCCCCTCTCCATTCCTTACATTCAGCCACCCAGCACACACAGCCTTTCCCAAGGAATACCTCACACAATCTGCTCCTGCAATTCTTTTGGTAAATCACGGTGCAGACGTTATTCCAGCCTAAACACACCCTGCGGCTTTAACATCTCACTAGCATAAAAGAGACTAGTCCAAGGACTCTGAGTCAGCTGTGACACTGAAGAGTCACCTCCAGACAACCCTGCTTTGCATGCACAGAATAAAATGAACTCCTGAGAATGTGGCATTTGTTAGCTTTTCAATGGGAAATGGTAGCGAAAGAAAGTGAGAGCAAATACAGAGACCACATAAAGAGTAACTTCCTTAAGGAATTGCCCGTTAAAGGAGTTCTAAAATGGTGAGTAGTTTTCCAATACTATCTAAGAGCTTCTGAACAATGCTGAAATACCTGTTGCGTTTCTAGGAGTCTGGTTGCGTCGGCACGTATACCTGCTACACCCAACGAAAGAAAAGGGCTTATGCTATTTCTTCTAAGAGATGGGAAAAAGTCCTTTTTTTCCTTCTTCTAAACTCAAGTCAAAAGGCCAATCTCCAATCTACCTGTGTATGACAAAGTCACTTCTTTAATTCATAGACATATATAGGTATATTAATGACAAAAGGAAGACTAGGGAAGGCATGGGCCCCCTCAGAAAAAGAAACAGGAGAACTGCTCACAAGAGATATGCAGAAGGCCGAGGTTCTCAACAACTTCTTTGCCTCAGTCTTCACTGGCAAGGACTCCAGCCACACTCCCCAAGTCACAGAAGATAATGGCAGGGACTGGAAGAAAGAACTGCCCACTGCGAGTGAAGATCAGGTTTGTAACCATCTGAAGAACCTAAAAGTGCACAGGCCCATGGAACCGGATGGCATACACCCACAGGTACTGAGGGAACTGGAGGATGAGGTTGCTAAACCGCTCTCGATTATCTTCCAAAAGTCATGGCAGTCCGGTGACTGGAAAACAGGAAATATAACCCCCATTTTCAAAAAGGGAAAGGACGACGATCCAGGGAACTCTAGGCCAGTCAGTCCCACCCCCGTGCCCAGTAAGATCATGGAGCAGATCCTCCTGGAGGCACCGCTGAGGTAGAAGAATAACGAAGAGATGATTGGGTACAATCAACACGGCTTCACCGAGGGCAAATCGTGCCTGACAAATCTGGTGGCCTTCTAGGAAAAGGTTACAACATCAATGGACAAGGGAAGAGCAACTGATGTCATCATTCACCTGGACCTGAGCAAAGCCTTCGACACCATCCCGCAAGACACCCTGGTCTCCAAGCTGGTAAAACGTGGGTCTGATGGATGGACCACTTGGAGGATAAAGAACTGGCTGGAGGGCCGCACCCAAAGAGTGGCCGTCAATGGGTCCATGTCCAAGTGGAGGCCAGTGACAAGTGGAGTCCCTCAAGGATCAGTACTGGGATCGGTCTTGTTTGATGTCACTGGTGACAAAGACAGTGGGATCGAGGCACCCTCAGCAAGTTTGCCAATGACACTGAGCTGGGTGGTGCGGCTGACATGCCGGAGGGAAGGGATCCATCCTGATGGACCTGGACAGGCTGGAGAGGTGGGCCCAGGCCAACCTCATGAAGTTCAACAAGACCAAGTGCAAGGTCCTGCCTCTGGGTCAGGGCAATCCCAGCACCGCTATAGGCTGGGCAGTGACTGGCTTGAGAGCAGCTCTGAAGAGAAGGACTTGGGGGTGCTGGTGGATGAGACACTCCCCATGAGCCGTCAGTGCACGCTCACAGCCCAGAAAGCCAACCCTGTCCCGAGCAGCAGCAAGAGAATCATGGCCAGCAGGGCGAGGGAAGGGATTCTCCCCCTCTACTCCACTCTAGTGAGACCCCACCTGGAGCCCTGCGTCCAGTTCTGGAGCCCCTATTCCAAGAAAGACCTGGACGTGCTGGAACATGTCCAGAGAAGGGCCACGAGGATGATCCGAGGGCTGGAGCACCTCTGCTATGGAGACAGGCTGAGTGAGTTGGGGTTGTTCAGTCTGGAGAAGAAAAGGCTGCCAGGAGACCTTCTGGTGGCCTTCCAGGATCTGAAGGGGACCAACAATAAAGCTGGGGAGGGACTTTTGAGGATGTCAGGTAGTGACAGGACAAGGGGGAAGGGATCCAAATTAGAGGAGGGGAGATTTCGATTGGATGTTAGGAAGAAGTTGTTCCCCAGGAGGGGGGTGAGACCCTGGCACAGGTTGCCCAGAGAGGTGGTGGGAGCCCCATCCCTGGGAGTTTTGAAGGCCAAGTTGGATGGGGCTCTGGGCAACCTGCTCTAGTGGGAGGTGTCCCTGCTTGTGGCAGGGGGGTTGGAATTGGATGATCTTCAAGGCTGATGATTCTATAATTCTATAACATAAGACACTCTGGTACTTTCTGTACCTTTTTCTGCCAAGAAAACTCCAACCTGCAGATCCAGATGTGGAATTGTACTTCTTTGGAGAAACAAGATCTTTTTATTAAGTGCTTTCTCTTGGTCCATTTAACTACTGTCCACACTCTAGTGCATCTTTGGTTTCTGTGGGCAGCATAAAGGTCTTGGTCTCGATCTAGATTTTCCAGTAATGGTTTATCCTCTATTCTAAGTCATGAATTCATATATGAGGTTGTTAAGATCCAGTATAAGCATTACCAGTGTTACAAAAAAAAAAAAAACAAACAACCAATGCCCCACCAGTTTAACAGTCACACAGGAAACAGGGAATTTTTACCTCCACCACCATTAATTTCAAATCAAATTTGGGACCCCCTGCAGCATATTTTTTTTTCTTCCTCCCTGGCATCCCCTCCAACGAACACCATTATGTTTTATTAGCTACCAAAAATTCTAAGCATTTAATTCCGCTGCTCAACTATATCTTAAAAGTCAAGTTGCCCTGAAGAGTTCTACAGAAATAAAAATGTCTATGTCTCAGAAATCTCATCTCTGTATATTGATTCAAATTAGGGTTTTTTTCCCTGTTGAAGGACCCTATCTTCATACAGGACAATCCATACACTTGCCCACACTCCTCATTCCTTCTTTAAAACTTACCACAAAACCTAACCTGAACTTTCCTACCGATAACTTCCTTAAACTCACAGGCCATAATAAATAAATAGGAACAAAAATAAGATCCATCTATAAATTATCAGTATGGAAAAGGAGTAAAATTAAAGTGGGTAAAGGCACTTGATTCTTTTAATTAAAATCACCTAAATTTCCATGAAGTTCCCAAGCAGCCCTTACACTAACTCATCGGAAGTTTCAATTGTCCTCCTTCTCTCTTTAGCAGGGAGAGATGAGACAGTTTTATGACCAGAAGATAGTCTTAAACAGGACAAAGCAACCACACTTCCCTGTAAAACAGCCATACAGCTCTTAAGGTGTAAGTTAGCTCTTATGTCAAATTACTTGCTATTTTAATAAAGCACCAGGGCATATCTAGCATCAATTGATCTCATGCTAAAGATACAGATCTTGCAATAAATTTTCTTTATTTTTCCTGAATTAATGCATAGACAGTTAAATGCAAAAAAAAAATCGTCACCTGCAAAGAAAAAACTCACGTGAAGGCCAACACAGCATCGTTCCAACCCATGGAACCAAGTTACAATTGCATTTGTCATTACTGAAACTCAACTTTTATTGCTGTTTTGGTAAAATATGTGGAACTGAAAAAATCCACATACGTCAATTCAGCAGTTTCACAATAGCTGAAATTATCCAAATACCTCTTAAAAGTAGAAGAGTTCCAGGCCAACAGTGCAGGCTGTGTTACCTAAGAAGCATTATCAACACTTCCACAAATTAAAATAACCAAATGTCTTTAATTTTATTCCACTTTCTGCCTGGCTAGTCCCTTTTTCAAAACAACCCCCCAAATACTGTGCGTCAGAATGCCAAGTAGACAAAGAAATTGAAATTCTATTTTTCTATTTAAAAAAAGTATGAAATAAATTCACAGTTTCTCATTTCTGAAAACTAACACTTCACTATTTTCACCTGCAGCTTGGAGAGCGAGCATTTTTTAGAGACTGGTCCCTTCGCCTGCTTCACAAAACACATGCAGCAAACAATTCATTTCATTCTCTGTTCCCCCAAAGTATCGCACAAGAGTCTCCACTTCCTCCTGTGCCGGTTGATTTGAGCAACAGACGCCATAAATCCATCATTCGGATCGCAATTTTTAGCCAGTGCAAACTGCATGAGGTTCACCAAGTCCAAGTGCAAGGTCCTGCAGCTGGGTCAGGCCAATCCCAGGCACTGGGATACCAAACTGGGTACGGAGTGGGTTGGGAGTAGCCCTGAGAAGGACTTAGGGGTGTTGATTGACAAGAAGCCCAGAAGGCCAACCCTATCCTGAGATGCATCCAGAGGAGTGTGGCCAGCAGATCAAGAGAGGAGAGTCTCCCCTTTTACTCGGTTCTTGTGAGACCCCACCTCGAATACTGTGTCCAGTTCTGGTGCTCCCACCACAAGAGGGACATAGATCTGTTGGAGTGAGTCCAGGAGGCCGCAGAGATGATCCAGAGGCTGGAGCACCTCTGCTACGAGGATAGGCTGAGAGAGCTGGGATTGTTCAGCCTGGAGAAGAGGAGACTCCAGGGGGACCTTCTAACTGCCTTCCAATACCTGAAGGGAACCTCCAGGAAGGCTGCAGAGGAACTTTCCACAAGAGTGTCCAGCAACAGGACAAGAGGAAATGGTTTTAAGCTGAAGAATAGATTTAGACTGGATCTTAGGAAGAAGTTTTTCAATATAAGGGTGGCAAGACCCCGGAACAGATTGCTCCGAGAAGTTGTGGATGCCCCTCCCCTGGAGGTGTTCAAGGCCAGGCTGGATGAGGCCTTGAGCAACCTGTTCTACCTGAGAGGCCCATGGCAGGGAGGTTGGATAAGATGATCTCTGAGGTCGGTTCCAACCTAAGCCATCCTAGGATTCCACGGGCAGAACTGCTGTTGTAGAGCCCTGGCAACTACCCTCGTTACAACACTCCTCTAACAAAAGCTTATTGATACAGAAAGGGTGGGTGTCAGGAGGATGGGATCAGTCTTTTCTTAATGGTGCCCAGTGATAGGACAAGAGGGAACGGACACAAACTTGACATAGGAAGTTCCATCTGAAAATGAGGAGGAACTTCTTTGAGGGTGCTGGAGCCTGGCCCAGGCTGCCCAGAGAGGTGGTGGAGTCTCCTTCTCCAGGGACTTTCAAACCCCCTGGATCTGTTCCTGTGTGGCCTGCCCTGGGTGATCCTGCTCTGGCAGGGGGGGTGGACTCCATCTCCAGAGGTCCCTTCCAGCCCCTACCATTCTGTTATTCTGTGAAGTGCAAGTGTTAATCAGAATAATCTAACAGTAAGAAAACAATATATAAATACTTCCTCTATGGATTTCAGGAGAGCAAGCTTGTGCTCCAGATAAGGTCTGAAGGCTAAGACATGTAAGCACTGTCTACAGAAATAGCCACAAAACCAAACACAGCCGTCATCCCGGGAACAGAGAGGGAAGAGGGAAAGTAGAGAAGGGTTTGAAGTCCAACTCCGACATGAAGGAAGGAGGGAACACAGAAGTTCAACAAAAATCATCAAGCAAAATTAGAGAGAGTTATTAGCAACAGAGCTTTGATAATAATAGACAAGCATGAAATTAATTTCAGGGCTGCCTGCGAGGAAGGCAGCAACTCTAAAGTTAGAAATGTTCCATTTATATAGAAAAGCACATTCTATTTTTATTTAACATCTGTACCTCTCCTAAAAGAAACATATTTTAGGTACAAACAAACTCCGCACCTTTTCAGAAAGGATTCCTACCCAACACTTGTGTGTGCCATCCTACCCAGATCCTATAACCTCCACGCATTCCCTGCACTTTCCCAGAGAGCCTAAATTCTCTTTTGCCCTCAGATGCAGGCTCCTCAAATTAGCACTTCTTCCTTTGCCCTACCCATTTGACAGGGGGTTTAAAATTGAACAATGTGAAAGGTGCTTTTAGAAGGTTCTGAAAATCAATGCTGTTGGTGCTACTTGAGAACAGACCCTACAGACATCCAACATAAACCAAGACAAAGGATAGCTTTCTGTGGTGCGCCGCTAAGCAAACCACTGCTTCGGGTCTCCTCATGTCAGAGGCTGTATCTGGATCTTTAGGTTACTCTTTTTGTTCACAGAAATTTTGAAAACTGTCATTGAAAACACATCAGTTATTCCTTGCAGCCTGATCATTGTGCAGCTCTACCAGAAGACAGACCAAATAAGGCTTTTCCATTAAAATGCTTAATTTTTAACTCTAAAATTAACTCCATACAAGCATGAAGCACATCCTTGACCGCTGGATCTATTCCAACAGTGTCTTAAAAAAAAAATAAATATATATGTATTACCTTTCAGCAACTATTGCAAAACAACTTCTGGCAGCACTGATCAAAGCTGGCATTTCTGTTTCATCATTAGCTTTTTTCAAGAGACATGGACTTGCACAACAACGATTTTGTTCTCAAAGTATCTCCTAGATGTTAAGATAAGACGACCAATCTGTGCTTTACTAAATAAATACATTAAAACTGAGCTGCAGAGGAAGAGCAGCTAAATTAACCCCACTGGGGTTCCTGGTTCTGTTGTTTTGCCCGTTTGGTTTGGTTTGCTTGTGCGTGATATAAATATGGAAACATTCGGCTCAAAATACTCCCGGAGTATACACAGGAGACTTGCAGAGCCAGTTCAGTGTCAGGCAGAGGAAAAGCAGAGCAAATGGCATCCTGCCGGCTTATGTAATATTTTTCCCAAAGCTCGCTTCCCACAGTTGGGATTTAAAATAGCATCTTAGCTGCACCATAAAAACAGAGCTGCAAGTTCACAAGAACCTTATCATCTACCACAACACGAGCGTGCATCAGATAATTAGAAGGAATAAATTAATTGCTCTGTCTGAAATTCTAACCCCATCATTACACATCTTGCCACAGGCTTTCGGTCAACAGGAGGAAAGATGCCTGCAAATGGAAAAAGGAACAGAAGGCTGGCCTTTGTCGGACCATTTCTTTGTGCAGAGGCAACTCCCCCAACTGCTGAGACAATAACGTACGTGGGACCACTGCCTACTTTGGCCCAAGATGAAAACGGTTTTCTTCCCTTAAAACGTGTGGCTGGTTGAAAGGAGCAGAAAGGAGCAGAAGCCTGCTCACTGCAACTGGTCTTGTTCCACAAGCACTATTCAAAAAGCTTTCAATATTGATTGGAAAACTGTTGCAGTGCTCAGAGGATTCATTTCAAGTCATTAGAGACTCATTCTTCTCCATCAAGCAAAATCGATTGTTGCTTATTGTGGCATCACACCTCTGTGATCTCTGCTGATAAACAGATACCTGTTAAAACCATTTGCAGTCAACTTTCACCGAGCTTATTTTCCACAGCCCAAACATCCTGTCATTAGGGAAACATCTGTAGGCAGGAATGTAAATTATCAATTATGTCTGGGGAGGCATAAAAGAAAAAAAAAAAAGGTCGGAATTTGCCCTTGTTTTTCAAAAACTCTATGATTAAAGTATTTCTGGTTCCACAGTTCTGCTAGGCTACAACAGTTTGGGGTGGTTGTTTTCTCTCTTTAGTGTGTTGCATAAAAATCTCCAAAAATTATCCTTTCTTTGAATTCAAATACGTTTTCCAATGTAATGCTGATCCAGACTAAAATCCCCACCTTTCAAACAACACTAAGGAACTGCTAAAAGCCATTGAGCTCCTGAATAGTGTTTAAATGCTAATGCAGACAGAATTTAAAGCTCTAAGACTAACCGAGCAGAAACTGCTCTGAGTTCTGACTAGCTTGGTAAATCAGCAAGGAGAAGGGGCAACTTCCAAGCCAATGGAACAATTAATGTCAGTATTCTGGTACCATTTTAACTTCCTCAGGCTAAAAGTTGGAAAAACGAGGCGATCAAAAAGAAAAATGAAACAGCTGTCTGAATTTTGAGTTAACAGTGTTTGTCCAAACTCTCTCTCATTTGAAGATTCTTTTTGGAGCTACAGATCTCTCTAACAATGAGATGTATTCAGTATTGGAAGCTATATAAAAAACCAGCCTTGTAACAAACACGATCAAATGCCCTGGGGAAGCGCTGCATATGAAGATCCAACACGAAGTTACAAAATAATGATACGTAGGAAAGGATAGCGTGAGAAATTCTTTCCCAACTTCAACTCTCAGGATTAATTAAGAAGATACATCAGCTAAATTCACTGTACCATTGCTGTTCAGCAACTTCCACAGACATTAATGTCATGCAGATTACCTGGATTGTGCACTGCATCGTCCCTTATTCCATAACTACACATTTTCCATGTATTTCAGCATTCTAGTCTTCTCCAATTTTTTCTTAATCTCCTAAAAGTACTGGGATACCTTTAACGTAGTTATTCCAAGATGACCTTTGCAGAATTTGAAGCCTTTGGTCCATTCCAAGTTAGCTAAGCAAGTATATATGGTTTACAGTGACTCCTTTTGAGTCATTTAAAA
This sequence comes from Baryphthengus martii, assembly GCA_013396935.1. NCBI lineage: Eukaryota > Metazoa > Chordata > Aves > Coraciiformes > Momotidae > Baryphthengus > Baryphthengus martii. The sequence continues at coordinate 16,258 of VWZK01009009.1, read as the reverse complement.
TGATACAAGATGTGATCTCTCTGGACTCGTGCAAGGCCTTTGACATGGCGCCTTCCCCACAACATCCTACTCACCAAGGTGGAGAGATACGGATTTGATGGGTGGACTGTGCAGTTGAAACAAGGGAAGGGTAACTAACAATGCATAGTTTAGCATGTGGTTAACGAGAAATTTAGAAAAGAATGTAAGCAGCAATTTATCCAGCTGCTGGAGCCAAAGTGACTGCCCTCACTGCCTAGGCAAGCATAAACAACAGATAATAAGAACTTTAAGTTTCAGATAAGCAGGAACTCTGCT
>VWZK01009009.1:0-15443 GCA_013396935.1 Baryphthengus martii | reverse complement strand
GGAACAGGTTGCCCAGGGAGGGAGTTGAGGCCCCATCCCTGGAGATATTCAAGGTGAGGCTGGACAAGGCTCTGAGCAACCTGCTCTAGTTGAGGATGTCCCTGCTCCCTGCAGGGTGATTGGACTAGATGACCTTCCAACCCAAACCATTCTACGATTCTACTCTCACAAGAGATTAGCAGGGATGTCGCCTCTGACAAAGGAATGGAAAACACAAGAGGAAACATGCAGCTGGATCCAGAGAAAGAAATCTGTCTATAGACTTTGAGTCAGTAAGGTCTATTGTCTTGGGCAATGGTTCCATTCTATGGGAAGAAGATGGCATTAGCTGCAGTAAACTGACCAAATCCCAAACAAGATATTTACACTTATTCCATTATGGAAAGTAGATAAATGATCATTTTCCTTCCACCAACACATGGACTAATGCTTAGCTCTGGTAAAAACATCCCCAGCCCCCAACTCTGGTTTCGTAATTCACAAATACGAAACTTAATTTTTGTTTAAATCAATTTTTAAGAACAGGGATCATATATCAATTGAATGCTTTTGTGTAAAAAATAAAATTGAGACATCCTTCCAATGAAGACCCTGCTGTGTATGCATACAAGAAAGCATATTGTAATTACGACCAAATTTTGAGGTTATCATATTCACCAAGTGTTTCCATTCATCTTTTTCCTTCAGTTACCCTTCAGTATCTGCAGCTAATAGTCTAAAACCACCCAGTTTTACAGAGCATTACAGCCATTCGCCAAGAAACAAAAACCATCCTGCTTCAGGGACACCAGAGATCAGCACCTTGATTTACAAAGTGTGAATTCCTCAAGCCAGAAAACCAAACATGGGACAAGAACAGATCAGTACTCACCCAGGACAGCTTCAAGCTCTCTCAGGGCTTGACTGAGCACTGACCAAGAGTAAAACCCTCCAGAAACCACACACAGTGGCAGAAGAGGTTGTCTAACATTCAGAAAGCGTACCCATGCCAGTGCTTCAGAGTGGAAACTGTAAATGGTAATCATTAAAAAGTGACTGCAGTATGGAATTATTTTCTTTGTGTAAATTACAATGTATATTTATGGAGAGATTTAGAAAGTTAATAAATGGTTCACAAATATATTAACTGACATGCAAATATGTTTGAAGAATTCCAAACAGAAGGGCTTTGATCTAATTTGTCCTTTCTCCTGCCCTTTGTATAGTTATGCACCTGATGCTCCCTCTCTACTAAAAGCTCCCGAGTATTGAAATGAATCCTCCACACTTTTCATTTTGAACTTCTTTTTTTTTTATTTTATTTTTTTAATTCCCTCTCTGTCCAAGCAGCTGAGGCTGCAAGCATGACAAGCTCTGTCTCTCTCCAGTCCACAGAACAGTCAGGAACTATTGTGAGAACGAAATTCCCAACTGAAAGTCTCCTCAGGAATCAGATCGGGCTCGTAAACAACAGTGGCCAAACCCACGGGAAGCAAGGGGGCAACAAGGCAGAAGGATTTGGCATTTTACATCTTAAGATGAATGCAATCAAACCCTGACTACCTCAAAACGCTGTGAGAGTCCCTAAAACACACGACCACACGGAATCTCCCAAATCCAGCCAGTAATTGGCACCCCAACTGTCATTTCTATGGAAGAGTCTTGACGTAAGGAATATCTGTTCTGCCCATTTCCCCCAGCAGGATGGGATATTGGCCCTTCTGAATCTATTTAGTGCACAGCTACTTTGGCGTAATTTGGGGAAGAATGTTTATGTTACAATATACTATGAGTAGTAAGGGTCAGACCTGTTCTTCCCCCCCCGCCCCCCACCCTCCTCCTCAGTGAAATGCTCAGAAAGCGCTTCCATTCCTTTGCTCAGTACTTGCATCTGTCTCTTCTGCTCTGGGATTCAAGCACAGGCATTGCAATAAACATACCAAGAGGTTATCTAATCACAGAAGCTTTTCTTAAACCCCTGCACACCCTCTGCAACCACATAATCCTCCCTGAAGGGCTGATATTGCTCCTGCTTTACAGTTTTGCCACAGATAGGGATAGTGCTTCACTTTTAACGTCAGCAGGCAGTTACTTGGATCTCTCCACTCCACGTCAGACTTTAGTGATACTGCATTTCAACAGAAATTGCACCATTAATTCAAATTGAGATTGTTTTTACTTCTAAATAAAGTAGAATCAAATACTTCCTATTTACACTAAGAATTATTTTGAAGGAAAAAAAAAATCAGTATTTTTAACCACAGCAATTTCAAAATGCTACGAATTCTCACTCTTAAAATACATTCAAATAATAATTCTCCCAGAGTTAAGTCTAAGAGAGGTGGCATCACCACCAATCCCAACAAGCTTTTTGCATCCACCAGCTCCAGAGGCAATTCCACAGCTGTCACAGCACCAAGCAGAGGCGGCGGCCAAGAGACTAGAAAAGAAGCTAAAGACGAGAGAGGCCAAGGCTTGGGAGCCAGAATTTGGCAGCCCAATCTCACAGTTGCCAGGGACACTCATGAGAGATGTCACTTTTGTCTACAGGTTTTGGGAAAAAGAAAATAAAAATGGAAATAACAAATAACACAGGTACTCTTTTTTTTTTTGTATGAAAATACAAAATTTTCCCTTTAAAAATTATTTTTTCAAGGGAGGATATTCTGTCAAACCCTCCTTTAAATTCCTCAGTGTTTAACTACTACTAGCATCAGCTAGAACTCTGGTATATAATCAACAGTTTTGCCAAGTTGTATGGAATTTTTATTAAAAAAATAAAAGAAATAAACCCAAAACACCACAAACAAAACAACGTATCTAATGATTACTGAGCAAATATGAATCTGCAGTCTACAGAAGGGATTCCACGCTTGCCAATGACAGTCAACACTCAGAATGACAACTGCACATTTGAAGACTCATTAAATCAAATTTGGAGGATCTCTAAACAAAACAGAATCAGACAAACAACTCTAGTTTTGCAAAAAAAAAAACTAACAAAAAATTTGATTTTAAGTGCATACAGATGCAAAAATCCAAAGCCAGGAGGAGTTTTCAGGAAAGCTGTCTCCACAGATTCTGCATCAAAAAGCCAAGCAAGTGCCAAACAATGTTTGAAAACACGAGATGCTCTTGGAAAATGCCAAAAGAGATGCTATATTCTGCCATTACAACTCAAGCGTTATCAGCAGGGAAGAGAGGATACTTGTACCAGGATTCTTCTCGGTGTGGTGAATGAGCCATGTTCTGCACTAAGCAGATTCCCAAGGAAATCTCTTGCACTGTCAAAATGAAGGGCTGTTCAGCTGGGATGAAAAGCAAACGACAAGTAGAAACCAAGATGTCCGAAAACGCATGGCTCTGTTCAAGAGGTGCTTAAGCACACGTCAGAGAAAGCGCAAAACTCTTCAAAACCACCATTTGATAGGGTATTTTAACTTGTTTTCTCCAAAGTAATCAGCCTCTGTGTCTGATTGTAGATTGAGGTACAATCTCTGATTTCATTTCCCGAGTTTAGAAGAACTAGCGAGCTCAAAATACTCTTATCGTTGTAGGCCGATATCCATCCCCTCAACGTCACCCTTCTCTATGCGGAGCTTTTTCTCGGGCTGTATGAAGCACCAGAAAGCTCTACAGGCAAACCTCTCAAGGACACTTTTCACAGTTACACAAATAAGCCCTCTAGTGGAAAAAGAGCCGCCAGACCTACCACAGTCAGAGTTTCTAGGCACCTCCGCATCATAAAAATCTCACTCCTATCTCCCAAGGAAAGCTGAGCCACTAATGGCCTATCTACAACCTCTTCTGGAAGCTATTCACCGAAGATGACGAGCTTACTTGATCCTAAGCATAAGTACAGGGCTTGGTTATGAAATCCAGAGATAAAAATACCACAAGCAACAAATAACAAAACTGTCACCAGAGGGACAAAACTAGTTTAGCGTAACATCACAGAATTCTCCACATTTTACACATTTTGAAGGAGTATTTTAATATAGATAATAAACTCGACTGCACACCAGCACTTAATGAAACCCTTTAATTACCAGAGTCATAAGTAAATATTTGTGGTCTTTCCATTCTAAGCGACTCCGTCTCGCTTCCTTCCCTTGAGTACATTTACTCTCTACTTTTAAATACCAGTCAGCGAATCGAAAACAGAAACACCATCAACTGTAACCTCTGTTCCAGGACTGTCCTATGGGAGCCTACAAGGATCTCTGGTGGATAAGACCCAAGTTCAAGAGTTTCATTAAAGACTGTGGTGATTGCACAGGAAAATCTGCTTCAGAACCGCACATCTGGTACCAAGCACGGAGAAATCCAGCTGCTCTGTAGAGCATGACTAGAGCTCAGTGATCCTCAAAAACTGAAGAAACAGCCCTAAAGTCCAAAATGAGATTCAGTGAAAACACACAGCTACACACTGAAAGATGTGTAACACTAATTCAGAAAAAAAGATTCAGTACAAGGTTACTGCAGAAAAGACAAAAAACACCCCCCTCTGACGTGCTAAAAAAAGGATCATGTGCAACGTAAGATGCACCTGAACTATTTTTATACTCAGATGTAGTAAAACTTACACACTTGTATCTGGTTCCAGGTATCATTTAAAGAGTAGAGATAATTCTGGTAAGAACAGAAATGAGGATTTTGAAATACTTGATCTGTGAGGAAGATGTGAAAGCTCTGAGTTCACGTGGTTTAGGAAACAGAAGACAGAAACTTCATAATAGTTGGAAAGTTATTGTGAAGGAAACAGTGACCAGTTACTTTTCTGTAGTAAAGTAGTAGTCTGTTTAACCTGCAATTGGGAGCTTTCAAACTACAACAATAGAAAGTTCAGAAACAGCTTACTCTGGAAGGCTGAAAAATCTGCCAGGGAACCTCCCATATGCTGGGGTTGGTCAAGATTACAGGACCTTGGCTCGGAGCAGGGAGAGAAAAGTCAGATAAACTCAACTTAAGGACAGGGTCCACAAAACACTTTGAATCTTCCTTCCCCAGTCAGCCAGGCTAGAGTTGTTACACTGCACTGCAGCTCCTCCACTTCCAAACAGCCACTCATGTTTTCTCCTGACCGGAAGCAGGAGAGACAGGAGCAGAGGGAGAGCACCACACATCGGAGTCCCATCTTGACAAAGCCAAGCTTTGTCTGGCGTAGACACTCAAACTTTAGGTAGCCTCCTCAGGCTCTCCTGTTTTAACATTGATTTTTCCAGAGGGAACTATAATTCTGTCACAGAAAGCACATTAGAAAGGTACATCTGACAAAGGGACATTTTAGAGCTACAGGTGGTAGGATGCACAAAGAATCTAACGTGAACTTAACTCTTGATTTTTTTCCAAAGAACAAAAACCCAACAAAAACAATGTAAGCTATCACGTTATGTTCTAAACCACATACACTTGCCCAAGAACATGTTTGCACCAGCAGGAATGCAGCAGTACGACTGTACCAAGGGAATATCTCTAGACAAGGCACCAACAGCAAAAGGCAAGAGAGGAGGCCTCTTTGCTTTGAAACGGAGTGTCAGCACAGTTGCATGGCTTCTCCCAAGCTCCAAAAAGAAGCCACGACGCAGCTTTTTAGTTATTACTCACAATTACAAAAGCAGCATCTGTTTCTTTCTATGGCTTCTAAGATGATGCTCCTACTGCTCCCTGTATCTCTGCGGCTCAGATGTCTTCAGAGGGAAGCCCAGCAAAGGATTCCCTTCCGCTTTGTGACCGGTGTTTCCAGTAGAAGCGCAATTCTAGCCTGTAGCTTCGCTAGCTGAAATGTCAGCAGTACATCACACAGCTGTGTGTTAGCTCCAGAAGACATTTTTCAATGTACAGCTTTCAATCCGCTGCTGTACAAATTATTCTGTATTTACACTGTGTAACTGCAGATCTCAAAGTTTAATCTACATGGAGGGTAGGAGGGAAGAGCAAGCTGCCATTACTGTTACTCACTCCACCTTCAGAAACAGAGAGAGAGGGGAGGGGACAGGGAAAACAATCTGAAAATGCAGTGGATTTGGAGCTTCTCATTTTAAAGCTTTGCAACAGAATAAAATTATTGTGATATTGTAACAGAGCGTCCATATGAGCAGGAGCAGCCCTACCATTGCTTCGTCAGTAGCTGTTACCGTGAACTTCCTCAGGTAGTTAAGGTCTTCTCGTAACTATCACGGCACTTGAGGCTGTTTGGAAAGCCTGAGCAACTTGAAATATTCACAAAAAAACAGAAAAACAAACAGGTAGAAGTTTGAATTTGGTGAGTATAGGTAGAGAACCTGCAATTCCAGCGGCACCGATCCAAAGACAACGCAGCTGTCTGAGAACCGCAGCTGCAGTAATGCCCAGGAAAGCAGCCGGTACCTTCTGTGCCACATCTGCTTTCAAGAGAGGCACCAAGAGTCCTAAAGAGGTAGATCCACTCATTCCTTCTGACATATCCAAAGACAGGTTGACTTGGTCAAGAAGGACCACTCAAGTTCAGGGAAGATCACAGAACCAGAGAATTGTCAGGGTTGGAAGGGACCTTGAAGATCATCGAGTTCCAACCCCTCTGCCATGGGCAGGGACACCTCCCACCAGAGCAGATTGCCCAGAGCCCCATCCAGCCCGGCCTTAAAAACTTCCAGGGATGGGGCTTCCACCACCTCTCTGGGCAACCTGTGCCAGCATCTCACTAAGTGATAAAGCTCTTGACATAACGAGTCCTGCTGCCTCCGTGGGGAGGAACACGGCCACATCCTGTCCTCGCTGCCGGCTCTGCTTCTGACGCATAAAGGCCAATTTGCAGTCAGAATTTAAAAGGAATTTTAGTCTCCTGTAATTACAGGGAGCGAGACAGAAACAGGAGCACTTACAGAACGTTTTCCAGTCTGGGTTGTGGCGTCCTTATTCACATGGAAGGAGTTACCCCTCAAATCCTCCCTACGTACGCATTTTGCGCTATTTAAAAAAAAAAAAAAGTAACAGGCTTTCCCTAGAATTATTTTGTTAAAAGTGGCGTGAAAACCACTGGAAAGATGTCACAATACTACTCATTATTTCTCCTGCTTCCTCTTGCAGTTCCTGTAATTACACAGGCAATAGAGCACGACTACCAAATACAACCAGTGTTAGAATAAACTAATATTTGAATTTTTTTTCCAATATACTATTCTTCAACATGTATTAATAATTTCTCTGTTCCACACTACTCCTAGTCTAGCCATCTTTTTTTAAAGCAGAGCCTTTTTAGAAGGTAGAAGAACAAGAAAGTACTTGAATTCAATAACCTTATTTGCTAAGCTGTAACAGTCAAAATTTAAACATTTCCTTTAATAAACTGTTTATCTCCACTTCATCGGATTTTAAAACAAGTTTCACCCAGAATTTGCAACGGTTATGAACTTCTGAGAAAAAATAAATAAATAAGATAAACTGAGATAAACTCAAGAATGATGCAAAGAAATGTTACTGCAAACTGCATCACAGACCTATGGAATACAGTCCCTGAGTCCTACAGCTCTACCTCTTCTCTGGAAAATGTCATTATTCAGCCTCGAGCAGCTACTAATCTTAACCAAGTGGAAGGTAAACAATTAATACAAAGAAGGTATTAACTTGGTTTTTGTCTGGCTGTTCAACTGCCAACTGTCAGTAAGGAAGCTGTACATCCTGACCAGGCTTGACATGGAAATATCATACTGGCACGTTAAAGGAAACTTCTTGGGGGGAAATACTAAGCTAAGTGGGTTTTAGAGATCTGAAAGTCCGATTCTTACAAAGTTCTTTAAAATGTCTGTCTTGTAATTGTCTCCAAAGATCTGTTCTCTATTCATCCTTCCTTTCGAAGTTTCGTCATTTTGGCAGCCTTGCCTAATCCCAGAAGGAAGAGAAAAATAAATAAATAAATAAAAATACTCTTACTCGGTCTTCTGCTGTTTTTCCAGATCGACTCTTCTGAAGCACTTCCTAACACAGTTAAGGAACACGCTGTCTTTCAGGAAGAATTCCTGATGTCTGTCTTTCATCTAACCTTCCTAGGAAACGGATGGTTTCATAATACAGCAGTATCTACTAGATAACCTGAAATTCATGAGGAATTAAACAATCCTAGAATCATAGAATCATCTAGGTTGGAAAAGACCTACAAGATCATCAGGTCCAACCTTTAACCCTACTCTTCTCTTTACCACCCCTAAACCAAACCCTTCAGCACCTCATCTACACAACTTTTAAACACCTCCAGGGATGGTGACTCAACCACCTCCCTGGGCAGCCTGTTTCAATGCTTGACAAACCTCTCAGAGAAAAAAAAATTCCTAGTATTCAGCCTGAATCTCCCTTGGTGCAGCTTTAGGCCGTTCCCTCTTGAACTAAAAAGGACATGGCCATTTCTGCTCCTTACTGAGGGGACTCCAACATAAGCTAAAGCATTGCTCTGATGCTTTCTGAAAGTTCAGGTCTTTCAGCCAACTACCATCTGATACCTTTGCAGCTCTCTCTTCCCTTGGCCTCTGCTGCAGGAAGGATTCTGGCCTAGAGACCCCCAGGATCTGATCCAGCTCAGCCATTCCTTTGTACCTGCTCTTAGATCATCGGGATCAACAAAATCTGTTTACAGGAAAACAAATAAAGAAAGTAAAGCTGTATTTCATACACCAAGTCTGACCTTTGCAACCAAGGCACCTATTTATTTGGAGATAAAAAAATAAATATTCTGAATTGGGTCACTAAAGTGAGCGTCCAGGGTTCTTTTCCCAAGAAGTTGGGAGAGGCCACAGCCAGGATAGCCAATGGGATCTTTGATATTCTGAGACTTCCAAAAAGCCACTGGACTGTTTAAGGACAGACAGATGTTAAAATGCATTTTCATTTCAATACCAGCAGAAAGCTACGGAACACAGCCAGCAACTAGAGACTTCTGTAGATCTCTAAATGTTTCTTTTCATTCTGACAAGTTTTTGCCATCAATCTTTGCCGTACAAAGCAATCAGAAATATACACTAAATCAGAGTGAATATCTCAAAGGAACCAGTAGATGGCAATAAAAAGATCTGTAATACATTTTATTTTCAAAATAAAAACCTAAGTCTTATTAATGTACAACCAGCAATTTATTTATTTTATTTTTTTAAAAAAAAAAAAACAACCAACCCACACACATTGATATGGTCCCAGGAGCCCAGTTCAGCAGCAAGCACTTATAAAATTTTATACCGACAAACCCATAAATCCTCCCACCATGTGAAAGGTTAAAACTCTGAGATGAGAAAAAAAACAAACCCTGAGAACAGTCTGATCCCCTGCTACTAAGAGCTTATCTAAAATACGTCATAATTTTATATTCAAACTAAACCTACAATTTCAAGAATCTTTTGCAATGTACAATGTGTATAAAATGCACAAAAGTTTGAATGATTATTCTCAAAATGTTGTGAAACAGGAAAGAGTTGGCAAACTGATTTTTAAGTCTTTATACTACGGTAATCTTTCGAAACTTCCACTAAATGTTATACCTGTGCTATTCAGTACCTAGTAATTTTTGCCAGGGTTTCAGCCTGAAATTAAAATATCAAACTATTTTTATGGCTCACAATTGCAAATCTAGGAATAAATCAAACTGCAGCAATTTACCCATCTAGCATAGAATATAAAAATCAAATCATTACTTTGCACAATATTAAAAATGAAAAAATACATGTCAGATTTTTAAAGGAGGACTTTTAGATGTGATTTCTTACTTACATGTGTACATATTATAAGTCTGTTTGCAGCTGAGGAAGAGGTATTCTTGAATATGAACACTGTGCCGAATTCACCAGTGGTTTGGATTTTTTTATTTTTTTTTTAACATTCAGAATTCCTAATGCTGCAGAATTATTTTACGTATGTACAAAGCAAACTGCATAATTACACAGCTTACTTAAAGTGCATTTTTCCATTTCTCTTTCTGTATTTTCCTATTTTCATCCCAAGTGCAAGCATAGATAGGTCTTGGCTAGGATATGTTTCACTAAAAGAGAAGACCTGATGAATGAGCTTGCAATTATAGATGTGTGGGTATGCTGACACAGGCTGTTTTCCTGCAGTTTTTTCCAGTTTCTTATGCAAAGAAAAACAGCATTGAAATCTGCTGAAAAACACGTGAGGATTTTTTAAGGAAATACAAGACTTTAATTAGGAGGTAACAAGCCACCTAAATTTGCTTTTGCTCAGGAAGTGGATTCAGAAGATCTTCAGCTGCCCTCACGATGCAACATTTATTAATTTCCAAATTTATCTAGAAAGCAAAGTATGATGATGCCTAGAAGCAGGTGATAAATACACCTTCTCATCTGCTATAACCCAAACTGCTCAACTCCAACAGTGTTTCCAGTTTTTTTGGCCCATCACCTACAAACCAACTGCCATGCTCACTGCTGAGCTGACTGAGGCTTGGAGTCGTTACATCAAGAGTGCTCAGCGGAAGCTCAAAGAGCTTCTACTGTACACCAGGAGGTCTTTGATGGGGAAAAAAACCACTTAATAAAATGGAAATGTAGATAAAAGCAGATGTACCAGGCAACTCTCAACCACTTGGATTTTGGATTGGCTAACACTTCTAAACATAACATCACTAACTTGTTGGCTTTATTAAGAAAGCTATTCCTGATTTCCAGCCTTTGCTAAACAAACAGTAAGCTCCTCTTCACCAAGAAAACACAAAGCTTAAGAAAGGGTTACTTCCCTTACATCATTCCATACCTCTTATAGAACTGACTTTTAAATAGATATATTTTTCTGAAGATGTATTTCAAATTCTCATGAGGACTCTACGAAATCAAATCCACACGTCCCAATTTTTATTAAGTCAAGCTTACTACAAACATGCTAGTCCTGTCCTCATGCTAAAGTCCCCATTTTCATCTATGCCAGATTTGATCACACTCTTCCCAAAATTTTATTTCCAAGCTAATCTCCAAATGCCCCAACCTGACATAAAACATCCAGGCTAAGTGCCCCTCTGCACAAAAGCATTCAATTAGTTAACTACAGCTGAGCTCTGGATACACAAGTTACTTTAGGGAGAGTAGGACACACTCACCTTAAGCTGTACTTTACAGATACTGCTTTAAAGAAAAAATAAACCATTACTAAGTGTTGCACATACAACGGACTTCTTGGACTCAACGTTCAGAGTAGTCCTGAAACCAATTTAATTCACAGCCTTTGAATTTAGGAGAGTCTATATCAAAAAGAAACAGTTACCATGAACAAAACTCTTTGTCAGTAATTTTCAAACAAAATAAAAAAAGCACTGCAGATTTAAGGTTGCATGCTGTTTTAACCCACTCCCCCAACTATTCATCGAATTCCTTCAGAGAAATGTCCTCTTTTTTTTGGGTTGTTTTTTTTTTTTCCTCTCCTTCAAATGAGTGTAAGAGGTCAGAGGTGATTGGGAACAGTTTCACACAAGCACAGATGCTTGCCTGGAATGTCCTACTTTGCACCTGTGCTTCCTACCACAAGTGTCTACGTAAAGCCTGAAGCAGCAAACACTTCAGGGGATACAGCTATTTTAAAATTATGTTCATAAGGGCTTTTTGTTTCCTGCTTTAAGGACATTCTCCTACTTATTTCATTTGAAACCTGTGCTTGCTGCATTCAGTCAGCATCCATCCATAAGCAAAAGAGGGGAGTTTCACGATTCTGCTCCTGGTTCAAATCATGTTGCCATGGAAGCAGATGTTGGGATTGATGAAAATAGGTCAACTGTTCAGAAAAAAATTAATAGTAAAAAATTGCATGAAATAGTATTTTAATGTTTACTATTATTTATTATTAAATGCTTAAGTATTTTGTTCTATTCATTAGCATTTACTTTGCTAATAGAAAACAATACACATTCCCTTTAAAGTGTAGATAGCAGTAGTCAGGGTCAATGACAAAAAAAATAATTCTTTTGCACAAATCAGTAGGGGCTGAGTACAGAACGCTTACAAGAATATCACACAGTTCTTCGTTCCATCTCTACTGAGTGATATCAAATGTTGCCAAATAAACACGTTTCCATTTGAAAAGCGTTAACTGTATTATTATTAACATGTACTACCTTTTTATTTTTTAAAGAAACAAATGTCAGGACTTTGCTAATACCTATGCCTGGCTTTGGTATGAAAAGTGCTTTTTCTGTTTAGCTTTGCTCTAACAAATATACAACTACTCAACTGGAGACTCAATTGCTTAAACCTGATAAAAATATATTAGGACAGTTAAGATTTAAGCAGGTTACCCCCATCAATTGAACATGTGAAAGCATAAATAGCCTACTAAAATAAATTTCTTACGTTCCTTAACATTTCCACACTGCCTTCCAAGCTGCTGTCAAAACAGCATCAAGATACCGTAAAATTCTCATCTTCACCTGCAGCAAATACCAGAAAGTCAAATAACTCCCCTCTATCATGTGTTTCTGAATCTGCTAGCTGATCTAAAATGCTTTTCTGTCCGACAAGACCATTCCCTACCTTCCCGCTGAGGTACTTCAGATGCACTAGGTTTGTCCTACAGGTTTAACGTGGCTGGATTAGATTCCTGAATTCTTCTTTTTAACTGAAATGTACGATCTAATCATCAATAAATATAGCAAAGGTGCGTGGGAATGCTGTCAATACGTGAGATTTGTGCTTCTTTTGGAGTTTAGGGATCCTCCTGTGGATGAAGGAATACTTCCAGGAGATTCAGTGCTGCAGAAATCCTGCAAATTTAATCCAGTGCAAGCCTGGAGCCCTGATCTGTGTCTTCCACACACGGCTGCTTCTGCCTCGCTGCCTTTCCCCAGCCAGCTGGGTCAGACAGCTTCTCCCAGACCAATTCCCTTATCTGATTCATCACACCCCAAAAAAAAAGCTGTGCCAGTGTAACAGATAAAATGGAACTAAATACTCAGGAAGCAAAGGCAAAAATCATCCCGTCTCTTTAAGTCACCAGAAATTCATGGGGCTGCTCCTCAAAGTCTCCCAACACCCAGGAAGCCTCCCTTATTTCTACCTTTTGTAAGCACTATTTTACCATGAAATACATGAAACAGACTGATAAAAAAAGAAATCATTTCTGTAACTGAAAATATGTTTAACTGTCAACACAATGGCAATTGTATTCAATAGCAGTGAGAATCATGCCTGTTGTGTTCATCTGCACAGTTTTTAAAATAAAGTTAATAAAATAATAAAATGTGCTTCACTTTTGGACTCCAGGAACTTCACAACTTGTACTACGAAAGACGGTACAATCTGAGCTATTCTCTGGCTCTCAAAAAAAAATAAAATTAAAAAATACACAAATAAACCCAAATGAAAGACTGCCCCTGAGGAGATAAACTTTTAAATCTCAAATCATTCCGGAACTGTTCATAACCACCAAATGCCAAAAAACAGTAAAATAAGAAAATATCATCACATGGAGACTCATAGGTTGGTTTTGTGTCTTTGTGTTTTCTCAGACAATAAATAGCTTGCAGTAACACAAAACCAGCCAAAAATCTACAGCAACGTACTTAAAAGTCAAGCATACTGGATACTTGTGGCTAAAACTACTTTTTAAATACACCTTTTCTGACAAGTACCTTATGAGTCATGTTGTGGATTGGGTTTTTTTCCCCACTTAAGAAGAGTAAGAGAAAACGCAATGGTTGCCTGTCCTCTCCTCCAGCTGATCCAGCACTAGCCACCACCAATCCCCTCAGATAATGTAGTTAATTATAGATCTTCAGCCTTTGCCAAAGCTCCTGCTCAGTATAAGATGGTTTTCTCTTTCCTCCCCTCAGTGCTAATTTAACTTTTGTCTTCTCACTTTTTTCCTTTCATTTTCTTACTCTCCCTTTCCACAGCACTTCTGGATCATTTGAGACACACTCTGCAAAAGGAATTCCAAGAGCTACCCAATTACCAGGCTGTCCGTAGACTTGACCTTCAGTAAACCAGTTGACATGACTCAAGGGTTAACTCTACAAACCTTAAGGCCTGGAAAATAAAACTAAAAGCAAGCTCATAATTCACGGGATGAAGCTTAACACCTGTAAAAAATCCAAGAAAGGAGCCTATGCCCCTGCTGCAACAAATACAGGATCTTGGGAATGTACGGAAAAGTAAGACAACAACATAGACAGTACATGGAAACACAGAAAAGAAAGAAATAAAAAAGCAAGACTTTGAAATACATCTTTGATTGGTAAATCTTTGTTTCCTATAAATATAAGGGGAGGGATCTCCTTCCAGGTATCAATTCCAGTGTTGTTCACGGTATTTGCTACGAAACCACATGTGCTGTTTGAAGGCAGACTCACCTCTACCAATGCGACGGTCAGAATAAGGTCCATTTTGGAGTCTGGGAAAAGGGCATTCACTTGTGGAGACATTCCAATCAGTATGCAGTTAGTAACAACTGATATTACACTCATCGTTTCAAAAGCCAGCTGAAACAAAACACAAATACAGTGCTAGTTACAACCATTATCTCGAATTTGCCAGGCCCCAAATTGCTCTGGACAATACTCCCCCCTGTAAAATCCTCAGAAGACCCATTATTTTAACTTTTCCTTTTCCTTCTTCTTTTGAATTCTGCAATGTAAGACTTGTTTGGCAAGCAGGCCAAACTTCACCAATTTTAAAAACAGGTAAGGACAAGACCACCTGGACACCCTGAATTTTTCTCCAATTTGATTTCTCTATGTATGTGTATTTGATGTGTGGACTCACACAGGATTCCTCCACAGTTCCATAGCACTGTAAAGTTTCGTAGTACTGTAAAGACTTTGAGAAGTTAACTGAAGACCACTAATATTCTAGATGTAGGTAATGCCAGATCATCTACTGAAAAATTTGGAATAATCCTAAAGGAAAAAAGTGGACAGAAAAGCAGCCTTATCCCCACTATCTTCACGACTCATAACCTGAGCACGTAAGAGAGTATGCACTCATATGCAGCTGTACTCTCAAATATGAAATTTCTTTCAAGATAAAGGAAAAAAAATACAAAATTCCTAGAAGCAGCAGTGGTCTGAACACTGGCTTTGTAGGTTGCTCCAAATGTTAAGTAACAGGAAAATGTAAGTATGGTTCAGAATGCCTTCTTTAATTCACAACCAGTTATAGAAGCTAATATTTGTTGAAAGATTTACATTTAAACATATGCAACTGTTTGAGAAGCTCTTGCCTACAGAGCTCCCACAAAATGTCTGAAAATATTACTATAGCATGACAGTTAAGCTCCACAGAACGGTAGGGGTTGGAAGGGACCTCTGGAGATCATCTAGTCCATCCCCCCTGCCAGAGCAGGATCACCCAGGGCAGGCCACACAGGAACAGATCCAAGGGAGGCTGGAAAGTCCTCAGAGAAGGAGACTCCACCACCTCTCTGGGCAGCCTGGGCCAGGCTCCCTCACCCTCACACCAAAAAATCCTTATCCCAGTACTACCAGCATGGACTTGTTTAGATAG
>VWZK01009006.1:0-82753 GCA_013396935.1 Baryphthengus martii | reverse complement strand
TCTTTCTCTTTCCTTCTTTCTTTCTTTCTCTTTTCCCTCTTTCCCTCTTTCTCTCTTTTTCTTTCTCTGTCTCTTTCTTTTTCTCTTTCTTTTTCTCTTTCCTTTTCTCTTTCATTTTCTCTTTCCTTTTCTTGTCCCTTTCACTCTTTCTCTTCCTTCTTTCTTTCTTTCTGTCTTATATTTCTTTCTTTCTTCCTCTCCCTTTCTGTCTCTCTTGTTGTTTTTTTCCCCTATCACTGTCTTAGGCTTCCTCTCTCTTTCTCCTCTTTAAAAAAAAATTATTTCTTCCTCTGTTTTTTTTCTCTGCCTCTCTTCCTTCTCCCTCTCTTTCCTCCCTCTTTCTCCCACTCTTCCCATCCATCCCTTCTCCCTCATTTTCTTTTTCTGTCCTTTCCCTTCCCATTCTCCCTGTGTCCAGCCCCACCATGGAATCAAGAGCAGCTGAGGAGGAAGCATGATGCTCCTTGGGGGACACACACACAAATGCCACAGTCTCAGGATGGGGAAGGAGCCCAGGTCCCCCCAATCCTCCTCCTTTATCTGCCCTCCTTGTGCCTCAGGGCAAAAGGGTCTCCCTGACATTCCCCCAACCCGATCCCCCAGAGAGGCTGGGGGCTGCGGGACCCTGACTGCGCTCTCCCTCCGCAGGGAGCGAGGTGTCCCAGGAGAGCCTGCTCCTCCACGGCCCCTTCGCCCGCAAACCCAAGCGCATCCGCACGGCCTTCTCGCCGTCACAGCTCCTGCGCCTGGAGCGGGCCTTCGAGAAGAACCACTACGTGGTGGGCGCCGAGCGCAAGCAGCTGGCCAGCAGCCTCAGCCTCTCTGAGACCCAGGTAACCTCCACAGCCGTCAGTCCCATTGTCCGTCCATCCATCCATCCATCCATCCGTCCGTCCGTCCATCCGACCGTCTGTCCGTCCACTCATCCATCCATTTGTCCCTCACAGCACCAAACCCACACAGGGCTCAGGCTGTGCTCTGCAACATTGCAGCTGGGCTTGGTTGGGAAGCTTGCATGGAAATTGTGACTGAAAAAAAATATCGTGGAAATCGTGGGTTTATGTGGGGTTGAGGTTGTTGTTTTTTTTTTGCCGCAGCGTTTGGTTGTTACAGTCGTCCCTGGATGGGAATTCAGAGCTCACCCCACGCCCCTCTCCAGAGCAGTTTTCCAGTGTTTCTTGTTTGCTTGGGGTGTTTTTCCCAAGAGCAATAAAAAAATTTAAAATTCCAATTCAGAAAGGAGCAGGAGACTTTTCCCCAGAGAGCTGTGCTGCTTTGGTGTGACACAAACACCGCAGGAACCGAAAGTCAGGATGGATGCAGAGATGGGTAGAGAGCAAAAGGCTCTTATTGCAGCTGCAACTTTCTAGTTTTTAGAAAAGATGCTTCACAGGCGTTTAGGAAGAAGGAGACCCGGGTGGAGCATAGGGATGAAAGGAAAATAGGGGAACCCTGCGGGGCTGAGCACCTCTGCGTGTCCGAGCCTGGCGAGCGACTCTTCCCGAATGCTCTGGGTAAAGGCACCTTATTTCCTACAATATTCAGCATCTAAGCTGCTGGAGAAAGTTTTCCCCAAATTCTGTCTCGTTACTTTGGCCTCTATTCTGAATTAAATTAATTTTTATCCTTTTAATTTAATTGGAAAATAAAACTGGAGCTGTGGGTGTTCCTGATTCCCACGCCTGGCTCATCCTTGCCCAGGCTCTTCCAAGCAAATACAAGGAACGTTCCTGGGAGGAAAATGTGATGGGGACAGCAGGAAACTGCAGCTGTGGGTATCGAGGAGCACGGACTGAGCCCACAAAATCCAGAGGCTATTTGTATTGCAATGCTGATGTTGTCCCGACTCCCCCGGCCCCCTGGTTCTCAGGGCACTGCAGAAGCTGCCACCCTGGTTCCGGTCCTTCCCCTGCTGTTCCTGTCACCTCTCTGGGCTGAAAATTATGTTAAAGGAGGGAAAAAAGAACCACAAAACCCAAACCCCAAAGGTCAAAGAACAAAGAACAACTTGTCCGGGTGGAAAGGGCAGCTTCAGGATGCCCGAGGGGAAGCTCAGTGAGTCCCTCGGATTTTCCATCATTTCCTAAATGCAATAACGCAATTTATTGGGGGGGAAGGGGGAGCAGAGGCATCCATCCCTAAATCTGAGCGGAGGCACAGAAATGGAAAGAGGCAAGATATAGGTAATTTTGCCTGTGTTTTAAGCATCACAGCGTATTTTGTAGTATGGTATTTCCATGGGGTTTTCTTGTTGTTTTTGTTGGGGTTTTTTTTGTTATTTGAAAGGTGGCTGCAGTCGCTCGGCGCTGGGTAATTCCTCACCAGGGAGTGGGTGCGGGTCAGGGCAGGAGGCTCCCGGGGGAACCAACAGCTGCAGGTGACAGCAAAGGGTCCACAAAGGCTGCAGCAGTTGACAGGAGCTTGAGGAGGACTTGTTCCTTTCCAGCCTTAGAAAAGGAATCTTCTTTAAAAAAACCTTTTAACTACCTGGAAGGAAACAACCTCAATGTGCAGAGGGCTGTGATATGGGGTGGGCATCCAAGGACTGGGGCTGACAGGGTGGGAGAGGCAGCGTGGCTGGTGGCTGTGCCAAAAGCAAGTAACATCACCATCAGCAGCATTATTATTATTAATAATATTATTATTTTTTATTATTATTACTATTATTATATGTTCATCATTATCACTATGACGCATCCCCGGGTGACACAGGCATGTTTTCCCCTGCTGCAGGCACCCAGCCCCACATCCCAATGGCTGGGGGTGATTTATTCAGTTCCAGTGCTTTTAACCCCCTCTGGGATGGGGCTACTAGTTATGGGTGTGCCTGGCTTTTATTTCCCAGCTGTTTTTCCTCCTGGAAAAAGGGAGCTTTGCCCTTTGGGCTGGGGAGCAACACCTGGAGCAGCCCAGGGGGAAGGTGAAAAGGGTACAAGTACCTGCCCAGCAGCAGGAAATGCCTTGGGATATAAGGTGAGGAAGGGTGGAGGTGTTTAACCCCTTCCCGTCCTTTCTCCTATGGAGGAGCTGAGTTAGTTTGGGATCGGACAGACCTGGGGAACAGCAGAAAAAAAAAAAAAAAGATAATGGGAGAAAATCCAGCAGCAGCAGCACCACCACCATGACAAATGCCAGTGGTCCGGAAGTGGGATGAGGTTGGAGTTACGTGTAGGGAGGGCTCGTGGCGGGCTGTGGGGCCACCTGTCCGTGGGGTCTGTGATGATGGAAGTACTGGGGTGATTATAGAGATACCATATATCCCAGAATCCTGTCCCAGCTTTGGGATGATGATGGAGGTATCGTATATCCTGGCATCCCCTCCCAATGTCGTGTGTGCTGGGATGGGGGCACAGCAGCGCTGGCTGGCGGGTTGGGGATGACTGGACATCAGAGCCGCTCTGGCAGGAGTGCTAATAATTAACTGAGCAAATGCCTGAGAGTCAGAGGAGGAGAAAGATGCAGATCCCAGATACAGCCAGAGAGTGGCCGCGCTGCACAGGCTGAGGCCGTTTTGTTGCCTCCCCAACCCTGGGACATCCCCAAAATCAAGGTCTTAAAAGTTTGGGGGGGTGTTTAGAATTAAAACCATGACTGCGATTGCAGACGTAGGTGGGGGAGGGAGCTCCGCTGCCCTTCAAGGTGGTGGCACATTGGGATGATAGCATGATACAGGCAGCAGCACCGTGTCCAGCCCCAACTGATGGTGGAGCTGGGTCCTCTCGGTCACCAGCCCCATCCATGCGCTCTCAGCCTTTGGCAGGGTTTGGGTCATGGTTAAAGGGAGCTGCACATGAAGCCACTGGATTGTCATCATCCCCAGCTTGGTGATGGCACCGTCACCTTTTGTCCAGAGCTGATTCTTGGGGTGATGTCGGCATCCCCAAAGCTGAGTGTAATTCCCTGGTGGAGACGATGCCCACAGGCCATTGCATGGGTTGGAGCGTGTCGTGTGCGCCAGGAGCTGTGCACAGAGGCAGGACTCTGATACAAGAGCCATCCAGGGACAATGGTGACCCTGGAGGGCAACTGGGCAGGGACCCCGGGAGCATCGCACCGCTCGGATGCACAAACAGCCGGCGTGACAATGGTTAATGTGGAGGTGAAGGTATGGGAAGGGATAAAACCCTCGGGCTTGGGGGTTTAAACCAATTACTCTTGGAGTCAGGATGAGGCATCGTAGGGGGCAGCTTATCCCCCAGTTGCCCACTGAGAGATTCTCACACTTCTCTCATTGTGGCTTCTGGCCTGTTGGAGTGAGAGACGTGGTTTCGGAAGGGGTCAGGGAGCCCAGCCAGCTTGGAAACATCCCCATTCCTGTAGCCCAGACAGTCAGGAAGCTCTGGGGAGCCTCATCCCGCAGAAGACAGCTGTACCCAGCTGGTTTTCTGACGGGAGCCGCTTCACACCCCACCCCTGATTTCCACAGAGCCTCACTCAAGCATCTTAATTGCTTTATGCCTTAGTTTCCCCTTCTATAATTTAGGGATAAGGCAACTTCCCTGCTCCCAGAGGGCTGGGAGCTTTAATTAAAGTTTGCAAAGTGCTTTGCGGTGGTTGAATGAAAGGCACCAGCGCCGTTATTGTTCCAGAAATGCCCCAAAGCTAGGAAAGCAAACGGTTGGAGTTCGGGGAGGGTGGAGGGGGAGTGTGGTTTATAGTATACACCGGGGCCATAAAAGCAGCTGTTTCAAGAGACTAAACCTGCCTGAAAAGTCAAGGGCTTGTCCTGCACTGGCTGCATGACACCCTGAGAGGGTTTTGCTCATCTCGGGGGATGCAGCAAGGTGTAAGCACCTGCCTTCGCCTCGCTGCCAGAGGCTCCCGAGCCGGCAGAAAGTGTTGCCTGGAATTAGTGCTGAAGGAAAAGAGGGAAACAGAGTGATGGGACGAGGTTGCTGGAGGGGCTGTGGGTACCGCAGCACCTGCAAGCGGATAAATGCTTCGCCCGGCCCATGCTGGGCTGGCAGTGGCGGCCGAGTGGCAGCACCTACTGACCTGGGAAGTGGGGCGGCATCCTGTGTCCCATCCTGCGGCATCCTGCATACCATCCTGCAGCATCCCACATCCCATCCTGCAGCATCCTGCATCTCACCCACAGCATCCTATCTGCAGCATCCTGCATCCCACTTGCAGCATCCCACATCCCAACTGCATCCTATCCTGAAGCATCCCACATCCCATTCTGCAGCATCCTGCATTCCACCTGCAACATCCTGCATCCCATCCTGTATCATCCTGCATCCCATCCTGCATCCCACCTGCAGCATCCCGCATCCCATCCTGCATCACACCCTGCATCCTATTCCACATTCTGCATCTTACCCCATGGGGTGTTGGGGCTGGGAGCAGGTTTCTCAGACTCTGGGGCAGGCAAGGAATTACTCCAAGCGTGTAACTCCAAGGATGGAGACCCCACTGCCTCCCCCCGGGCTCCTAGGGCAGCATTTGGCCACCGGCACGGTGGAAAAAGCTTCCTGAAACCTGAATATGGTCAATTAATTATCTATAGTTATCATGATAATGGCATTATAATTAGCTCCCTGGTTATCCACAGTCCAGGCCCAGCGGAACAATGCCACCCTGATTCTGGGGACACAGGTCTTCGCCGGAGGACTCTGGGCGTTGTCCCTCGTGGTCGCTGTGCCTGTGACATCCTGAGACCAGCGACCAAACGACACAGGGCTGGTTTTAGTGGCTCCCACTGTGTTGTGCTGATGGGGGTGCAGCCCAGAGCCCAGAAGAATGGGCATGGGGTAGCGGTGCTGCAAGGAGGGTCCCGTCCGCCCACTGGTCCCATGATTGAGTGTCCTTCACCCACCTTGGGTTTCTCCGAGGGCTGGGACATGCAGCAAAGTGGAGCTGGGAGGCAGCAGCACCTGCCACGTGTGTGTGTCCCCCATCCCACCTTGCCGTGGGCAGAGAGGAAACTGAGGCAGGGCAGGGGGGCTGTGGGAGTGCTCTTGGAGGGGGACAGGGATTAATTTTTTTGCCATTCTCTGAGGAGACCTGAGCGCGCTGCCTGGTCACAGCAGCGCCCATCTCGGTTTCTCCTTCAGGTGAAAGTTTGGTTCCAGAACAGGCGGACAAAATACAAACGGCAGAAGCTGGAGGAGGAAGGTCCTGACTCGGATCAGAAGAAGAAAGGTTCCCACCACATCAACCGATGGCGTCTCGCCACCAAGCAGTCGAGCGGAGAAGACATCGACGTCACCTCCAACGACTAAGGCAGGGACAGGCTCCTGGTGCCACCACCATGGAGAGGAAACTGGGGGAAGGAGAGGGGACACAGGCGGCATTACTCAACGAACTCTAGGGACGTCGCTGAAGCCACCACCGCCGCCGCCCGCTGCCTTTCCTCCGGGGTGCCCGTCTTTGACCCGCACGCCGTCCCCCCCAAACCCCGCGCCGCCCCGGGCCATCCCTTGGAGGTGCTTTTCTGGGCAGCTCCCGCTGCCCAGATGAGGAGGAAGAGAAGGCTGCCAGGGCAGCCCCCCAGGACACGACCGCGCATCCTCCTCTGCGCGGGAAGTCTCATCCATCAGCCATGAGAGCCAATTAAAAAAAAAAGTCCTACCTAGAAACTCAGTGTACCCAACCCCTTTTTTTCATTTTCATTTTCTTTTTTTTTTTTTTCTTTTCTTTTTATTTTGCTGCCTCCTTCCTTTTCTCCGTTGGTTTGTTGGTTGTTTTTTTATTTGGTTGGTTTTTGGGTTTTTTTTGTTTTTTTTGTTGTTGCGGTTTCTTTTTGTTGTGTTTTTTTTTTTTTTGTTGCTGTGCTTTTTTTTTTTTTAAAATGGTTTTATTTTAATTTATTCTTTCCTTTCCGTGCCCGTGTGCGTGCGTTCCCTGTTGTAGGTAGTCAGCAGCTGTAGCTTGTGTTACTGCGTGGTAATAAAAAGCAAAAAAAGTGTTCTGGAAACTTGTCTGGTTGCCTCGGAAAAAGAGAATGGGAGGGACAAGCGGATCATCCCCCTCACCCATCATTGGTCCAAGGGTGAGGATGGGTCCAGGAGAGCTTGGTGGCCCCATGACGGTGGGTTCTGGCGGGAGGTCTCCAATATGACCAGAGCGGGATAGGTCAAGGGGAGTTTGATAGCCCCATGGTAGTGGGTTCTGGGAGGTGTCTCTGGTACGAGCAGGGAAGGATGGGTCCAGGAGAGCTTGGTGGTCCCATGATGGTGGGTTCTGGGNTTGTATATATTTAGTATATATAAAATACAAAAATATACCATGTATATTTTATATATTATATATATTAAATACACACAATATATAATGCATATTTTATATATATTTCTCTCTATATGAAATACACACAATATATCCACATATATATTTGCATATATAATGTGCAGCTATAGTGTATTTTACCGTGTATATATTTTTGATAAATTATATCTTTTTAATACTATGTATCTGCACTATATACACATCTATATTTGCATATATAGTGTGTGGACATATTGTATTTTATAATGTCTATTTTTATGTATGTTTTTAANGTCAGCAGCTGTAGCTTGTGTTACTGCGTGGTAATAAAAAGCAAAAAAAGTGTTCTGGAAACTTGTCTGGTTGCCTCGGAAAAAGAGAATGGGAGGGACAAGCGGATCATCCCCCTCACCCATCATTGGTCCAAGGGTGAGGATGGGTCCAGGAGAGCTTGGTGGCCCCATGACGGTGGGTTCTGGCGGGAGGTCTCCAATATGACCAGAGCGGGATAGGTCAAGGGGAGTTTGATAGCCCCATGGTAGTGGGTTCTGGGAGGTGTCTCTGGTACGAGCAGGGAAGGATGGGTCCAGGAGAGCTTGGTGGTCCCATGATGGTGGGTTCTGGGGAGGGTCTCTGGTATGAGCAGGCAGGGATGGGTCCAGGAGAGCTTGGTGGCCTCGTGATGGTGGGTTCTGGGGAGGGTCTCTGGTATGACAGGTATGCGGTGGCTTCGGGGCCAGCAGCGTCACACCTGCGCTGGGGATTGAATGTCGGCAAAGCGGCTCCAACCAGATCTGCTTCCCTCCCTCTGGCCCTCCTACCCTGGAACATCCCCCTGCCCCAGGGAGACCCCTGAGACACTGGGGCGGGTGAAGGGATCCCCCAGGTCCCTGGGTGCTCTTAGGACCCACCAGCAACAAGGGACTTCGGAAGGGAATAGGGGGGATTGAAGGCTGGGTGTCCTTTCCGTGTCTCACCGGGGTTTGCGAGGAAGGACATTTATAGTAANTATATAGTGTGTAGATATACCATATTTTCCAATGTATATTTTTCATACCATATATTTTTAATGCTATATAAGCACACAATATGCACAAAATGCATATAGTGTGTAGATACATTATATTTTATAGTGTATATTTTTGATATCTCTTTTTAATACTATATATCCACACAATATACACATATATATTTGTTTATACAATGTGTAGATATATTGTATTTTCCAATATATATTATATATAAATATATATACTTACATATTTTATTCTCTCTCTCTATAAGGTCTCTCTCTATAGAATACTGTATGTATAGGATGGTTTAGGTGGGGAGGCACCCTTCAGGGTCACGTGGTCCAAGCCCCCCTGTAGGGAGCAGGGACATCTGCAACTAGAGCAGGTTGCTCAGAGCCCCAGCCAACCTCCCCTGGAATGGGTCCAGGGATTGGGCAGCGACCACCTCTGGGGGCAACCTGGGACATGGTCTCACCACCCTCAGCAGAAACGATTTCTCCCTTCTCTGCAGTTTAAATCTCCCTCTTTTAGTTTCAAACCATCCCCTCTTGTCCTGTGCCAACAGGCCCTGCTCAAAAGTCTGTCCCCATCTTTCTGACAGGTCCCTTGAAGTCCTGAAAGGCCCCCAGAAGGTCTCCCTGGAGCCTTCTCTTCCTCAGGCTGAACTACCCCAACGTCCTTCTCACCCTTCCCATCAAACACAGGTCAGACCCACACACCCAGCCAAGTCTTTAAACTCTTTTATTCCAGACAGACCCGAGTGTTACACGAAGTGTCGTGGTCGGTAATGCCACCACAAAGGTTAAAAAGAGCTGGGGCGTGTGGTGGGTGCCTGAGGGCGGCAGAGGGACCTGCACCCACCGGATGTCTGGTGCAGGGACAGCTGGAAGACGAGCCGGTGCTGGCAGGAGACCTCCCCTTCCCCGTGTCCCAAGGGACTTGGCCATGAACAGGGTTATAAGGTGCATTCAGATCAGGTGCTGGAGGGTGGCTGTGTGAGGAAGGGCAGCTGAGGATGCTGGATGCAAAACAAGCCATAACAAAGGGGGAAGAAGCCAGAAATGGATGTTTCCTAAAGGAACCTGGGGAGATACTACCACCAGGATCACTTCAAGGCTCCACCATGTGCACAGCCAATACCAGGAATGCTCCCAGAACCAGGTGAGCTTACGTGTATCCCAAAAACCTTTGATCCAAAGTTGTCGAGGTCTCACCACAACACTCCGGCAGCCCCCACCCAGCCGGAGGGCATCCTAGGCTCCGGATCTCCATCACAGCCCTTCAAGAGGAGCCAAATGAAGCCGGCCGAGGCGGGGGCCATCTACATCTCCTGGCTACGTGGCATCAGTACAATGTGAGATCTACCACCATGGCTTGTCCCAGGGTGTCAGGGTCTAGCATCTACCAGGTCACCCCAACGATGCGCGGTGCCAGCAACAAGGTGACCTTCTGCTTGTCCTGCTGGGACCTGGGCATCTGCCCACACCTGACCATGTGCAGGGATGCGGAGCAGAAAAATGAGCAACAAGCAAAAATGAAAGGAGCTGAGCTGTGGCCAAGGTGGGTTCAGGACATGGGTGACACAACCCTGGGGCTGTCCCTTGGTTGCCCCCTGGCCGGCTCAGGGGAGCAGCCAACAGACTCTTCCTGCAGGAAGGACTCAAAACTTCTCGCTGGCACCTTTTGCTCCAACCTGGTCCTCATTATTTCTTAATTAACGGACCCAAGAAATCAATTAGCTGTGACATTTCTAATTAAATACTGCAGGAGACGATCGTCTCGTTATCATCATTATTAAGATGATCTGCTGAGGTTGAACGACTTGATGCGTGTGGTGGGTTTTGCACTCCCCGTTTTTCCTGCTTCCCCCAATTACAGGGAAATGCGAGATGCAAATGGTTGGGCTGTTCTCGCAAACCGAAGGCTCCTCTTTGTACATTAGGAAAAGTCGAAGAGATTAATTAGCTATTAAGTGAGTGTGCATAATGTTATCATTAGCTGTCGTGTGTAGTCTTTTCTGGCACGATTCGTTGTCCTAATAAACAGCACTAACGTGCTACCACTTACCCAGCTCCATCCTTTTCATCCCCTAATGCTGCAGGAAGAGGTGAGGGAGGTACTTTGGTGGTCCCACCATGGATGGCAGCGACCGTGCTGAGCCAGCACCACGACCGTGGCACGAGGGAGCCCAACATTGAGCTGCTTGGCCTCTTAAGGGCCATGAGGTTTGTGTCTGCTGAGCCATTCTGCTGCTTTGGAAGAAAAAGGCGTCTTGACATGCACCATGTTGGGATGGTGGTGGCTGAAAAGTTGAGCTGCATCATCTGGCTTCAGAGGCCCCAGCATGAGGACACCGTGCTCTCGTCTTTCCCAAGAATTTGGGAGGATGCGGCCACCAGAATGTGTTCCTCATACATGCACCTCATCCTGCATGTCACCAAGCCAGGGAACCATGAGGGAAAAGGCAGCAGAGATGGGTCCACACCATACTGACTATCCAGAGGAAGGGGACACATGTGGGTTTGGGAGATGCTGGGCCAAGCCCTCAGGTCTCCGACCTCATGGATATCACTGATGCAAGAGCTGCCTCACCACGCAAGGCCTGCAGATGCTTTCAGAAGAGGTTAGACAAGGGAACTGGACCCCGTGAGGTGGTGGCTCTCCCTTCGCGGCTCCAGGCAGCATCATCTTCCCAGTGCTTTGGGTGGGGAGGAGGAGACGACACATTTTGAGTTGAGTTTGAAGGAAATTGAAGAGCAAATGTGGCTGCCAACCTGCCAGAGGCTGCAATCGGCTCTTAGGAGAGAAACACCATTGAACGTCTGACTCAGGACCTCAGGATGGGTTTCTTTCCCAGTACAAACTCTGCCAAGTTGACTGAGAGCCATGTTTCGTGACACATGAAGCCAAACAAAGTTTGACGGGGTTTGTACGGGCAGACGATAAATCCAGACTCATTTAGACCGTTTGATTGTCACTCGCTCAACGGCGCAGCTGCTTTTGAGCCGAGCCACAATCTTACCGCGGCAGCTCCTCTGACATCCCTCAAGCTGGTCCTTGGCCTGCTCAAGCAGGATCAGGCCCTCAGGAGTCACAGGAGCCACGTGGCTCAGCAAGTCCCGACTGAGCACCACGGGATCAACAGGATGAGCATCCTCCCACTAATTAACAACTGGTGGGAAAAGCACCCACGCTCGCTTCCCGTCACGGAGAAACTTGGGGAATCGGCTCTTTCTCGAGTTAGGACTCGCGCAATCCTTGGGTGTCTCCTAAGGAATTACAGGAAGCAAAGTCTCAATTCCTTTCCTCTGCTGCAAATTCGTCCGCTGAAAATTCCTCACTCCATCCATTGGCCCGTTAGGTACCCAGAGCTCACAGCCACCAAAATCTTTCATCGGTGATCACCACACAAAACCAAACGACCATCTCCTTCTTTGCTTCACTTCATGGCAAAGTGGTCTCCACCTCTGCTCCTTCTCCACCCTTCAAAAAGAAGTCTGGGATGCACAAGCTTTTGCAGCAGAATGGCTCAGGTAGCCACAAAACCCACTGGGAAAAGGGGAAAAGATCCACCCAGCCAGACACTGGAGCCAGGAGGCTTCTCCCTATCAACACAAGAGCCTGCTTCTGTCTCAGCCTCGTGTTTCCACCCAGGAGGAGGAAGGCAGCAGGTTGTGCCTTCCTGCGACGTGACAGGCTTTGGCTCCTAACTCCGGTGGGCTCGGTAGAGCGAAGTTGTAGGCTCAGAGAAGCTTGTTTCCTGCTGCATGTTCCTGTGGATATGTATGCAAGGAGGTACCTGTATCCCCAGCATCCCACAGCTGTCCTAACCTCCTCCTATGCCCTGAAATCAATGGAAAGGACTCTTTTTCAGGCACATGGCTGGCTCCAGCTGGTTCTCCCAAGGCCTTGCCACAGTGGTTCCCATCAGCAGGTTGCTCTTCAGGGATTGGCAGCATCCCCGCTCCCCTTCCTGTGGCTGGAGGTCTGGCCTCCTCTTTCACTTGTTCCCAGGGCAAAATCCAGGGCTTGATTCTGCTCTCTGCTGCCTGTGCGACAGACGCTTATGGAAATGTCCAGAGGACAGATGCCACCTCCCTGCAGTTTCTCCAAATTCCACGCAGAGGAGGACAGGGTGGCCTTGCTTCCTTCAGAGCATACATTCATCTCATCTAGTGCATTAGAGGAACACTACCGGCTCAAATCCCGCTGCTCCTTACCCTGATGGAAATCCAGAATAGCTTGATCAATGGAACTGGACTCATTTTGCATTTCCACCAGTGTCAGGGACCAGGAGCTGGCCCATCAAGAGCAGCTATGGAAAGCCTGCAGTCGGTCTCTTTTCGTCTGTCTGCTGGCATGTAAATCCACAACATTGATTCATTTCGTGCAATTATTTCTGATTTACACCAGCGTGGGGACAGAATCAGTCTTTCTGAGCTGGCCCAACCGTTGCGTGACTCCAATGAGGAGTGAGAGCAGCCAATGGCAGGGATCAGGCCTCCCGATTTCAAGCATTGCAATAAATCCATTGAATACATTCTGTGTCAGTAGCAATTTGGTTTCCCCTGTTACCCCCCTCCCTCTCCCAACCCCCCATAAATTGGCATTTGAAGGATGACAGCCTGCCGTCATCATGGCTCCATCCCTACAATGACCCTAGAGGCAGATCTTGCTGTCACAGCCCGACCTGCTGCTGGTGACCATGTCCAAAACCTCCTCTGGTCCTCAGGGACTCACTTGTTGGGTACAAGATAACAGAAAACCAAGTTATGGCCCCAAACCCATGTGAGGGCAGGATTCGATGCAGTGCTAGGGGGACTTGTCTCACCTCATTTGAAGCACCCCCCCCCAAAGTGGAGCAGTTGAAGAGACAGACAGCCCCAGAGGGGGGTTCATACCTCGGAGGCTGCAGTCTTAGAAAGCCAGAAGAGAGAAGAGAGAAGGAGAAGAGAGAAGGAGAAGAAGGAGAAGGAGAGAAGGAGAAGGAGAGAAGGAGAAGGGGAAAAAGAGAAGGAGAAGGAGAAAAGGAGAAAGAGAGGGAAAAAGAGAGGGAGAGGGAGAGGAAGAAAAGGAGAAGATGAGAAGAAGAAGGGAGGGAGATAAGAGGAGTTTCAGTTGGAAGGGACCTACAAAGACGATCTAGTCCAACTGCCTCACCACTTCAGGGGTTAACCAAAAGTTAAAGCATATTCTGTCCTTAGACAATGAATTTAGCAAAGTGTGGCTTAGCCCGTTAGCTTAGACCAACCACTTTACTTTTAGAGGGTCTATGTTGAGTGGGACAAACCCCATCCCTCAGGCCTGTGCGAAGGAGAAGAGCGGATCCATGGTATGCTCGCTATAAGATCTCTTCCTATTCAACGTGTGGGCATCTTGGCTTTCCAGTATCTTGAATCCCAGGCAAAAGCCCTTGCAGATATGCCTGGTGGTAGGCTCCTGGGACCCAAAGTCTTGCACATGCCATGATTGGCAAGATGACAGCAGACGAAGGCGGGAGGGAGGGAGACCGCACAGGCAATGACCTTCACACCTCGAATTGTGGACGGCCGCTTTCGCTCGTGATCCTCGGGGCAGGACTGGCACGAAATTGAGCCATTTCTCAAGCACCCTCTCATGCACTTCACATTCACGCACCGGTCAAGTTCTACGGAATTTTTTCTGTGCAGCATCAGTGTGTAGATTTAATTTGCATTGAAACCAAGATTTTCTCAGTGATTTGCTACTCTTACGTTTTTAGGGATAAGCGTGCAACGACACCTTGAGCCATCCCTTCTACGCAGTGCTATGAAGTTCTGAGATTCTTCTTCAGCTAGTTCTCTAAAGTGTTTGAATGTGATTTTTTTGTTGTTGTTGTTGCTGCTGTTAATTTAAAACTTTTAATATTAAATCTTTTTGACTGGTGTGAGGTGTTAGTTCTCTGCAAGTGTTAATTTACTCCCAGCTCGCCAGGAGCAGTGATACGTTACTATCGCTGAGCTCTATGATTTGTTTTAGCTTGTTGTTGTTTTGTTGGTTTTTTTTTTCCTTTTTCCCAGTTGGGATCTCAAGTTTCCCCCCTCCCCAGATCTTCTGGGCTGAGATGGTCGGCCTCCACTTACAATCCTTTATTGTAGATGACAGTCTTACTGATAGTGGCCATTGCGATTTCGGGCTCCAGCCGGGATGTCTCGATCTGTGAAATCGAGAGAGGAAGGCGAGATCAGAATGGGTATCGCGTGGCTGCGCTGCAGCAGGAGCTCGAGCAATCAATATATTGCCGTGGAGAAGTCTAACATGCAAATAGCACAATGTCAATCATGCCTCTTTTTTTTTTCTGTGGCGCTTCTAACGGGCTTTGCTCCACTCGAGTCTCAGAACGACCCTGTTTGCGTGAACTTGGCTTAGACGGGACGACGTGCACTCACTGCCTTGCAATAGTTGATCAATTAGAGAGTGTCTCAGAGTATTAAACAGATCCTACCCATCGTTCTCCAGGAGACATTCCTTCCTTTTCCCACAGCTAAGGTCCTAGAAGGAATCCGGTTCCCACAGGCACCCGGCAAAGCCATGGGCTGCCTGGTGACACCTGGACCAGGGTTTGAGATCCTTTACCAGGGATGGATCGCAGCTAAAATCTGCCCACCTCTTCCTCTAGCTCCATAAACCTTCAGCCATTTCCTAATTTCTTCCTTTGCGCGAAGCTTTTCCCTTGCTCGGAAATCCTTCTGAAGCTTTGAGTCCCCGAGAGGGATCCACGGTGCTCCTGGATCCCACGGTGAGCAAAGCTCCCGCTCCTGCCTGGGACAGGGCACCTCGCAAGACCAGACTTTTAGGCATCCTATACATTGAACCGATGCTGTTGCTGACACAATGCTTAGGAACCCACGTTAAAATCGAAATGCTTTTGAAAATGTTTAACCTAGTTAGACAAATTAGCAAAAATTTGTGCAAAACAATTTAGGTATTTAAAATATTCAATGTTTTTAAAAACTGGAAAAACTGTTCTTAGCTTTCAGCTGCAAAAACCCAACAAAATATAACATCAAAGCAATCTTAACATGAGGTGCAACATAACCCTTCAGCAAAGCTGTTAAACAGCTACTGAAGCATCATGGGAAATAGCACTTCATTTATTCAAATGCACATATGTCAGGTTTTTGCACCATATGTCATTCCAAGCTATTTACAGTAATAATTAAATCTTAATCAACGTTTAACCTCTGTAAAATGTTTGAAGGGATCTAATCACCCTTCAGACTGCACTAATGAAGGAGAAATATATAAACATAAAAAGAAAATGATGCATAGATAGCTCACCAGAAAGAACAGTAATTGCAAAAAATTGCTATTTCTTTTAAATATAATCGGCAAATTATGTAAAGTAAGCCAGCGAGTATTTTAAGTGAAGACATCTTGGGTGTCAGAGGTGTGATCAGCTAATTTTGTACTGCTATCCATAACAGATGTAGCATATTTTCTTTTCGTGCCATTATTAGCAACTTCACCATTTCTTTCTGTGCTGCAGCACAAAAGTGAAGCATTGTGCCGGGGAGAGCACCCGGCGAAGGTGCAGGAGAGGCGATTCTGCCTGACGGGATCCATTTTGAGGGAGGATGAAGTCGGATCCGCCGGGCTCTGACGCAGCTTTTCTGCCGATTGTTTTCTTACTTCTTCTTCTAGAGACGGAAAGAAAAGCTCCTGAGCTGTCGAGGCTGGGTGGTTTCACCCAGCTGGTAGAAAAATATCGAGGCGGGAAGCGGTTGAAAATGACCTGGAATTGGGTGGTCCAACCCTGAGCATCCATTGGTAGGACTTGGGGATGTGGGGCAGAGCAAAACCCAACCTACTACTGGCAAGTCTCCATAGAAAGATAATGGATTGCCACCACAGTCCCTTCCTCTCCAACAGGGGTTGGAGAGGTGGGAGCTCCAAGGAAAGTCACATCTGCCTTGATGGACCCCAGAGCAGTGGTCTGCAAGTAAGACCTTACCCTACTTGTTAAGGATCCTCCTCAGATCTATCACAAGACAACCTTCTCCTTCTTTGCATCAGGAAAATAACATCCCCGTAAGAGATCTTCTCAGTGCTGACCTAAATGATGGGGGGTAAGAGGATGGGGCTGGACTCTGCTCAGTGGTGCCCAGCAACAGGGCAATGGGCAACGGGCGCCGGGCACCAACTGGAACCCGGAAGGTTGCCTTTGAGCAGGAGGAGAAACTTCTTTGCTGGGAGGGTGCTGGCCCAGGCTGCCCAGAGAGGTCATGGAGTGTCCTTCTCTGGAGAGATTCCAAACCCACCTGGACAATGCAATGCTGGGCCCCCTGCTCTGGGTGACCCTGCTAGAGCAGGGAGGTTGGACCTCCAGAGGTCCCTTCCAACTCCTACCATGCTGAGATTCCGTGACCTATGGGGGAAACATTGCGGAGATGGATGTGCTGAGCCTAGAGGAGAGAAGATGAAGGGAGACAGGGTGGTATTTGCATGCGTGAGAGGCTACGGTGCAGAAGAAAGGAGCAATGTTTTGTTCACGCTCTCTTGGGACACAATTCAAAAAGCATCAAGTAAGATCCAAGCTGAACAGCAGGAAGAGTATCCTGGTGGGAAGGAGCAAAGTATCTCAACCAAACACTTGGGGAAGGTGTGGTGCCTCTGCTGTGGGAAGTTTTCAGCCCAAATTAGACATCAGCAGAATTGAGCTTGTCTTGCTGGAAGGAGAGAGATGAGATAACTTCCTGGAGGTACTTTCAGCTTCCTTCCCATGGGCCCAGGAAGGAAACAACCTCCTATCCCTGTGTGGTTGAGCTCTTTGGTCACGGCAAGGCTGTACACAAGGCTGTTGGACGGGATGGCTTTAGGAGGGACTGGATTGAGGTGTGATAGTTCTGAGACAGGTTAGGGCACCTGAGCAGATGGACAAGGGAATGGATGCCTAGTGCAAGATGGACATGTGCTCAAGGACTCCATGAAGATCTTGAAAGAAGATACAATTGGTCCCAGATGCTGGTTTGGAGCTACTGGACTCACTTAAGCCCCTTTCTGAAGCCTAGGAAGATGTGACAGATGAGAAAAAATGTGCTGGCGGGTGACTGGCTCATAGATTTATAGATTCATAGAATGGTTAAGGTTGGAAGGGACCTTGAAGACCATCTAGTTCCACCACCCCTGCCATAGGCAGGGACACCCCCCACTAGACCAGGTTCCTCAAGGCCCCATCTAACCTAGCCTTGAACAGTTCCAGGGAGGGGGCATCTACAACTTCCTGGGCAACCTGTGCCAATGTCTCACCGCCCTGGAACAGGTTGCCCAGAGAGGTTGTGGTTGAACTGGAGCAATCTCAGCACAGCTCTTTCTTGTTGACTTTAACAGAGCAAATATCAAAAACTGCTCTAGAGCCTCAGCTACAGGAGCTCCAAGGGATGGGTCCACACCAAGGAGGCGGGTACAGGATAGACATACTCCACAGCAGCACTGGCAAAGTCCTTCAGGAATGCACCAGGAGCCACATAGTCCTCTCACTGGGCAATGAAATGCAGAAGAAGAGGGAGAAGCATTTGGGTGGTGGTCTACACATAGTAAGACAACATAAGGACACAACCTTATCGTGCACCAGTTGAGTCTTTGAATTCCTCACATTTTTTTGTTGGAAAGTGTAATTTCACCTGTTTTGGTGTAGACTGCTGCTGTAGCTGTCCAGTATCCCGGACCTGCTTGGCCAGCCTTCCACTGGACAGGGCATTCTGAAAAAGATCTGGAGACCACACAGCTTCTTGTCAAGTTTCTTCTGTCTCAACTTCAAAGACAATCCCCATCAGGGTCCTTCTTGGCCATGGCCATGCTGGGAACCCCTCTAGCAAAGAAACTGACCGTGGAGGGTGCTCTGAGGAACAGGTTCAACCTTATTGGAACTAAGCTGACAGGACCTGCCCCATCCTACATGGGGTGACTTTGTTCTTCCAAACTGAGTGCCTGCTATGGGACTGAGTTTGAACTGTGTCTATTCTCTTCTTCACAGTGAGGTAGAGCTACCTGTGGTGGGGCAAAATATGGATTTTCTTCCTGGGATGGTAGTGTTGAGGTGCCTACCAGAAATAGGGCCTTCAGCAATGAATCCAGAAGTCCAGGAGGGACACAAGGTGACAACCAGCAGTCAGGGAAGCATGGTGTGCAAGCACCACTCCTAGAGAGTGTTACCATGTTTGAGGGGGAAAAAAGAAGGTTTTCAGGCTAATGGCTGCATGAGCTTCAGAACAACATGGACTGCTTGGTGTCCTGACATACCGGCATGGGAGACACTGCAACGAGGCAGCAGGAGAAGGAGGAATTGCTTCACTCTCCTGTGAGGCTGCTGGAAGTTTTGCTAGAGATCCAGGGAGATCCTTGCTGGAGAACATGGCCAAGGTGCATCTCCAAACTCATCTGGAAATGTGGACAGCACTTGCCATAGCCCATTACAAAACTTGGGAGTTGGTGTGGTCTGAGGATGCCCCTTTTCCCTCCAGCAGATAGTCAAGTGATAGGACAAGAGGAAAGGGCATCAAGTTGCCCCAGGGGAGGTTTAAGTTTGACCTGAGGAACAATTTCTTCTCTTCCAGGTTTGTCCAGGCCTGGCTGTGGTGAAGTCCCTGTCCCTGGAGGGGTTGCCAAGCCGTGAAGATGTGCTGAAGGACAGGGGTTAGTGGTGCCCTGGCAGTGATGGGGCAACACTTGGACTCCATGACCTTGAAGGTCTTTTCCAACCCAAACGGTTCTCTGATTCTAAAGGAACAAACGAAGGAAGGATGTCCATGACCTCACCGAAGCAACTGTTTATAAACCAACATCCCACAGGTGATGCCAGAGGGATAATAGCACCGGCTTTTTGGCGGTGCTCCTGACCCAGTGAAATCCATCCCTCCCAGGGAACAAAGCCACCCTGTGGGAAAGGGAATCGCCTCTCGCCGCTGCCCGCGGTGCGGCAGCTCGCTTCCCCCCATCTCTCTGCCTTGCGGTGGGAAGCCACTCTCCTCTCATCAGCACAGACAAGGCTAATTGGGGTGATAAAGAACTGGCTCCGAGTGCTGGCGTGGGCTGGAGGAACAAATGGTGCGGTGGTCACAGCTGGTGCTGCGGAGATGGGGAGAGGGAGAGGGTGTGAGGCAGGCTCCTGGCGCCCAAAAGTTTTCGTCAGCCCGTGTTGGATGCGGGGCGGCGGTGAGGTTTGGGAAAGAGGAGGGGTGGGAGAAGGAGAGTGGGGGGGGTGGGCTGTGTGTGTTTTGCATTCGCTGCTGACACGGGTGTAGTGCACGAGTGCGGCCGGTGAGGCAGAAGCAGGCAGAAAGCAGATGCTTTTTGTTTGGGGTCGATACTCATTTCTATCCCAGCTCGGGAAAAGGTGTAGAAAGGAATGTGCTCCAAAGAGTGCAGGGAGAGAGATCGGTCTAGGCTGGCTGCCAGGGATCCTGGAATGATATGGGAGGCAGCTAGGGGAGACAGGAGCAGATGGATTTGGCATACAGCTCATCGCTCAGCCAAAAAAAAGGAAAAAAAAACCAAAAAAAAAAAAACGGAGGAGGGAGGAGGGGTGGGGGGAGAAGATGGAAGAAAGCAGCCAATTTTGGTAGGGGGAGGGTCATGTGGACTGAGGGATGCTGCACCAGGAGTTGGGGGAAGGGAGGATCAGGCTGGTCGACACCATTTTCTGCTGCTGCTTTGGTAGTGTAAGTGAGGAGAGTCGGTGGTGGCCCTGGTTAGGACCCCAGGAGGCGTCTCCTGGACCTTCTATCCAGCAAAAAGAGTCAGTGATAGCCTCAGTTTGAAGCCCAAAAGGGCTCTCCTGGCCCTTCCAGCCAGTGAGGAGACTCGGTGATTTAAAGATAGCAAGATTTTTTTTCCACCTCTGTTCAGACTAACTCTTTCCAAAGCTTTTCTCAGACATCAAAAATCCAAGTGCTCTCCACAGATCCCCTTACCAAGGAATGAGGTGAGGCCATTGAAGTTCGCTGAGAAGTGTCTCTTGGAGATGCTACAGACCTACAGCCAGATGAAGGTGACCTGACAGGTGAGTGAATTCGGCAAATGCCCCATCTCACCCAAAAACCTTTTGATTAAACCACAGAAGATGTTTTTCAGAAGATACCCAGCCTCTAGTTAAGGAGTCCAAGTAATGGTGGAGCTACAAGGGCAGAGGAGAGAGCACCAGAAGGTGTTCTGGGAAGGTAGCCGTTTGGAAGAAGAAGACACTGAGAGCTAGGAGATGCTGCACAAGCAAACAGGTTAACCCTCTCTGGTCCTCTGGACACATTTATTTAAGATACAGATTAAAATTTGTCACATCCTCGTGCATCAACACAACCATAGAATCATCAAATCATTTGGGTTGGAGAAGACCTTTAAGCTCCTGGAGTCCCAGCATTGCCCCATCCCTGCCAGGGCACCACTAACCCCTGTCCCTCAACACCACAGCTCCACAGCTTGGAAACCCCTCCAGGGATTATGGAGATTCCACTCCTGCCCTGGGCAGCCTGGGCCAGGCCTGGACAACCCTGGAGGGGAAGAAATTGTTCCTCAGCTACAACCTAAACCTCCCCTGGTGCAACTTGAGGCTGGTTCCTCTTGTCCATGCGCTTGTTCCTTGGGAGCAGAGCCTGATTCTCGTTGGCTCCAATCTCCAGTCAGGGAGTTGTGGAGAGCCAGAAGGTCTCCTCCGAGCCTCCTTCTCTCCAGGCTGAACAAGCCCAGCTCCCTCAGCCGCTCCTCACCAGACTCCTGCTCCAGACCCTTCCCCAGCTCCGTGGCCACGTACTAGCCCCTCTAGTACCACAACCATTAGTACCCTGCTTATATTTCTCATGAAGTCATGACCCAGCCTGATCTAAGCAATCAGAGTCTACAACTGTGGATACAACCAAAGCCCTGATGCACCACGCTGGGAGAGCAGCCACACTCATGGAGTAAGAGGTTCCTCTCTGATCAAGCTTGGAAGCAAAGCCAAGAGCAGGTGAGGACAGCTAAGGAAGAAGCAGATAAGACCAAGCTCAGGAGTGTATTTCATTTACCCTGCCCTATTTGGGTCTTCTGGCTCTTGAGGGTTACCCATTTCAGAAGACCACGGGTGCTTTTACCACCAGCGTCCACTTCCAGCTGCCTGCAGGATAGGGCAGAAAACACGAAGTTCTACTCAAGCCAGGCTGGGAAGGGTCTGAATGTGGCCACACGTATTCCCCACAATGCCATCTGCTAGATATAAAGTATGTCAGTGATGGTGTTAGTGTCACAAGCTCTTCACACTCTTATCACATCTGCTGAAACCTCTGCACCATCCCCTGAAAACGTCACTGCTCTTAGCAAGGCACAAAATCCAAAGTGTCGGCAGCACCTTGGGTGCCATGAGGTTTCTCTGTCGAGATGAGCAGGAATAGTCCTCATGCTCAACAGATGTTTGGCTAGAGATGTGCAACTGCTATTGAGACAGCTGCAAAGGCTTCAGATATTCCTGTCCTCACCTCAAACAGCATCAATTGACTTTGCTCCAAAGTAGAGCAGAATAGTTTGTGAGATTTATGGGACAGTTATGGACAGTATCTTATCACAGAATCATGGAATGGTTTCAAGGTCATCTGGCCCAAAGCCCCTGCAGGGAGCAGGGACATGTGCAACTAGAGCAGGTTGCTCAGAGCCCCAGCCAATTCCCCCTGGAATGGTTCCAGGGATAGGGCAGCAACCACCTCTCGGGGCAACCTGGGATAGGATCTCACCACCCTCAGCATCAAAAACTTCTTCTCTCCAGTCTAAATCTCCCTCTTTTAGTTTCAAACCATCCCCTCTTGTCCTGTGCCAACAGGCCCTGCTCAAAAGTCTGTCCCAATTTGTCTGAGGCCCCTTGAAGTCCTGAAAGGTCACTAGAAGGTCTCTGCGAAGCCTTATCTTCTCCAGGCTGCACAAGCCCAACTCTCCCAGCCTGGCCTCCCAACAGAGGGTTCTAGCTCTCCCAGCATTTTCCATCACTACATCGGTGGACTTGGCAGTGCTGGATTAATGGTTGGACTCAATGATCTTAAAAGCCTTTTCCAACCCAAATGATTCTATGATTCTATGATCAAGAGCAGGAGGTTTTACCTTCAGCTTCAAGAGTTGGAAATCAGCATATCACAGCTTTTCTAAATCAAAACAATATGCATTTCAAAGAAAAAGACATAAATTTAAGCAGCTGGGAAGAAGCAAAATGTGACATTTTAGGCTACTGCCCAACCAGGTTGGAGCAAAGTACAGCTGGCCCCGTGGCCACCAGCTGCACGTCTGTTTCCGGTGCTCTTGAAATGACTGATGACACCACAGTCTACAGGTGACATCAAGGATGAAGAGACAAGGCGAGAGGAATGAACGCTGCTCCTCAGAGCTCGTTTTGGTTAGCACGGGGCTCACATGTCTCTCAGGCTCTCTCAAAAGTCTTCCAGCTTTATAAACAGACTGAAAGCTCAACGCCCCCCCATGACACCATCTCCAAATCATTGCAAAATTCTGGGTTTGAGTCTTCCAGGAAAGAAGAAGGTTGGCCACAGCACCAGAAACCTCAAGTATTTAAAAACAAAACCAAATAAAGGCTTTGAAGCCACAAGGTTTCAAAGCAAGATCAAAAAAAAAAAAAAAAGTTCTTTCTGTCTCTTTTTCAGAGAGAAGAGACATTTCCAGTTCTCTCCAGCAATCCAGGAAGGTGAATGGCTTTCCTTCCTTTCACGCAGTCCCTGGTATCCAGGAGGTGCCAATCAGTGTCCCCAGTGAGCCTGGCACCTCGCCCTGCAATGCTCCCTGAAGGACCAAGGAGAAAGAGACAAGGAACGTGAACTTACGACCCATATAGAGAAATGTAGAAGCTTAAGCAACAGACTGAACAAAGAATCAATGTGAAGATGTGATGGAGAGATTGTAAGACGAGGGCATAATGTGTCCTCCTTGACATGAAGAACCACACAAAAGACCTTTGCAGGAGCTATGATGTCTTTTCTCCTTTGCTCTGGAAAAGAAGGTCTGCTCATGAGTAGGAGAGATGTGCTCATTAGGGAAAGAATTTCCCTAATTCCCTAATTCTGTTTGCCACACTAAATTTCTACAGGAGCTCTGGAGAGGCGGGTGTCTTAGGTTGGTGTCACAACACAAACAGAGGTGTTCTGACCTCAGGTCACCCAGCCTCATGGAGCAAGGAGTCTTCTCCAGGAGAAGACTTCCTCCCCAAACTGTGCATGGTTCAGTCTAGAGCGTGTGAGGCAGAAGAAATGTCTTCCTGGCCCCAAGGAAGAAACTTCGCATTACACGGTGTAGACTTTGTTAGCGAACATTCAAGCCAGCAGATGGGTGGAAAAGTCATCAGTCCACTTAAAACATGATCTTGAGAACCCTCAAAATTGCAGAGTTTAGGGTTACTGCTCCTCTCGGGAAGGAAAGATGTTCACCAAAAGAATTAGAGGCATCTCTCCTCTGCTGGGAGAAAAACTTTTACTTTTGATTATGGACACTATGAACATGGCAAGTTTTCCTTCTGATGAAAATGAGCTATTAGGTCCATCCTGGTAAGAATCCCTCCAGCAGTTCTGTGGAGGAAAAGAGCATTTAGTGCTATTTGCTGAGAACATCCAATCCTGTAATTCTCCTGCTGTTAAGAAGGAAAAGTATGATGGGTGTTGCAGGATTTAGGGCTGTCCTTCTTGCTTTAAAGAAGTGAAGTAAGTTCTTCAGGATCTCAACCTCCACCACATTTCCTTCTCTTGAAGGATTGACAGCCTCACTTAGAAACAGTCTGCTGGACACAAATAATTTAAAAGGCAATCAGAGATAATTATAGATAGTTGTATTCAGGAAATGTGATTAATAAGGAGTTCTCTGCAGTCAACTACAGCAGGCAAGTCTGGACAATCGGCCACCTTCCTCATCTTGGATCCTTAACGTCTTACTTGGGAGTAGTCTGAGCTACAATTGCTTCAGATGAGCTAAAATAATTGTCTCTGAATATGCAGAAAAAGACACATCCAACACTGTGGATGTGTTGGCAAGCCAGAACCATAGACTCATTCTGGTTGGAAAAGACCTTTCAGATCCAGTACTGCCAGGGCACCACTAACTCATGTCCCTCAGCACCACATCTCCACACCTTGGAAACCCTTCCAGGGATGGGGACTCCACCTCTACCCTGGGCAGCCTGGGCCAGGTCTGCACAACCCTGGAGGGGGTTCAAGAAATTGTTCCTCAGCTCCAACCTAATAAAACTTCCCCTGGGGCAACTTGAGGCCAATGCCTCTTGTCCTGTCCCTTGTTCCCTGGGAGCAGTGCCCGACCCCACCTGGCTCCAAACTCCTGTCAGGGAGCTATGGAGAGCCAGAAGGTCTCCCCTGAGCCTCCTATTCTCCAGATTGAATAGGCCCAGTTCCCTCAGCCGCTCTTTATCAGACTCCTGCTCCAGACCCTTTCCCACCTCTGTTGTCCTTCTCTGGCCACGCTCCAGCCCCTCCAGGTCCTTCTGGGAGGGAGGGGCCCAAAACTGACCCTAGGATTCAAGGGATGGTCTGCCCAGTGCCCAGCCCAGGGCACTGCCTTGGCCCTGCTGGCCACCCCAGTGCTGACCCAGCCAGGATTCTGGTGGCTTCTTGGCCACCTGAGCACACACTGGCTCATCTTCAGCTGGCTGTCGACCAACCTTCCCCCAGATCCTTTTCCACCGTGTACATCCCAGGTACTCTTCCCCAAATCTGGATCATTGCAGTGAGTTGACGCGACCCAACTACATGCCAGATTGTGAAGCATGGCTGTTGTGGAGCCAGGCAACAGCCAGGGAAGATCTGGGGACAAACTCACTTGCACCAAATAGAAAGACCGATGGCAACCAAGAAAGGGGATGGAGTTTTCAGGGTGGGCTGGCAGAAGGAGTGGAAAGCTCTTAGCTTTGAGGCCAAGAAGAAATCATCAAATGGGAGGATGGCACAGAGCAGGAGGAGATGAGGACGGCCATCTCCACAGGCTTGCCAGTGAGCAGGGCAGGAATCCTTGGGGGAAGTGCATCGAGAGAAGCCGCTCTGTTTACAGTAGGTGCTGCTGAAAGGTGTCCTGAAGAAAGACAGCAATTAAGAGGCTTGGAAAAAAACAACAAAAAAACAAGGCTTCTTTCCACAAAGTGCCTTTTAAGTATGTTTTTCGAGCCACTTTAAGGGTTAATGTTTAGCTGTTTATCCGGAGTTGTCGGATGTCAGTGCTTTCTTTTGACTCCTAATGGCTTATAGCCATCAGGAGGTGAAGACTCCTCAAAAGAGCTGGTGTCAGGAATGTTATTTTTATGCCCACCAGCACCCACACACCTGCAGGAGCCTGTGCTTGCAGGACAGATAGTTTACATACTTGAACCTGTATCCCAGGGACAGGGATATAAACATGAAACCAGATCTCCCGTCTGACACCGCCGTTGAAGCCCCTGGGCAGTACAAGAAGGGGTCCTTTCTCTCACATCCACCTCGAACGACCACAAATAACAGTTGGGTTCAAGCTGACCAAGCTCCGCTGGGCCAGGTGAATGATTTTAGGGGCCAGATCCTGCGGAGTTTTCGGCACCTTTGACTCCTCTGAACACTGGTCATGAAACAAAGGGCCGCTCTCAGAAGTAGACTTCGAAAAACCAGCTCGGTCACAAATCAAAGGCTCTCGGACAGGGAAGCGTGAGAACAAAGGCAGAGGCTCCAAATCAATCAGAGCGCTGCTCACTCATGACCTTCCCCAGACGAGAGATGTCACCCAGCCTAAAAATGACACTGTGAAGTGCAAACAGGCTGAGGAGATGCAAGTCCAACCATCCAAACATTTCCTAGGGGCTTCTACAGAGTGGTGGTGGAGCTGATGGCCCTGAAGTGCAGATTCTTCCTCTTCCTCTTGGAAAAGAAGGACATCTGCTCCCAGAAGAAGCACTGAGACGTCCTAATCCCAGCCCATTATGGAGTGAGTGGGAATGGGAAATGCTTTGATTTTAGGAAAGACATGGGAAAAAAAAGACCTGGAAAGTGGAGATGTCCTGATCCAGAAAGCTTTTTCTCTTTATGAAACTGGTTCCTTCTCTCCTGGCAGTGACTGAAGTAAGTGACCCCACAGCAAGAGGAGTTCCAGTTGGGCCAGGACACGAATCAAAAGAGGTCTGCAATGAAGAGCAACGAGGTAGACCCTGCGCTTGTGAGATTATCACACCTGGTCTGCATCTGGAACTGCTGCTGCATCCAGTCAGAGGAGGACAGAAAGAAATTACTGCACCACAACATCTTCCCTCTTCTGCTACAGTCTAAGAAAATGAACTTCAAAGAGCATCACTCAGTAGTGACGAGGACTTATGATACATTAATGAGAATTTGGGGGGTTTCATGGCTTGGGGAGGGGGATCAAGAATGTCACAGTCACATAGAATTAGAACTTGGGGTTTGTTTGCTTTTTAGAAACTCTGTGGAGAAACATCAAGCACTGAATTGAAACCCTCCCTGAAGCAGCAGAGAGCCTGTGGCTGTTTGTTCAGCTACTCAGGCTAAAGTACCACTGGAAGGGGAGGAAGGGGAGGACAGGGCTACAAAGCTGGAAATGTCTCCCTTTGAGGAGTGTTTAGGGATGTCTTCATCTGGAGATGTACTTCAGAAGGGGGTTGAGCGCATGTGAACCTGCCTATATCCTCACCTTGAATATTCCTGAGCTCCCCAAAAAACCCTGCTGCCGCTGAGACTGGAAGATTATAGTAGGGAGGGTGGGTTTGAACTTAGAAGCTCTAAAAGCAAATCCAGTAAAAGCTCTGGGCTTCTTCCTGTCTATATCACACTGAAGACGATGGCAGAGAGAGAGAAACCCAAGGTGGGAGCAGGAACCGGAGCAGATCTCTGCAGCCAAGAGCAAGTCATAGAATAGAACCAGAGAATGGTTTGGGTTGGAAGGGACCTTAAAAATTATCTAGTTTCAAGCTCCCTGCCATGGGCAGGGACATCTCCCACTAAAGTAGGGTGCTCCTGAGAGAAGAATTTGTGGAGAGGGCCTATGATGGGTTGGGAATGGTCCATGGGCATTTACAACGCATAGGAATCCCACTAACCATTACCATACCAGTTCATGACAACACCTCATCACCATCCTCTGGAGAGACCCTTCCAGCTCTTGGTACATCTCTCTGTAAGCCTACTAACAACCATGAATCCATCCAAACCATCTCAGGCCACTTAAACATTTCCAGCCATGCTCGTGAGCTCCTGGGCAGCAGCTTTTCCTGCACGTCGCAATTGGAAGGAAACCAGAAGTTGTTAAGGAAATTGCAGGAATGTGCAGCACAGGAAACAAGCTACCTCCGTGCTTATTTTGTTGCTGTTGGTCTTTTTTGCCCTGGTTGCTTTGACAGGAAAGGTGTTCCGCAGATGCCAGGCTGCCAAGGGGGGTGAGGGAGGGAGAGCAGGGGAGGTGTAAAGGGAAAGCCAAAGGGTAGGGCGGAGGGGAAAGCGGTGTGTGAAGTCTGGCTCCTTGGGAGACGCATGTGCCAGGTCTGCAAACCCTACCCCAACAGCTGGAGCACATGAAGGAAAACCTGAGACAGGAGCTGAGAAGGGGATGTCAGCCAGGAACACATTGTCTTCTTGGTGCTCTCAACCAGAGAGGGCTGGGGAGAGCAGGGCAGGAAGGGAGATGTCAGAGAAGTAAATGGTAAAAGCACTTTGTTGCATAGAATCACAGAATTGTGGAATGGTTTGGATTGGAAAGGAGCTTGAAAGGTCATCTGGTCCAACCGTCCTGCACTGAGCAGGGACATCTGCAACTAGAGCAGGTTGCTCAGAGCCCCAGCCAACCTCCCCTGGAATGGTTCCTGGAACAGCTCTGGAAGGGGTGACTCATTTGTCATAGAATCACAGAATTATTCTGGTTGGAAAAGACTTTTAAGATCATCGAGTTCAAGCATTCCCCCATCCC
This sequence comes from Baryphthengus martii, assembly GCA_013396935.1. Lineage (NCBI taxonomy): Eukaryota > Metazoa > Chordata > Aves > Coraciiformes > Momotidae > Baryphthengus > Baryphthengus martii. The sequence continues at coordinate 54,614 of VWZK01009006.1, read as the reverse complement.
TGCCAGGGCACCACTAACCCCTGTCCCTCAGCACCACATCTCCACTGCTTGGAAACCCCTCCAGGGATCATGGGGACTCCACTCCTGCCCTGAGCAGCCTGCACCAGGCCTGCACAACCCTGGAAGGAGTTCGAGAAATTGTTCCTCGGCTCCAACCTAAATCTTCCCTGGGGCAACTTGAGGCCAATGCCTCTTGTCCTGGTGCTTATTCCTTGGGAGCAGATCCCACCCTGGCTCCAACCTCCTATCAAGAGAGTTGTGGAGAGCCAGGTGGTCTCCCCTGAGCCTCCTTTTCTCCAGGCTGAATAAGCCCAGCTCCCTCAGCCGCTCCTCATCAGACTCCTCCTCTAGATCCTTCTTCAGCTTCATTGTCCTTCTCTGGACATGCTCCTCCAACCTCTGAGAGGAATGAGTCCGTCCTTATTGAAGAACGTCAGACACAAACCTTGTTAATCACCATCCTTCACCTGACGGCCAGAACAGGGCTCAACACATTTCCAAATAGCACAGGGTTTCTCTGCAGCCCTACCTGAAGCACATCAATATTCAGCCACTCAGTATTGTATAAATCCTGGGAGTTTCTGCTGAAGTAAAAAGTTTCATGGTCACTAAAGAAGCTCACACAGACCCCGTCTCCATTTTACAAGTGGAAAAGATCCACTTGCCTATGGCAACAGTTACTTTGCCAAAAGAGAAACTGGACCAGCACAGGGGTGAGGAACCTCCAATGAACCTCTTGATGCTTCAGAAGTGGAAGTAGGAAACCAAACCTTCAGGGGCACAGCTTGAATCTTCTGCAGTCTTTAGGAGACAAATATCACTGAGCTTCCAGCCTCCTGCCAGTCCTTAAAGACCTTGTGCCACTTCTAAGAGGAGTTCCTTCCAAGACCAACCTTCATCCCAAGGGCAGACTTTGATCAGCACACTCCAGTTTACCAGACTCTCAAGAGAAACTGTTCCTCAGATCCAGAAGCAAAGAAATACCACAGAACTTCTCACTTCTCAAGCATTTCCCCCCCATGGCAGCTGGCAAATTCTTTCCTTTGCTTCTCATCCAAGTTGGACAAAATTACTGCAGAGAATCCCTCCCGCTCCCCTCCCCCTGCCCCCCATGCGATGTAATCCCAGGGGAGAACTGGTTTCATGGGGACCTCCTGCTGTCTTGCATCTGATTTCCCTCCTAAGTATGGTATAGGGAAGCGTCTCGAGGGCTACGGCTGTGACCTCCACACAGCTCTTTTGTCAAGTGCCATTTCATTAAAAAATCAGCCTTTTAACTGTGGACACATTTCAACCTCACCAAATCTGCTAATTATTGACAGTTGGTGAAGAGGAGATTTCACTTGTTCCTCCTGTTAAACTGCATCTAATTAGTAATTACTGGTTCACTGTCATCTTTACTGCAATAATCCCACTGCACATTGGCTCATTAACCTTTTGCTTTTCTAAAGCAGCCTGCCAACGAGATGAAGGCTAAAACAGATTGGAAAACAATAGCTCAGCCTTGGATTTTAGGCTGTTTACTCCCCTTGTCCTGGAGATCCAAAAGGAAGATTATTTTTTAAGAAAAGGCTTTCGGCTGAAATCAGCCAGATTCCAGAAGATGGCTCGTTTTGCCCCAACCGGCAGCCACAGCCCTTGGAGCTTAACCCGTGGTAAGGACACACTTCGTGGAAGGGTTCCTCTGCCACCACCTCTTCCTTCAGCTCCATTTCTCATCTGGCGTTGTCCTTCTTTATCACTCTGGACACGGGACGAAGCACCTTTCGGTGGCTTTGCAGACTCCCCCGCCCCTGGAAGTTCAACAGCATCCTCTTAGCTGCTGAAAGACGAACAATGGGGATAAGCAGGGCCCAAAGGGTGGAAAGAGAGTGAAGCAACCCCATGGTTCTTTTCTCTCACTGCTACACTGAATCTCATTTGCACAAGTCCCATTTTCGGGTTGGAACTGTCACAGCTGTTTCTATTGGCAGTGCATAGCTGAGTAGGAGTTGTCAGTGGGGATGCTGTAGGATAGACGGTTCGAAAAAGAGATTCCCCCGGGGGGCATGGGAGGCAGTTGGAGGTTGTGGGCTAAATGCATTAACTAGATGTTTCTCCTCAACTTAACAGCAGTGAATTACTCGATGCATATTGATGCCTTTAGGTACCGGAGTTAACACGACATTGGAACGAAAAGTGTGTTTCTCAGCATCTTAAGGCACATTTAGTCACGAGGACTCGAGTCTCTACTAGGCTTTGGTTTTTTAGAAGGTGATCTTCAAAACTGTAACATCTAGAAACAAGCAGTAAGCCTGGAACGCCGGACATCAAAGCAGATTCCATACATATAAAATCAAGGAAGGTAGAAGGTTAGAAGGTATCAACGCAAGAGAAGATTTAGATGAATTATCCCGCCCAGCACATAAAGGCTGCTAAGCTCCTAAATTTTCCTTTACATAATATTTTCTTCATCCCATAGATTCCTTTACCTGCTCTAGCTGAGGATGTCCCTCTCACTGCAGGGGCCTTTAGAGGTCCCTTCCAAGCCAAACCATTCTATGATGCTATGAGTCCATGATTCCACGATTCTACGATATTGATGCTTCTGTAGGCAACCGGGGCTGAATTCTGCTTTCTCGTACGTTATTTTCAAGTAGGTATATCTCTGAAGAAGCTACAGCCGATCCGATAAGTTGCCTGCGTTTATTTAGCACATTTAATAAATCTGCTTGAAGACTAATTTTAAGTTGGAGGCCCTTCAGAAGAGCAGATCAAAGGTGGCCAGTCAAGCTCCCATGCTAAAACAAGTGCTTAATAACACACCAGCTTCTGTGTTTGCTCTCTGACTAAAGAAAAAGGACCGTGAATGTGTGATTAAGGGCAGAATTTGGCTCCTTTACAATTCCTGAAAGGCTTGCTGCTCAGACCATAATCATATTTCTGGAGCTGAACGCGCCTATTGCATCTTGTTAATGATTTACTTCCCGAGTAGTGCTCGCTATAGCAGCAGCAGCTCAGTTGTGATACGATCGTGGCCATGTCACCGGCTGCAGGTGCAAGAAAAAGTGAATCCAGGCACACAGACATAGATAGAAGGCACAGAGAGAGAGAGTTCAAGGTTCAAACACTCAATGACTATTAACTTATCTAATGGACTTGTTCATGGACCAGTGAAGAGTGGTCAAGAAGTCAAAAATGATTTGAAGGCTGGAACCCCTCTGCTGGGAGGCCAGGCTGGGAGAGTTGGGCTTGTGCAGCCTGGAGAAGAGAAGGCTTTGGGGAGACCTTCTGGTGGCCTTTCAGTGCTTCAAGGGGCCTGTCGGAAAGATGGGGACGGACTTTTGAGCAGGGCCTGTTGGCACAGGATAAGGGGGGATGGGTTTAGATTAAAAGAGGGAGATTTAGACTGGAGAGAAGGAAGAAATTGCTGATGCTGAGGGTGGCAAGACCCTGTTGCAGGTTGCCCCGAGAGGTGGTCTCTGCCCCATCCCTGGAACCATTCCAGGGGAAGTTGGATGGGGCTCTGAGCAACCTGCTAGTTGCAGATGTCCCTGCTCCCTGCAGGGGGGTTGGACTAGATGACCTTGAAAGGTCTTGTCCAGTCCATGATTCTATGTTCTGAGAAAGGCTCTTTGAAAGGAACTCAGATTTCCTATCCAAGACTGTGAAGAAATGGCTCTGCTGAGATTGTCTCAGATAAATCACTTGCTATCCTCACTTGAGCATCCCATCATCACCACCAATGAGATTCCACAGAATGGGAGGAACACCCTTTATATACACTTTTTTGAGGTCCAGCTGCGCACGTGGAGCTAACTCGAGTTGAACGAAGCCAAGATCTCTGTAGGTAGTGAGCTACACCACCAGCTGTAATGCTTTCTTTTCATTGACATGAAGTGTGGGCAGAGAGCACGTCATTCTGTTTGATCTACTAATCGGCGCTGATTCATGTTTACACTGCAGACAACATTTTATCGGCTTGTTAGAAGGTCATTTTTGAGTGATGCTTTATGGTTTCAGAATTGCCTGATGCCCACAATTTGAATATCCTTTGAAGGAAGCCAGACCTCAATCTTCCTTGTGGGCTAAAACTCACACAGCTCTTGGCATCAGCATAAATTTTCAGGCTGTACTATCAGAGACGATACAAGCGCCAAGACCTGCCCTCAGGTCACCCCAGTCCCCAGCACTGCTTCAGGCTGGGGCAGAGCAGCTGGTAAGAGTCCAGACGGAAAGGTCCTGGGGGTGTTGGTTGATAGCCAGCAGAAGATGAGCCAGTGTGTGCTGAGGTGGCCAAGAAACCACCAGCATCCTGGCTGGGTCAGCACTGGGGTAGCAGCAGGGCCAGGGCAGTGCCCTGGGCTGGGCACTGGGGAGGATGCCCCTCGAATCCTGGGGTCAGTTTTGGGCCCCTCCCTCCCAGAAGGACCTTGAAGGGCTGGAGCGTGGCCAGAGAAGGGCAACAGAGCTGGAGAAGGGTCTGGAGCAGGAGTCTGCTGAGGAGTGGCTGAGGGAGCTGGGCTTGTTTAGCCTGGAGAAAAGGAGGCTCAGGGGAGACCTTCTGGCTCTCCATAGCTCCCTGACAGGAGTTTGGAGCCAGGTGGGGTCGGGCACTGCTCCCAGGGAACAAGGGACAGGACAAGAGGCATTGGCCTCAAGTTGCCCCAGGGGAGGTTTTATTAGATTGGAGCCGAGGAACAATTTCTTGAACCCCCTCCAGGGTTGTCCAGGCCTGGCCCAGGCTGCCAGGGTAGAGGTGGAGTCCCCATCCCTGGAAGGGTTTCCAAGATGTGGAGATGTGGTGCTGAGGGACAGTAGTTAGTGGTGCCCTGGCAGTGCTGGGAGAATGCTTGGACCTGATGATCTTGAAGGTCTCTTCTAACCAGAATGATTCTCTGATTCTATAAATTATCTGACACCTCTAAAGCTCAAATACAAAAGGCAAAAAGACCTTGTGAGATTAATTTTTAGATAAATAAACCAAGGCAATAAATAATTACTTTTGTAGAGAGCAACGTGTTTAACTCTGAATGCTACGGATTCCGGTACCAAATCTTTATTTCCCCCTGACCTTAGTGGGAAGTTACAGCTTCAGAAAAGCCCACATAAAGCTTGCCTTACAGAAAATACTGAAAATGTACAAAATGTCAAATTTGAAAATAGAATTGTAGGGAGTTTCCCGTCTATGGTGAAAGAGTGGTTCGGTTCAGCCAACTCTATCAAACACGTGTGTCGTCAGTGAGAAGGGAGAAAGCACACGACTGTTGGTTAAGGCTTGAGATGACACAAAGTCTGGGAAAGTGGTGAGTAATTAAGAGCTCAGGATACAGAGATCTCTGGGTCACATGGTGATCTGTGGAAAAGAAGTCAAGGTGCATCATGAGATGGTCAAGCACAAGAGTGTACATAGCTGTGGCATGGGGCACCATCCTGGAGGAATGGTGATAATGTCATCTTCTGGGTAAATGAGGTTGGTGGTCTTGCTTTCCTGATTATCTTGAAAGAAGACCTCCCAGGAAAGGCCATGGCCTCCTCCTGCTGAGTGAAGCTCCTTTCCTTGGAAACACGAGCATAAGAGATGCTCCATGTCCACATCTCCTTCCAACAGGAACTTTGGACATACTCTGGGCACTTACCTTGAATGGGTGCAAGACCTGGAAATATTTCTAAATGTTTCCTGACCAAAGCTTCTGAGCAGAACTTGGGATCACAGGGAGAAATTGATGAGCAGGGAGCTAAGGTTGAGCTCACGCCAAAATAATTAACCGTGGATGTACGGATTTGAGTAGGAGCAGGAAAATCACACTGCTTCTGCAACTGGTACTTGTGCAACTTCTTACTGGAATACTGTGTCTGGTTCTTATGGAAGAGCTCCAAAAAGGATATTGACTAATTAGAAAAAAGTTTAAGGAAGAGCCATATGAATCATTAAAGCTTCAGAAAACATGTCTTTTAGCAAAAGACTCCAAGATTGAGCTATATTCAGTTTCTTAAAGAGAAGATGAAAGGACAGTTTTATCTCAGCCTGTAAACAACAAAAAAATTTCTAACATGTTTTTCAGCCTAGCAGACAAGTGTACAACGAGATTCCCTGGCTAGAAGTCATCTACAAACTCATCCAGACCAAAGAAAAATTAATGAGAACAAATAAATGAAAAAGTGAACTTGTTCCCCCAGGGTCAGGACTGGATCCAGTCTCATCCAGTATTGGATCAACGTACTCATCAATGACCTGGATGAAGGAACATTGTGGACCCTCAGCCAGTTTGCTGATGATCCAGAACTGGGAGGAGTGGCTGACACGCCAGAGCTGAGCTGCTGTTCAGCAAGACCTGGACAGGCTGGAGAGTTGGGCAGAGGGAAAAACCTCATGAAGTTCAACCAGGGCAAGTGTAGAGTCCTGAACCTGGGGAGGAATAGGCCCCTGCACCAGGACAGGGGAGGGGTGACCTGCTGGGAAGCAGCTCTGTGGCGAAGGACCTGGGAGTGCTGGGGGACAAGCTGCCCATGAGCCTGCCCTGGGCCCTCATGGCCGAGGAGGCTAATGTTGTCCTAGGGTGAACTGGAGCATCTCTGTGCCAAGTCCCAACAAAGCCCTTTGCTCTGGTCTATAGAAGTTCTGTCACTTCATAATAGTGATATCTGCACGTCTATAAACTCCAAACACCAAATGGTCAAAATGAGTGACTTCCAAAATAAATACACCTTAGCAAGTTGTTCAACTAATGTAGGTATGAGTGGTTTCATCAGTTATTCTTGGCTTGTTTTCCCCTGCTCATCCCCAGTCTGCATCTTTCCCGGGCCAGGTTAGAAGGTGAAAAGGCAGAAACCCTCAAAGAAGCTCTGAGAAAGTACATCCCCATCAAACATACATCAGTCAGGAACACCAACATCTCTTGCCTGTGAGCTGACCAGATCTGATCAGGGTATGACTAAAAAGGGACTAGATCCCCTCTGTGCTACCTGAGACACTCTTCTGACTGGTGATCAAGCCGGCAGAACATTATCCTCATACATTTAAAAACCAACCTCGTTCCAACCTGGTTGTCCCTCTGATCCCTGATGTTTTGATAACTAAATGTCCTCCACACGGGAGAGGCCTGGAGCAAACCAGGGGAGAAGAACAAATGAAGTGGAAGGGAGGAGGATTGGACATGTCCACCCCTTGTCTGTCAGAGGTGTATTTGCTGGGTGGAACGAAGTCTCCTCTACTCAGCTATGCTCAAAAGGTACATTCCACCACATGAACCAAACACTGGTTTGTAGCATGGAAAGGCCACGTGATATCAATCTCTGCTCTGAAGATATCAACAGGAGGCACCATCATCTGTCCAGTGAACCTGCACTTGTTCAAGTGAAATAAAGAGAATCCAACTCTTGGCCATTCATCCAAAACCAGAGGAGGCTCCATAGGAATGACACCATTACCCACGAAGGCCAAGCAATGGCATTGGTGAATCCCTCTGAGACATCCCACCACAGCGACCAAGCACACACTGACCTCAGACATCTGCGGAAAGAGACTGATGGCCAAGGGGAGGGCCAGGCCAAAGGCAGCGAGGCACACAAGGCTTTGAATTGGGAGAATCATCCGGGGACGAGACCTCAGGAGCGACGTTCTGGAAAGGAAAGGCTTCGTTAGACCATTTCATAGATGAGGTGAGTGCATAGCATCATCAGAATGGACACTGGTGTTCACCAGGACCCGCTGGTCCCCCCCCGCCTCCCCAGCTGGTCTATGTTCCCTCTTCGGTAGGTCATCCAACAACTTGTTTACAGAACAAGTCTTGTGAAGAGTGGCTGAGGGACCTGGGATTGTTCGGTGTGGGTAACAGGAGGCTCAGGGGAGACCTCTCAACAACTCCCTGAAAGGAGGTTGGAGCCAAGGGGGTGGGGGTTGGGCTCTTCTCCCAGGTCACAAGTGACAGGACAAGAGGAAACGGTCTCCAGGAGGAGAAACTTCTTTGGTGGGAGAGTGTTGGAGCCTGGCCTAGGCTGCCCAGAGAGCTTGTGGAGTCTTCCTCTCTGGAGATATTCCACACCCAGCTGGACAACACAATGCTGGGCCCCCTGCTCTGGGTGACCCTGTTGGAGCAGCAGGGGTTGTACCAGATGATCTCCAGAGGTCCCTTCCAACCCCCACCATGTCGAGATTCTGTGATTTCCAATCCCATGCCCACCATTCCCAAGGTGCTCACCAAACTCAAGATAAGCAGCCCAAGCTCAGGACACACCAGTGGCCGGCCTTGGCACATACACAAGTGATTTTCCGGCAGGTCTGCCCATGTAGCCCACGCCTGCAGCCAATGCAGGAGAACAGATTACCTCAACCCCCATCTCCTCCACGTTTACTGCAGGCTACCAACATGCACCTGATGAATTCTAACGGAGCAGCTGATGTGTGGGAACTTGCTACCCTGCCGTACGTTGTCTGTGTGTCTGAACATTCAGACTCTTCACCCTTTGCTAGCACTGCTTGCGGAAAGCTGTCTTCATCTTGAGAAGGTTTGGGGGAAGTGGGGAAGGAAAACAAGATCCAAAGCCGTAACTCCTCCAATATCTCAGCTCCTCACTAATAAGCTATCGAGACGGAGTTGATCCTATCAATTTGTGCTGTGAAAGCCAAGCTTCTGTTCTCCAATATTGAGCTACTTTGTTTTGCATAGAGAATGATCTAACCGAAAAGATTCCTGCAGAATCATAGGCTTGTTTTGGTTGGAAAAGACTTTTAAGATGATCAAGTTCAAGCGTTGCCCCAGTCCTGCCAGGGCACCGCTAACCCATACAGCTCAATAACACATCTCCACAGCTTGGAAACCCTTCCACGGACAGGGACTCCACCCCTGCCCTGGGTGGCGTGCGCCAGGCTTGGACAACCCTGGAGGGGAAGAAGAAATTGTTCTGCAGCTCCAACCTAAACCTCTCATGGGACAACTTGAGGCCGGTGCCTCTTGTCCTGGCACTTCTTCCTTGGGAGCAGAGCCCGATGCCCCATGGCTCCAACCTCCTGTCAGGGAGCTGTGGAGAGCCAGAAGGTCTCCCCTGATCCTCCTTTCCTCCAGGCTAAACAAGCCCAACTCCCTCAGCCACTCCTCATCAGACTCCTGCTCCAGACCCTTCTCCAGCTCCGTTGCCCTTCTCTGGCCACGCTCCAACCCCTCAAGGTCTTTCTCCGAGTGAGCCCACAAGGACTTCCAATGGTCCCCAAGGATTTTATCTGAGTCAGGAAATCAGGTTACCTCACTCCACACTCTTTAACAAACGCAACATTCAAGAATTGACATTGATAAACTGTGACAACTATTCACTGGGACGTAGAGTGGCAGATCCTGGAACTGATTTAGTCTCCCGCTTAAGCTGCCGTGATCCATGAGAGCCCTCGCTGAGCAAATTAGATGCCCAGCATCCTGCAAATCTCCCTGGAGAACAGTTTAGAACCAAGACAGCACTGCTTATACCAACTGTGACATCCTAATTTGGAAGCTGCACCCTCTTTAATTACTGCCCTGTTGGGGATCTTAATAATCACCCGAGTAAAAACTCAAACCAATTTAAAACCATCCCCAGCCCAGCCCCCAGGTGTGATTTCCAGGAGTGCTTCAAAACTCAGGCCAGTTCCCATTACAAGGGCTAACCTCCTAATTAAGAAGAGGTACGGCTTGATTTAAAAAGCAGAGGGGTCTAATTAACACATGTAGTGCAATGTCTTAATTGGGATTCAGATTCTAAAAATTTGTCTGGTTTGGAAGAAACGACTCATAATTAGCCAAGAGGGCGACTTCTCTTCTGTCCTTAGGAGCTTTGCTCTCCAGGCAGAGCTCAGAAGAACATTAAATATTGCTTTTTGTTAGCTGTCAAGTGCAATCAAAACCTCACTTTTCACCCATTAGCCCCCCATCAGAAGGGAATGATTAGATGTCTCCAAAGGGTTTAATTGCAGAGCGTTTGAGCGGATTCCAAATAAATAATATTAACAGCTCTTAGTTGAAAAGCGGATTAGTTTACAACACTGTCCCGTGGGCTCTTCCAAGGGGTTTGTGGACCTTTGGATCCTCTTGAAAGCCTAATTTTGCCATTTTTTGACTGCTACAGTCACAAGAGCAAATATCTTCCCACCTTACCAGTAATTCCACAGAAGTACTTGTAGCTATTTTCATATTTTTACAGCCTGTCACCATGTTACATAGGACAGGACCGGCCAGGTTCTGGTGAATTGTAGAATGGTTTGGGTTGGAAGTGACCTTAAAGATCATCTACTTCCAGCCCCCTGTCATGGGCAGGGACACCTCCCACTAGATCACATGGAAAGGTTTGTACCAAGAGGAGGTCTCACATTGGAAATCTGCAAGAAGAAAGTAATCTCTGTGTTTTATTGTTTCTAATTTTAGAAGCCAAATTTTCATAGAACCATGGCATGGTTTCAGTGGAAAGGGACCTTTCAAGGTCATCTAGTTCAATCCCTCCCTGGGACCAGGGACATCTGCAACTAGAGCAGGTTGTTCAGAGCCCCACCCAACCTCCCCTAGAATGGTTCCAGGAATGGGGCAGCGACCACCTCTTGGGGCAACCTGGGCCAGGGTCTCACCACCCTCAGCATCAACAATTTCTCCCTTCTCCCCCGTCTAAATTTTCCTCTTGTAGTTTCAGCCCACCCCCACCTTGTCCTGTCCCAACAGGCCCTGCTCAAAAGTCCGTCCCCATCTTTCTGACAGGCCCCTTGAAGCCCTGAAAGGGCCCCAGAAGGTCTTCCTGGAGCCTTCTCTTCTCCAGAAGAGAACTTTTTGGCCCCAATGCTCTGCCTCTCTAGTATAAGTGATATATATATATATAAAGTGATATATATATGTGACCCACGTTCATACATTGCCCTTTCGATGGCAAAGAACATGTATTTTTTGCAACAGTTACCTCTCACCTCTCTCTTTTTTTCTTTTTTTTTTTCCCAGGATTTGTTTCTTTCCCCCCTTTCAAAACCTCCTAATACTTATTCTCTCTGCACTTTGCCTCCATAAAGTTTGCCCAGCGGCTCTGAAATGCTGGGGGGCTTCTGATTTACTGATCCTGGGGAGCACTTGGCTGGTAATGGCCACACCTCAACCAGCCCAGACTTCCCGGATCCCACTTCGAGCCGCACGAGCACGCCCAGCTACGGAGCTCTGAGCTTCGGCGCGCGCGTCCTCGCACAGACAGTGCATCTGCTCTGTGGAGACAGCGTGTTGTAGATCTTGGAACTACACCTTCATTCAACTTTCATCACATTGTTCATTAGTGGTTTAAATTTTGCATAATTTGGCAGCTGCCTCGGGCGGTTTTCTTTTTTTTTTTTTTTTTTTTTTTTTTTGAGGTGCTGTAATTTATTCCATATGGAAGTCAATCGTTGTACTAAAAAGGAGTTATCAGGTTCAGCGAACCAGAGCGGTGTTTGTCTAGGAGGAGGTGTCAGATGCTAAAACTCAACATGTCAGGAGTGAACCGAAGTCTCCCAGTTGACAGATTCTAAGGGGTTTTCTGTAGCATTCGGTATAAACAGGTTCAAAGATAATGCAGACGTCGCGAGACGCTGGCGGGGGTAAGGAAAGCGCCGGAGGCTGAAGCTCTGGGTGTCTCAAGCCATCCCAGAGTTCCAAGTACCTTTCCAAAGTCCAAACAAACTTTGGGGTGGTTGTCCCACCCTAAATCCCAGCTCTACTGAGAATCTCTCAGAGCCGCCACCTCCCAGAGCTGGCCTATCTAGTCTCTTTGCTGTCTGCAGAGGGGGTTCTCAGCTTTTCTCACTCATTTTGGGAATGCTGAGCTCTTCCACAAGCTCCATCTGCTGTCCTGTCCAGCCAAGGCACCTCTGTCTTCACCCAGGAGCATCTCCTGCTCTTGGCTGTAGCCCCAGTGCCCCCTCCAGAGGACACGGGAGCTGCGAAGCTGAGTGAGCTCAGGGTGGGGGATTTTTGTGCTTGATTGACATAATTAAAGGAGCAGTTTCAATGTTTACTCTGGAAGCAGCCACAGCAGTTTAAGGTGTCACTGCCGGCAGCTGTTTAGTTTCAACAAATTTCAGCAAGGGTTTAGCTGGACGGAGAGACTTGGTGCTTCAGAGGAGGAGGAGCACCCATAAGAATCATCCTACAGATGCCCTCAGGAGGAGAATATCTCCAGCAAAAGGTCATGGACATGAGGTCTAGGAGGGCCTCCTATCTCACATACATTTCTGCAGTGAAAAACATGCTTTAAGCTGATGAAAGTGCCCTCCCAGCACCACAAACCCATGGGCCATCCATCAAGACAATCCATTTTTCATGCTTAGACTGACTCAGCTAAGCTTGCAGCTCTGTGATGTTGATCCAGCCTGGGAGTGTCTTAATTTTCCGAGCTTTAGAGGGAAACAGCCCCGACGGCAGCTGCACAAGGATGCTGACAGGCTGCAGCAGCTTTGTCACAAGATCGGGGTGGTGTGGAGATGACAGAAGAGCAGAGACGCTCCTCTTTTGTGGACACAACTATTCTGCTCCCCACTTCTCTCTCAGCTCTTGCCCATGGTCAACAGTTCTACCTTTATCTCTCCTCCATAAACATGGCACAGTTACCTCTAGAGCCTGCTCTTGTCTAGCCTGACACACAGGAGCTCTTGGAGCCCATCTTCAGACCCTCTGAGGTCACTTGTACCATAAGACAGAGGCTTTAGGATAAGCAGATTAAGAAGAGCTTACGTTCTCCAGTCTCCACCACCAGCTAGTAGCTCAAAGTGTCCACAGCAGACATTACTGGTGGACTCAGCTTGTCCACCACTTGTCCAGATCGCGTGAACTTTGCACCACTGGATTTGGGCTCTCCCACCACAGAGCTCAGCCTACAGGGGAATCTGAGGTTGCACTAACACACAGAGTTGGATGGTCCACACACAGAGGAGCTGCGTGATGGGCTTCAACTCAGCAGGGAGTCAGAAGCTAGATAAAGACTATCAGAGAAATCTTAGACGACAGCGGAGAGAAACCTGCACCGTTTTCCATGTTTCATCATAACCACCAGACAAAGAATCAACTGAATAAATGGAAATGTCATAGGGTCTTAATGCAGTGAATGTACTTGTCCCCACATCCCTGTGATGCGGAGGGAGCAATGGAGTTCCCATTGCCTGCTCCAAAGCCAGATGCATCCCATAGATCAGAGAAGCATCGAATCATTTTGGTTTGAAAAGACTTCTAAGATGATCAAGTCCAAGTGCTCCCCCAGTCCTGCCAGGGCACCACTAACTCATATCCCTCAGCACCACATCTCCACGGCTTGGAAACCCCTCCAGGGATCATGGGGACTCCAGCCCTGCCCTGGGCAGCCTGGGCCAGGCCTCCACAACCCTGGAGGGGGTTCAAGAAATTGCTCCTCGGCTCCAACCTAAACCTCCCATGGGGCAACTTGAGGCTGGTGCCTCTTGTCCTGTTTCTTGTTCCTTGGGTGCAGAGTCCAACTCCTCCTGTCAGGGAGCTGTGGAGAGTCAGAAGGTCTCCCCTGAGCCTCCTCTTCCCCAGGCTGAACAAGCCCAGCTCCCTCAGTTGCTCCTCCCCAGACTCCTGCTCTAGACCCTTCCCCAGCTCCATTGTCCTTCCTACAACATGCTCCAGCAAAGTTGCCTCCATCTCATAGACGACGCGAAACCGGTATTTCTCCATATTAAAGTTGCCAACATAGCTATTATTTATAAAACTTCAATGAGAATACATCTGCACAAAATAACTGACACCGTGTTCCCCACATGGCATATGCAGGCTCAAAATAAACATTGATTCTATACGTTCGCTGCCTCAACAGAGCGTCCAAGCAGCAGGAAATGCATGAAACATGGGGAAAGAATGGCGCGCTGTAGAGCTCGGCAGTGGGAGGGAACGCGGAATTACTTGGAGAGCAGAGAAGACGGCCCTGGGAGTTAAAATACACAGCAGGCAAAGAAACGAGAGAAGCCAAGAGAGCTGAAAAAAAAAAATGGCACAAGAGATGAGAGAGGCAGCTGGGGGAGTTAAAACATGCAGATGGAGAGATGCTGAGGGAGACGAAAGACCTGGATCCAAGTGGAAAGACGACGACCAGGAACTGGCCACTTAAAATAAACTTTTCAAACACCCAGGATGAAAATGAAGGACCGATTTGCCTCCAGGAATCTGAAAAACCGCTACTGGGAGGAGCACGGAGCTTGGGTGCAACTCCCACCCAAGCACCGTGTTGCCTCCAGTTCCAGTCAGAGCAGAACACGAGGCAGGAGAAGCGGCTCTCCTCCTTTACCCTCCTTCACCCTTCTTCACCACAACGTCGCATGCAAATGACTTGGTAGAGGATCCAGCTTGCGACTTCTGATTCCAGATCTCCAGCCTCCAAATAATCAACTGTCACTATCACCTCTCTCGCTTATAGATGCTCTAAGGGTTTCTATAAATAAATCGATAACGTACGTCTTGATGTGACTCCCATTAAAAACGCCCGAGTCAAGCTCAAATTCTACTAAATTAAAAAAGTCGCACTTCTCACCAAATGCTCCAAGATATTTTTTCCAAATGGAGGTTTCACCTCTGTCCTTCGGGCATCACTCCAAAAGAGCTGCGAGTCAACACCCGGACGGTGAAACCCTTGGCTATGGAAAGGGATGTTCTCCATGTTCGGTGGATGCTTGCACGTCCTACAGCAATACCACCATCTCGAGCTGTGCGGCCAAACTGCACCCCACTCCCTATCCCTGCTGTTTCTCACTCAACAGGCTTCCAGGAATCCAAAGACATTTGATGGAAAATGAAAACAGCAGGCTCGAAGGAGAAGCTCTGCAAGAGCAGTGCCCAGATAAAAATAAAAGAAGTTATGATGTACCCAAATAAATACAATTTTTTTTAATTAGAATCCTAAAATCATAAAATCATTTCGGTTTGAAAAGACTTTTAAAATGATTGAGTCCAAGCACTGCCCCAGTCCTGCCAGGGCACCACTAACCCCTGTCCCTCAGCACCACATCTCCACAGCTTGGAAACCCCTCCAGGGATCATGGGGACTCCACCACTGCCCTGAGCAGCCTGGGCCAGGCCTGGACAACCCTGGAGGGGAAGAAGAAATTGTTCCTCAGCTCCAACCTAAACTTCCTCTAGCCCTGCTGGCCAGGCTTGTGCTGACACAAGCCAGAATTTTTTCTCATACGAGCCAGTTCTATTCAAGCTTCTGGATACTTAGTGAGATCTATGATAGTCCTCAGTGTTTCCTGCTGGAGACAATTTCTAGATCAGTTTCCTGCAAACTTTGAATGTTTGTACATAAAGATTTCTGTCTGTTTGTGTTGAAAACCAGAATAATAAAGATCCTCTGAATTACAATAAAAAGATTTTGTCTTCTGGGCTGATCTTTCTTGGATGAGCTAATCACCAAGGTAGGGTAAGATTGGAACCAGTGCCAGTGTTGAGCCACCGGTAACACGCGGCCACTTCGGCGCGAATACAGGCACAAAGAAAGAGCTCAGTGGTAAGGATTTCATGAATTGGTGGCGTTTCTGAAGTGTGTGGTATGCGGACTGCTGAAAACAGAATTCCTCTCAACTGACAACAGCAAAGCAGCTTTTATGGGATTATAAAGGCTGGAATCATGCGCCTGAGTGTGAAGAGAGAAAGCTGCCAAAGATAAGTCATAATCCCTGTTCTTACACCTGACTTTGAGCAAACCCTAAGTAAGGTACACCAGAGTAGGACATGGTCATTCCTGACCACCTCTCCTGCAGACAGATAATGGGCTGGAGGTTTGTGTGGGTGACGCTGGGTCTTGAAGCAGGAAAGAGGCTGCAGAGATTTTGTCAAGGAGGAACATGAAGTGAAAGTCATAGAAGCATAGAATGGTTTGGGTGGGAAGGGATCTTTCAAGCTCATCGAGTCCAACCCCCCTGCAGGGAGCAGGGACATCTGCAACTAGAGCAGGTTGCTCAGAGCCCCACCCAACCTCCCCTAGAATGGTTCCAGGGATGGGGCAGAGACCACCTCTTGGGGCAACCTGCGACAGGGTCTCACCACCCTCAGAATAACAAATGTCTTCCTTCTCTCTGGTTCAAATCTCCCTGTTTTAGTTACAAACTTGTCCTGCGCCAACAGGCCCTGCTCAAAAGTCTGTCCCCATCTTTCTGACACGCCCTTTGAAGTGCTGAAAGTCCCCCAGAAGGTCTCCCCAAAGCCTTCTCTTCTCCAGGCTGAACAAACCCAACTCTTCCAGCCTGGCCTCCCAGCAGAGGGCTTCTAGCCTTCAGAACATCTTCGCTTTGCATAAATTTAAGAGGACTAGGATCTACCCCTTGTCCTTATGTGTCTCCAGCAGCCACCTCCAAGCAGTGGCTTGGAGTATTTGGGCTGTGCCCTCGTGCAGGGAACCACCAGAGGCCCTTTGAAAAAGAGAACCATGTATTTCAGCTGAAAACGGCTGAAAGAACTTACTTTAGAATTCTCGAACAGATTTTGTTGCCGTGTTTCTCCTCATACCCTGACTACGAGAGGAATCGATCTTGGTCAGAGCCTCTAGATGCTGGAAGCCTAGCAGAATATTTCTATCTTTTAAAATGTAGATGTCAAAAATCCAGCTCCAAATTTACAGAAGCAGCCCCAATTCTTCCCTTGAGAGAACATTACCCAGGGGTGTTTCCACAAGGTAAACAAGGTCAACTCGAGCTATGGGTCAATCCCTAATTGTACTAATTATTATTTACTTTGTTAGTGGAGTGCTTTGGAGGAGCCATTAGCAAGGGATTTGTTTAGAGAGCGCTCCCAGCTTGGCTGCCTGGAGAAAGGCAGCAAGACCTTTAGCACCCCTATCTTTCAATGCACTCATCAGTCTCCAGAGGTTGGCAAGGTGATCCCCACCCCACGGATCAGTCACGCCACGATGGGTGTCCTGAGGAGCCATAGGCATCCAATGGCTCAAAACAGGCTCACAGTATGTCTAGGCAGAAGAAAAAGCAGAGGTGTTGGAAAGAGGTGGGAGAACAGTCCATGGACTGGGTAGTTTGGGGATTTTTGGTGGTGGGTTTTTTTTTTCTGTTAATCTGGGAAGAAATAACTAGACATGAATTAATAACCCTGCCCTTTCCTGTCAGCTCTCCTAGCACTGATGCTCCACAGAGACATCTGCCAGGACAAGTTCTGGCTTAAGTAGTGGTGGAAAGCAAATTTCTGCAGAGTACATGAAGCCTATATTCTTCTGGGGAAGCCCAAGCCACAGGATGACATTGAAAGAAGCAACAAGGGAGTTCCAACAGGTCATAAGCAAGTCCAACAGCGGCCAAAGTGGTCTGTATGCAGCATGTGGTCAGCAAATCCCTACTGTCCCGCTCGCTGCTGAACATGAGCCAAGACCTACGGTCTGACCCCATGTGGCAGCTCTCAGGTTTGCTAAGTGGAGACCCGCAAACTTACAGACACTTCTCCACTGAATTCAGAGTTCTGTCTCACGTTGACGCTACAGAAAAGGGATATTCAAATGGCTGGGCTCTCAGAAAGATGATTTAAAATAACCACATTAATAGAACATGTGAACAGCCTACAACGATGGTCAAAAATCAGAGGATCAGAGAATCATTTTGCTTGGAAGAGACCTTCAAGATCATGGAGTCTCAGCATTGCCCCAGCTCTACCAGGGCACCACTAACCCTGGTCCCTCAGCACCACATCTCCACACCTTGGAAACCCCTCCAGGGATCATGGGGGCTCCACCCTTACCCTGGGCAGCCTGGTCCAGGCCTGGACAACCTCAGAGGGGGAGAAATGGTTCCTCAGCTCCAACCTAAACCTCCCCTGGGGCAACTTGAGGCCTTTTCCTCTTGTCCCGTCACTTGTTCTTTGGGAGCAGAGCCCCACCCAAGAAATATCAATGAATAACACCTCCTGAGGGTCTTTTCTCCCTTCCCCTTAAAAACCACCCCCTTTGTATAACCCAACACTTACTTTTCCAGTATGGACATAATAATTGGAGGTAGAACCAGTATAGGCATTGGCAGGACCACTCGAGTCAGGGCCGTTTCTAGCAGTGCCTGAAAAGGGAAAAACAAATAAATAGACCCAAGACATTTCAAACAGATCTCAGGATGTAGTTGCACTGAGCATGTGATGTGTGGGCACAGAAATGGTTTGACTGGTCTTTCTTCTGGGGCTTATGGGAAGGAATCAATTAACACACCCTCTCAGCTTTGCTGTCGGCTACTTGCACACAATCTATTTTCCCTCCTTTGCTACAAACATAGAATCATAGAATGATTTGGGTTGGAAGGGACCTTAAAGATCATCTCATTCCACCCTCCCTGCCATGGGCAGGGACACTTCCCACTGGACCAGGTTGCTCAAAGCCCCATCTAACCTGGTCTTGGACACCTCCAGGGATGGAGCATCCACAGCTTCCCTGGGCAACCTGTGCCGGTGTTTCATCACCCTCAGAGTGAAGAACTTCTTGTTGTCTCATGAAGAACGATGGGCTGGAGCTCGTACTTGGTCACAAATCCAGTGGAATAAGTCAGCTTCCCTGATTTCACTTTATGTGACCAAAAGTGTCCCAACATTTCACCATATTCCTATGCAGACATGTTTGTGCTGCCCAGGAGAAGAAAAAGGCCGAATATCTACCTGGAAGATGCTGTAAGGTGAAACATCTCACTCTGGGCTGAGGAGCAGCTTCAAGTCTTCCTCCCTCAACTTAATCTCAACTTCAATGAGGTGTTGGGGAAACGCAGCATTTCATTCCCTGCTCCAAGACTTGTTTCTGGCTTTTAATCACTGGTGGTTTACTACAAAGCATTGTAACACATGGGGCTCTTCTCTCCCAGGAAGACATCCAACTGTGGAACTACGGTTGGTGCTTTCTTCCCAGCAAGATTCACCAGGAAGCAGCAAATAGAACAGCCTGGCAGTGTGATATAAATATTATAAGTAATATAAATCAGCTGTGAGGTGAGGCCTAAAGAAGACCATGGATGCTCTGCAAGGTGTGCAACCATCACTGTGTCTTCATGTACCTCTTCCAGCCACCTTTGCCAGCACCCACATGGGATGCCCCAAGCACTGAGACCACACATGAAGCTTTGGCAGATGTAGGCAGAGGATACTACAGATTCTGGACGGAAATGTTTTAATTTATGCATATCATAGAATCGTTTGGCTTGGACAAGACCCTTAAGATCAAGTCCAACCAATAATCCAGCTTGGGTAGCACGTGATCCTTCCACACTGGGAGAAGGTCACAGAAAGGCACAGGTGTGTTTGCACTAAGGATCGGCCTGATTTTCCACAATAAAATTCAATACTAAGAAACTCAGGAAGAAGCATCAGGAGTAGATGGCAACTGAGCAGAAGTTCTCAGAAGTCCAGGATCTGATGTTCAAACTCTACCTAGATCAGATTTACGCGGCCTTCGCTTTGAATATTGATTTTCTATTTTATTGTCTGTCTTCCCCTCAACCGGAACGATGGAGAGAGGAAGCTGGGTCCTGAAGCCAGTTAATCTAGTGAGGAAAACTGGCTCAAATAAGTATCTCCGAGCCCTTCAGCAGATTGTTTTAATCGTCCCTGTTCAACAACAACATGGAGAGTTATTAAAGAGCTCCTGTTTCTTGCCGAGGACTGTAAATCTGTACATTAACTGCTGTCTACAAAGTGCCTCCAGAGCCTTGGACAGAAGGAGCGAGAGAAATGCCAAACATTATATTATTAACTCCTCTGCCTGGGCGTGTGCTTCAGAACACACTTTACATTTCAGCTGAAAGCCCACTTGGAAACAACATGCCTCAGACAATCAGATGACGCTCGGGAGGCAAAACTCTGTGAGAAGGGAGAAGAGAAGGGAGTAAATCGCATGCAGATGGCAGACAGTAGAAGGGAAAACAAATCAGGTGTTGGGAGGAGGATGAAAACATCTGGCCTGCAAAGCTCTGGTTGGCAACAGTTAATGCAGCTTCCATGGGGCAAGGGTTAAAAAGCTCCTTGGCTTCAAATCAAAGCCCCCATCTCATTTAGTGAAAGGTGTAATTCATCTTTTCTCCATGTTCAGCAGGTCTAGGGAGGTTCTCCTCCCCCTCTACTCTGCCCTGGTGAGACCGCACCTAGAATACCGTATCCAGTTTTGGGCTCCCCAGTTCAGGACAGTAAGGGATCTACTGGAGAGAGTCCAACGGAGACTACGAGGGTGATGAAGGGACTGGAACATCTCTCCTGTGAGGAAAGGCTGAGAGCCCTGGGGCTGTTTAGTCTGGAGAAGAGAAGGCTGAGAGGGGATCTTACTGATGTCCATAAATATCTAAGGGGTGAGTGTCAAGTGGAAGAGGCCAGTCTTTTCTCCATGGTGCCCTGTAAAAGGACAAAGAATAACGGGTATAAGCTAGAACATAGGAGGTGCCACCTCAACATGAAGAGAAACTTCTTTCCTGTCAGGGTGACAAAGCCTGGAACAGGCTGCCCAGAGAGGTTGTGGAGTCTCCTTCTCTGGAGACTTTCAAAACCCACCTCAATCTGTTCCTGTGTGGTCTGTCCTGAGTGGTTGTGCTCTGGCAGGGGGATTGGACTAGATGATCTCTAGAGGTCCCTTCCAACTTCTAATCTTCTGTGATTTTAGGAACTGTTCACAACTTTCCCCAAAGAAATCCTCTGAAAGCAGCAGGGTACCGCGGGAACTTCCCGATGTTACCACCACCGAGGTCCACCACCGCACCTGTCTGTGCAACACAGCCCACGGCCACCACCACGCTCAGGTCTGCAGGGACGCAACTTGCACACGTAATTTGTCCACTCCGTTCATCCTGCATGATGGGTGAAGCTCAGCTGTTCCCAGCTCTTTCGAGTCCTTGACTCCTACAGCTGTGGGACTCGTTGAGCCTGAAGGCCAGTGGTAGGCAAGCTCACCCCAGTGCTCACCAGGGAACATCTCAGGTACCTACGTGTTTTGCAGCAATTCTGGAAGACCCGACAATGTTTCCGTTGCTGTCCAAAACATCGATTCCTTCTTCCAACTCCGTGTGCCTCATCAGGACAACGTTGCAGATATTGGCACTAGCTGAGGACAAGAAAAGCGTGATGATTAGTAACGCAACCCTGGTCAATACCAAACGGCAAGCTTCTCTTCACCATGACAGCCCTTCAAGCTTTGCTTCCACCGATCTGCCAAGAAGTGTCTACAAGTCAAGGAGCTGCTCTCACTCCAAGACAAAGATGTAGTTCTGAAGAGGAGAATAACAATAGAGATTATCCTCTTTTCCTTGCAAAAGGATCTGCTGCCCCAATCTGCAGTCTTGCTGCAAAGAAATATCCACAATTCCAGATGCTCCTACCCTCCACTGTGATCCTTCATTCAACATTTCACTTGTAACCTGCTCTGAGTGACCCTGCTGGAGCAGGGGGGTTGGACCAGATGATTTCCAGAGGTCCCTTCCCACCCCTACCATGCTGGGATTGTGTGACTTCAGTCTACTAAGTTAAAACAGGACCTTTCATTGGGCTACCAGGTGGTGTTGGCCAAGCAGGCCCTGCTGATTGACAGCTGCCTTTTCTGATGGTACCTCCCAGAGCTGTGTTAGTTAGGTCCCCTTACTAAACCCACAGACAAACTCTTCTTAAATAATGGATTTTAGCAGGTCTGGTGGAAATCCACTGCAAGGGATTTCACTGAGCTATGAAGGACAGCTTCTATCTGAGCTCTTAATGAGATTTTTTCTTTTTTTAATAAAAAAAGACAAGGTTGAGTTGCTTCCATGGACATGTATCCCATTAGTGAGGGTCCTGCTGAAGATCTGCCCTGATTTCATGTGTTATAGCAGGGAAATGGCCCTGGGGGCTTTGCTTTCATAATATTTTTCTAAACTGTGACACAAACCAGCAGCACTGTGGACAGCTCTGGTACCCAACCGACTTTTCCTAGATCTCAGCCCTGCATTCACAGCAGAGGTGGAATCATGTCTAGGACACGCTTTCTGACAACCCTCCAAAGCTTGCCCAGCCTGTGGCTTTTGTAGCCTTCTCAAGATCATGGAATTATAGGATCACAGAAATGTCTGGGTTAGAAGAGACCTTTAAGATCATCAATTCCAACTACTAACCCAGCACTGCCAGAGCACCACTAACTACTGTCCCTCAGCACCACAGCTCCACAGCTTGGAAACCCCTCCAGGGATGGGGACTCCACCCCTGCCCTGGGCAGCCTGGGCCAGGCCTGGACAACCCTGGAGGGGAAGAAGAAATTGTTCTGCAGCTCCAACCTAAACCTTCCCTGGGGAAACTTGAGGCTAGTTCCTCTTGTTCCCTGGGAGCAGAGCCTGACCCCACCTGGCTCCAAACTCCTGTCAGGGAGTTGTGGAGAGCCAGAAGGTCTCCCCTGAGCCTCCTTTTCTCCAGGCTGAACAGGCCCAGCTCCCTCAGCCGCTCCTTATCAGACTCCTGCTCCAGACCCTTCCCCAGCTCTGTTGCCCTTCTCTGGCCACGCTCCAGCCCCTCCAGGTCCTTCTGGGAGGGAGGGCCCAAAACTGCACACAGATGATCCCAAATCCTGCTCCCCAAGTAACATGCGAAGAGTTAGGGTTGAGAAACATCCATCCCAGGGGCCCAGGCCCTTCTGAAATTTTTCCAAAGCAGAGCTGTTCATTCCTACCAAAGTTTTGCTTTTGATATTTTCCAGCAACTCCACCAGCATCACATTTTGTTGCAAACTTTCCAACCCGAACTAATATGAATCCACTGTTGCCACAAGTACCGCTGCTCCAAAAATGTGCTTCTGTGCTGCTTGACGGGTTAATATTCGCTAATTAATCTCAATTCATGTCATATAACAAATGTCTAATTTTTTTGAGGGTGGTGGGTGGTGAGCCCTATACGAATGCAGCTCTCTGCAATCAAGGATGATTTGTGGTGACAAATGCTCCTTACACTTGAGAATAAGAGGAACATACACACACGCACACTCTGTCTCTCTCTTTAATATTCGAACTACTGGACCACTCTTCTCATCTATCAAAATATCTGTGTTACCAACCCTTCAGCTCCTTCATCCAAGATAAAAAAGAAAACAGCCGTTTCATTTAAAGCAACTTTAGCCCCTCTTTTTTAGTCTTATTTAACAGTCACGTGCTCCGTTCTTCCACCTTCTGGCAGGACTGAACTATAAAAACACAGCACCATAGATCATGGCATGGTTTGGGTGGGAAGGGACCTTTCAAGGTCATCTAGTCCAATCCCCTGCACCAAGCAGGGACATCTACAACTAGAGCAGGTTGCTCAGAGACCCGGCCAACCTCCCCTGGAATGGGTCCAGGGATGGGGCAGCGACCACCTCTCGGGGCAACCTGGGACAGGGTCTTAACACCCTCAGCATCAACAATTTCTTCCTTCTCTCTGGTCTAAATCTCCCTCTTTTAGTTTCAAACCATCCCCTCTTGTCCTGTCCCAACAGGCCCTGCTCAAAAGTCCATCCCCATCTTTCTGACAGGCCCCTTGAAGCGCTGAAAGGCCATCAGGTCTCCCCAGAGCCTTCTTTTCTCCAGGCTGAACAAGCCCAACTCTCCCAGCCTGGCCTCCCAGCAGAGGGTTCCAGCCCTCCCAGCGTTGCTGGGGCTCCTCTGGCCCCACTCCAACAGCTCCCTGTCTCTCCTGTGTTGAGGACTCCAGAGCTGGACCCAGCACTGTGGGGTGGGGGGTCTCCTCCCCGTGGATTGTTTTCCTGGACCTGTCCACTGGGGCTGGGGAGGATTTTTTTGACAAATAGCGATTTTCAGCTACTACAAAGTATGTTTTTGGGAGGAGGAGGGTGCAGCCGGATCTCCTGGCACCTTGCTCCAGTGCCATCAGCCATGATACGAAGGTTGGAGCCTGCTCTAGATATCTGGATGGTTTCCTAACTGTCCACAGCCTGTGTTATCATGAGTGATGTCTGGAGGCTCCTGCAGGTACATCTCCATGCCCTGCCCTCACCTCAGGGTCCCATGGGGAAAATGAGATCTCGAGGAGGAATTACTTTGACTAAATATGCCCCACAGGTAGCATTTCTGCAGATATGGTTGAGTTTATTGGGCAAGGACAACAGCGACATGACCCAGAGGAGACAGATACAACATGTGGAGCAGCTCTGACGGCAGTAAGACCCACAGACCAGCTCCCCAAGGCTTTACAAGAGAATTTATGAAGACTTCTACTAGGACTCTGGTTACCTTCTCTTTCCCAAGATCCCCAGGGATGAGAGCCCATAAAGCTTTGGATGCATCTCTCCACTTTTCCAGCTGCCATCAACCAGCACAGCTCAGCTGAGGTCAGGGGACGAGGGAGGCAAGGAAGGGCCAGGGGAAAATTGCTTGATGATAGCAGAACAAGAGTTTTACACCAGCTTTTCACATAGAAAAAAACAAAAATATGCCCTTTTGCTGGGGGCTGGTGGTTCGAAAGCAACGGGAAGGACTTATCTTAATTACCCAGTTTGCCCAGGTCTGCAAACCAACAACTCGCAGCTTTTCAAAACCACACAACAGCAATTAGTGGGAGGGTTCCTGATGTCCTGGCACATAAGGAGGCATGACAGCACACAAATATCAAACAAGAGCTAGAGAATTAATTATGGGCTAAACAAATTAATTACGGGTCCTCAATCAATGCCGACAGCAGCGTAACCTCTTCCTCCTTACACCTTGGTAAGAAAATAGATCAGCTCTGGCAGCAAAGGCTTCCCACATGCATCTCTGACTCAAATGTAGTCTCAGAGCTGGCTCACGGGACTTGCGCTCACCTCTGCTGCCCTTCAGGTTATAAAAATTAAAAAAAAAAAAGCTGAAATTCCCTAAATAATACGTTCCAGGGAGGAAAACAATTCTCTGGAGAGATTCCAAACCTGCCTGGACAATGCAATCCTGGGCAACCTGCTCTGGGTGACCCTGTTGGAGCAGGGGGGTTGGATGAGCTTGTGATTTTATGCTTCAAGAAGCCAGTGGCAGCCTCAGTTCTTCACAAGCTTTGGGGTTTTTTTTATTCAGGGGCTCTTAGAAATCTGTGCATTCACAGTAGGAGCATTTCATTGTGTTTTTATTATTAAAAAAACCCACAACCTAATGTCATCACTTCTTTGGAGATTTGATATGATTCAAACAGATCTTGCAAATTAAATGCTCTAGAATTTGGGTGGTTGAGGACCAGTTAATGTCAATCATTTTCTAAATTGCTTGAGAGTGGAAAGTGCGGCTTGATAAAGCCGCCTGAGCGGCCTCTACCAGCAGCTTTGCATAGTTTTTCTGCTGAAATAGAATCACAGAATCATGCAGTCACAGAATGGTTTGGCATGAAAGGGACCTTTAAAAGTAATCTCATCCCAATCCCCTGCACCGAGCAGGGACATCTACAACTAGAGCAGGTTGCTCAGAGCCTCATCCAACCTCCCCTGGAATGGTTCCAGGGATGGGGCAGCAACCACCTCTCGGGGCAACCTGGGACAGGGTCTCAACACCCAGAGTGTAAAAATTTTCTCCCGTCTCTCTAGTCTAAATCTCCCTCTTTTATTTTCAA
Source organism: Baryphthengus martii (assembly GCA_013396935.1). Taxonomy (NCBI): domain Eukaryota; kingdom Metazoa; phylum Chordata; class Aves; order Coraciiformes; family Momotidae; genus Baryphthengus; species Baryphthengus martii. The sequence goes on along the minus strand of VWZK01009006.1, from coordinate 29,127 downwards.
CCAATCGCCCCTTCTCCTGTCCTAACAGGCCCTGCTCAAAAGTCTGTCCTCATCTTTCTGACAGGCCCCTTGAAGTCCTGAAAGGCCACCAGAGAGTGTCCCTGGAGCTTTCTCCTCTCCAGGCTGCACAAACCCAACTCTCCCAGCCTGGCCTCCCAGCAGAGGGTTCCAGCCCTCCCAGCATTGCTGGGGCTCCTCTGGCCCCACTTCAACAGGTCCCTGTCTCTCCTGTGCTGAGGACTCCAGAGCTGGACCCAGCACTGCAGTAGGGGTCTCCTCAGAGCCCTGGGAGCAGAGGGGCAGGATATCCCCTAGCCCTGCTGCCCACGCTGCTGGGGTTGCAGCCCAGGGGGCCAGTAGCTGCTGGGTTGCGAGGGCACGGGGTCAACTCAGCTCCAGCACCATCCCGCTGTTGCTTGGAACAACCCAAGGATCCACCACCAAGGGGACAGGGCAATGACAATGTAAATCAGGAGGTAGGAGTGATGTGTCCATCCCAGTGGCTTTTAACCACTGGTAGGTTTACAGTCAACACTTTGAATACAGATAAAAGGTGTTATTTCTTACCAACAGCAGGGAACGGCACAAACCTCTGGATCAAGAGACGAGTGGCTGGGGTAAACTTGTTTGCTCTCTGAATCAGAACATTAAGGCCCACCTTGGAATAGAGAAAAAACAACAACAAACAAACAAACAAACAAACAAACAACCAGAGAAGCAGAAACATTAGCCACAAGGCGCACGGCAGATGCCACAGCTTCAGACAGCAGCGAAACTCTGCAGGGGGACAGAGTGGGGTATCTCCCTAGGCAGAAGTGTTTGAGAACTAACCCCACAAACACACACTGCAGGATTTAGCAGTGTTGGGTTCAACCCTCTACTCAACGATGGGTTGAAACCAACCATTGGGTTGAACACAATCATTGGGTTGAAAGGATGGGCTGAACCCAGCTGCTGAGTTCAACCCAGCTGTTGGGTTTAAGTAATGTTTGAACCCAATTGTTTGGTTTAAATGAAGGGTTGAACCCAACCATCGAGTCAAATCCAACTGTTGGGTATAAATAATGGTTGAACCCAACCGTTGAGTTGAACCTAAACATCAGGCTTAAACAAAAGGTTGAACCCAAGTGTTGGGCTTAAATGAAGGGTTGAGCCCAAACCATCGGGCTTAAATGAAGGATTAAACTCAACTGTTGAGTCAAACCCTAGGTTTAAATGAAGAGTTGAACCCAACCATTGGGCTTAAGGGAAGGGTTGAACTCAACTGCTGAGCTGAACCCAACCATTGAGTTTAAATGAAGGGTTGAACCACGTTGGGTTGAACTCAACCATTGGGTTTAAATCCTTTCCAGCTAAAAGACAAGCTAGAAACTCCTGCAACATTGTTCAGTCCTTCTGGAAATGTCCCCTGCTGCATTTTTACACAATTCACACCTATTCACAGGCAGTGACTTCTGCCTTCAAATTACTCTCCCTCATAATAGTTTTCTTTTTCCATCCAAAAAATCCCGGCCGAAACGTGCAAACAAACCCCAATAGCCCCAAATTCCTTAGCAATGCCTGGCCAAAATGTTTTCAGCCAAAAATGCAGCAAAAATTAAAACAACAAAAAAAAAAAAATCAGTCAAAGCCAAAAACCTGCCAGCAAATAGTGATTTAGGGTTTTTTTTTTTTAAAAAAAAGAAAATAAAAAAAATAGAAGAAAAGCATGGAGAACATATTTTGCAAGCTGCTATATTATACATGCATCGTGGTGCATCTTGTCTTTTCGGAGGCTGAGATGAAGACGTTGAGAAGCACAATGGCTGGGAAAGTCCTGCATAAGCAGAGTCCTCGTTTTCAAAACCCATGAAGCATTTCCAGAGCCTCATGAGGCTTTCATCAGGATCCCAAGCAGGAATCCTTCTTTTCAACAGTCACCGTGACACTAGTGCTGAGCCTGAGAGAGCTGTGGTGGTCCTTTTTAGTCTGGACAAGAGTGAGGGTTTTATCTTAACCTTCTACCCCCCCTCCAAAAAATTGTTTCGTTTGGGAGAGATCTTTAAGATAATCGAGTCCAACCGTTGCCCCATCCCTGCCAGGGCACCACTAACCCATGTCCCTCAGCACCACAGCTCCACACCTTGGAAACCCCTCCAGGGATCATGGGGACTCCAGCCCTGCTCCAGGCTGCCTGCGCCAGGCCTGGACAACCCTGGAGGGGAAGAAATTGTTCCTCAGATCCAACCTAAACCCTTTCCTGGGGCAACTTGAGGCTAGTTCCTCTTGTCCTTGCACTTGTTCCCTGGGAGCAGAGCCCGACCCCACTTGGCTCTAACCTCCTGTCAGGGAGTCATGGAAAGCGAGGTCTCTCCTGAGCCTCTTTTTCTCCAGGTGGAACAAGCCCAGCTCCCTCAGCTGCTCTTCATCAGACTTGTGCTCTAGACCCTTCACAAGATTTGTTTTCTGATGATATCAAATGCCTGAATGACAATTTTGTTTACATTTTCCAAGTCCCAAGACACTTATTCGCAAAATCTGAATGCTTCCAGAAGTCGTGAAGCAGTTTAAAATGGGTGGCTTTAAGAGGAAAGCTAAGACAGTGTTAAGCACGGCATTGCTGGTGCTGCCCCATGGATTTGGATATTTATAGCCTGGATACAGTTCATCTGTGTAGATGACAAATTTTGTCGGGTTTCCAGCCTCTGCTGGTAGGTTTGATGGAAGGATTTGACCGTGAAGTGGAAAAGCAGCAGCTTTTGCAACAGAGAAGACGCAGTCGAGCCTGGGAGAGACACCGCTGTGAGGCCGGTGGTAATAAAAGCATTTTACTTTCAGATTCAATTTGGTGCCGCAGATGAACTCGCTCCTCCACTCACAACAACCACCCTGCTGTGAATATGAAATTAAATGTTGCTATAGATTTAAATTCGATCTCTCAAATTCCCAACACGAGGACTAGATTCAGACATCTAATGAGGGTTTGTTTCTTAACAGTTTTGGAATTGCTTCAGCCAATCTGTGAACTCTTTCCTGCAGGTCACAAAGCAGGATGAGAGTAAACAGGTCAAGGAGAACACCCAACAATGAGCAGGTTGCTCAATCTCAGCCCACCAGAAGCAAAAGGGCCATCAGCAAGGAGAGCTCAATGACTTTAATTCCTGGGGGCTGCCTGAAGAACATTGACTATGGAGGCAAATTCATCCCTAAGAAAACAACCGCAGGAGTAGTGTCATCATCATCACCCTGCCTACAGCCTGAGTCACAGAGCTGGGATCTACAATGCTGGCACTGTATGAACATGTAATAGAGAGTCAGGTGGGATTCAGCACACCCAACACGGTGGAATCGTGAAACTGTCTGGGTTGGAAGAACCTTTCAGTTTATCGAGTCCTGGTGTTGCCCCAGCACTGCCAGGGCACCACTAACCCCTGTCCCTCAGCACCACATCTGCACGGCCTGGAAACCCCTCCAGGGATGGGGACTCCACCCCTGCCCTGGGCAGCCTGGGACAGGCCCGGACAACCCTAGAGGGGAAGAAACTCTTTTCATGTCCAACTTAAACCACCCCTGGCACAACTTGAGGCATGTTCTCTCATCCTACAGGCTCCATTTGAAGCCCAGTGCAGAGAAATGAGCTTTTTGAAGGGCTTTTATCTCCCCGCCCCAAGACAGACATTTGTGGGTGCTCACGTGAATTGCCCCCGCAGCACCCACTCATCCCTGCTGACTATCAAAGGAGTCCAAGGATGAAGTTCAGATGAAGATTTGGTGATGTCCCAATTCAAGCAAGACAAGTGCTCCTCCCAAAAGCTGGGAGCTCTGGGCATGGATTTGCCGTACTGGTTGCAGATATTCCTGCCCTGTAATCCACATTAAGGGACAAACCCAGATTTTTGAAATTGCCTATTTTTGGAGGTTTCTTTTTCCAGAACACTTCCTCGATCTAGTTGACAGAGCACCCCACGAATCTGGGCACAAAGAACCCATCACCGCACGACTGCTAGCGTTCCACAACATGAAACCGGGGCCGAACGCTGTCAGCGGGACAACCATGTCACGTAGGGTTCTACTACACCTCCGGCAGCACTCTGTCCTTCCTCCCTCCCTCTTTTCCAAGTGCCAAGAATTCCAGCTCTTTATTTTGTTATTGGTTTTCTTTTCAGCATCAACAACATTATCTCAGCAGAAGGACAGAGGCCACAGCATCAGGCACTGTCCCATAGTGACCATGTAATAATAAACCAAGATTTGCGTTTCTTTTCCTTCTTCTTATGTCAAAAACTTCTCACTTCACGTTCACCAAGAGAGGAATTTTAAAAGCATGGCAATTTTTGAAAAAATCCCAAATCTGCCTTTTTTTTCCCATTTATGATTTTTAAGATTTTTGAAGCTCTGGATGTCTGAAGTTGGTGACGATCAAGCCATTTGATGAAGGTCTAACCCTACACCTTTTAAGCCAGTTCTAGAGCAGTAAACACATCAGCAGCTTAAGAAGTTATTTCAACTAATTTTGAGAGAGAATTTTTATAAAATAAGGAAAGATTAAGAGCCCAGCGAGCAAAGTGGACCTTGGGTGGTGGATGATGCCATCTATACATCGCTGAGCAGCTCTCTAGACTTCATTAACTGCGCTGGTGAGATCTCCAGTGATTTAAGGGAATCAATTTTCCCACTTTCCAGTAGCACTGGGGCCGCCCTGATCACTGCAGTTGCAGTTGGCTGCTCCAAGAGACCGAGAAAGTCAACTTGGAAGGAGGAATTGGCTCCAAAGCAGCTTGTCTTTCAGCCCTCAAACCACCAGACAGCTGAATTAAAACACTAATTGGATCTGATGAGTCCCATAGAGCCAAACTAAAGAAAAGAGCATTAGGAAAAGGAAGGAAAAAAAAATCCTTCATTAGGGCTGAGAGGTGAAGATGGAGGCAGAGAGATGGAAAACTGGGCTCTTTATCAACTGGAGCTTTACCAAGTCAAGGAGAACAGAGTGGAAGAGAATAAGGGAAGAGAAAGCAATGACAATCCGAGGGGAGAAGAAATTTAAGAGAGGAGCAAGAGAAAAGGAAGGAGGAAACTTGAGTCACACCCAAGACGATGGCAGAAGGGATGATGACTGCAGTAGCCCCACAGTTGGAGGCTTCAACGGTGTAGTCTGGAGAAAGAAGCAAGATTGCAGGAGATGAATGAGTAGAAAAAAGCTTAATTAATGCTGATAATGAGACAAACTTGATTTGGCAGATGATGGGGAAAGGAGGACGACGGGGATCCGCACCCAAGACAAGAGGTTGCTGTTTCTACATCAAGTTTTCCATGTGCCTGGATCCTGTAGAGGGGTAACACCTCACCTAGGCACCGTGGGGCTGGGCTGGGGCAGAAGGACAGGGCATGGAGGAGAACAACTGTGCTGGAAACAAGAACACACCAGTGAAACCAGAGAGAAAAGGCTGCAGAGAAGTACAAGGAGCTTGGAAGGTGGCAGTCGGTGAGGACCTAGAGGTTGCCATGTACTCACAGAATCGCTATGGTTGGAAGAGACCTTTAAGATCGTCAATTCCAGCCATTATCTATCTCTACCAGGGCCACCCACTACGCCATATCCTTAGCTACACTACTACATCATACTCCTGAGCCCAGTGGCAGGATGACGGGCACTGGGAACCTCCCCAGACCACAGCACGTCTTAACCTCCGCTACGTCAAAGGCTTGAGGCCGAACCTTTGGGAAGTGGCTGCTACAGCTCCAACGATTTCTGGGCTCGATGGATGAATGGCTGGGCTGGGTTTCCAGTCTGAGTGATTACACCATTGTCTTCTGGTGTCTTCTGGTATCTGGACTTGGTATCTGGGAATCATTAGAGAAGAGGAGGTGCAGGAAGGGAAGCTTTTGAGTGCAGATATCCAGAATTTAGAGCTGAGCATTGCCTCATTTAAAAATTTTAAGGAGCAAACAGAAGTTTATCACCAGCTCCTCCAATCTACTGCCATTTTCCTCCTGCATTTGGCTCCCCATAACGGTTCGTCTCTGCAGATGCACCTGGCAACGCTTCATCCCTCCCATCCCTCACCCTACTTTGCACCGACTTCTTCTGGCTTCTAAGTGTTTCCTGACTGCCCTAAGTGGCAGATAGTCCTGAGGGCAGTGGGTGGCCTCCCACCTCGTCTCACAACCTGATTACGGGCATCACACCACCTTTGCAGGCTGTCAATGCAGCCGCTCCGCATGCCTCACAAACAATTATCAGGAAGAAGGAGCTGGGATTAGAAAAATCCACAGGGGCACCTCTACCTAGACAGGAGAGAGAAAAAATTGCGTCCAGGTCTCTGTGTGTGTGTGTGTGAGTTAAGTGTGCAACAGGAGCGGGGTAGGAGGAACAACCCCCGGCTGGTGGCATCGATGGCACGGAAAGGAGCAGGGCTGCTGGCAAGGATGTGCTCCTTGCCCCAAGTCGCACACAGTTGAGAATGAAAATGTAGAATCATAGAATGGTTTTGGTTGGAAACAACCTTTAAGATCATCAAGTTCAACCACGATGACATGAGGGCTGGAACCCTCTGCTGGGAGGCCAGGCTGGGAGAGTTGGGCTTGTTCAGCCTGGAGAGAGAAGGCTCTGGGGAGACCTTCTGGGGGCCTTTCAGCACTGCAAGGGACTGTCAGAAAGATGAGGAGAGACTTTGGAGCAGGGCCTGTTGGGATAGGACAAGAGGGGATGGCTTGACACTACAAGAGGAAGATTTAGACTGGAGAGAAGGGAGAAATTTTTGACGCTGAGGGTGTTGAGACCCTGTCCCAGGTTGCCCAGAGAGGCAGTCAATGTCCTGTTCCTGGAAGTGTTCAAGACCAGGTTGAAACGTGGCTCTGAGCAACCTGCTCTAGTTGCAGATGTCCCTGCTCCCCGCAGGGAGGTTGGACTAGATGACCTTGAAAGGTCCCTTCCAACCCAAATCATTCCATTCTTCTATGATCCCATTTTCCCAGTTAGTGAAAGCTCTGGGCACACACCACGCAGGAAGCCAGAGCACCAGTAAACCATACTGGCATCAGTTCCCTACCTCCACCAGCTTGTCTGGAATCAAGATTTAAGGTCAGGAATCAATAAGGCACTTTTAAAACTAAAAGACCTGCCTGTGAAGAGATGCTTTAAACACCCTCCTGTACCCCGTGACATGACTCTGAGGTGAGTCATTAGTATCTGATGACACTGAAGTTATTAATGGCATTAGCTGCCTGATTTTTTTAACTGCCTGTAAGCCCAGAGGAACTGTCCAAGCCCTGAGCAAATACATTTCAAGGGTACAGACCATTCAGAACACAGAGCCTGTCTGGCAGAAGATGACAAAACACCTACTTTTGTCAGAATTTAGCTCAGGTTGCTAAGTGAGAGCAACGTTTTTATTTTCCTCTGTACCAACACGACCATAACACCCAAACTCACACTTAATAAAAACTCTGTTAGAAGTTCCAAATTTGGATGGATTTGGATGAGGGAGGAGGGAGCCTGGAGAAGCTCCTTTAGGAACTGGGGAAACCCCACCACTTTGGAGGTGCCTGATCTCACATGTGTGGTTTTGGTTCCCCTTTTGTCCTTTGGTTCCCCTACCAGAAGTGGGAAGCTCAGTGACATCATGCCTAGGAAGTCACGATAGACATCCCCTGGTTATGTTACACCTATTGATGTAGAACACACTCTGTACACCTGCCAAACTCGCTATGGTCTAATTAGAGCCCAACCTGTCAAGCAGGGAGGACAATACCAGAAGTACCAATGTACCAGGCACCTCCAGGGTATGGGAACAGATGGACAATGAGCTGATGACCTGGGCATCAAGATGAGTGACAATACACTGCTTCCCGGAAGACATTAGAAATGTGGCCAAATGATACTGGCAGAAGAGAGGAATCCCTTTAAGAGTCTGCATGAGGCCTTCAGTATTATGAGGAGTGAGATTTGGAGCTGGTCTTGGCAGAACCTGAAGTCATGGTCATGAAAATTAAAAACAAGATGTATAAAGCTCTGATGCAAAGACTACAGAAACCAGCAGCAGTAACACCCCTGCTGTGAGATGCATCAAGAAGAACCACAGAATCATAGAATGGTTTTGGTTGGAAAAGATCATTAAGATCATAAAGTCCAAGAATTGTCCCAGCACTGCCAGGGCATCACTAACCCATGTTCCTCAGCACCACATCTCCACAGCTTAGAAACCCCTCTAGGGATGAGGACTTCACCACTGCCAGGCCTGGACAACCCTTTCAGAGAAGAAATTGTTTCTCAGGTCCAACCTAAACCTGATCTGGTGCAACTTGTGGCCCTTTCCTCTTGTCCTATTACTTGATTATCTGCTGGAGTCCAAGTCCCTCAGCATCACATCTCCATGGCTTGGAAACCCCTCCAGGGATCACAGGGACTCCAACCCTGCCTTGGGCAGCCTGGGCCAGGCCTGGACAACCCTGGAGGGGGTTCAAGAAATTGTTCCTCAGATCCAACCTAAACCTTCCCTGGGGAACCTTGAGGCTGATTCCTCTTGTCCCACCACTTGGGGATACAAGATCTCACTCCCCACCTCACCCCAACCTCCTGAATTTCAGGGAGTTGTGGAGAGCCAGAAGGTCTCCCCTGAGCCTCCTCTTCTCCAGGATGAACAGGCCCAGCTCCCTCAGCTGCTCCTCCCCAGACTCCTGCTCCAGACCCTTCCCCAGCTCTGCTGCTCTGCTTTGAACCAAGAACATATAGAGAAACCCAATGACTCATCACCACAGTCCTCAGGTGAGGCAACCCCTGAGCTACCACCACTGGGCTCCAGTCTGCAGACCTCAGCACCAGAAACAGAAACCAGTTCTGACAACCCAGAAACCAGAAAGTAGCTGCTCACAGCCCTTGTCTGGATCTGATTTAATTTGTAGGCATTTAATTACAGTTGTAAGAACCACACCTGACCTCCAACTGACCTCACAGCCTAAGGCCACAGTATCGAAGAGCTGAGTCAGAAGCAAAAGGGATCAGCAATACATTGGGAAATTGCATTTGGATCTGAAATTAAGAATCTTACTTTAAAAATATGTAAAAAAATATCAGTTATTAACAATAAAACAAGCTTTGTCTATGTAGCTTTTTTAACCTTCTAAAAGCGTGACAAAATTAGCAGAGAGCAAGAGTATGTGTGTCTGCTGGAAAAGGTTTATGGGTAATTACAAACCCTCCAATCAGTTTCGCTCTTATCAGTAGAATATTGGGGGGGAAAAAAACCCCAAACACACATTTAAAATACACTTGGTCTTTCTCGAGTCTTTTTACTCCTCTCTGCCTTTGTTCACTTTGCTTAGGAAAATGAGCTGGTATTAATTGCGCTTTGTTCACCACCATCGTGAACAGCAAAATATCAGACAGTGAGGCCTAATCACAGGAATTCACTCAATTGTGGTTTTTTTTAAAAAAAAAAACCCAAAACCTCCAAACAATTACAGCTCCACGTTCAGAAAAGCAGTAAAACGAGAGCAATCGACATGAAAAGGCAGGAAGGAGGCTGGTGTATGGGGAATGTGATAAAAATAAACGACAATCACAGAAGGAGAAGCGGAAATCTAGGTTACTTAACGGGAATCAGGCTCCTCTAAACATATTGTTGGCCACAAGTGAAGTTCGGAGACGTCGTGGGCTCGTGCGGAGCGGGTAACCCAGGTCTTGGCATGTGGCAGAAGTGTCATGTAAGGAGCTGGAGAAGGAAGAAAGCTGCGACTTGAGCCTTCTCAGCTCTTTCATAGAATCATAGAAATGTTTTAGTTGGAAGCGACCTTTAAGATCATGGAGTCCAACCATTCCCCAGCACTGCCAGGGCACCACTAACCCATGTCCCTCAGCACCACAGCTCCACAGCTTGGAAACCCCTCTGGGGATGGGGACTTCAGCCCTGCCCTGGGCAGCCTGGGTCAGGCCTGCACAACCCTGGAGGGGGTTCAAGAAATTGTTCCTCAGCTTCAACCTAAACCTCCCCTGAGGCAACTTGAGGCCAATTCCTCTTTTCCTGTGGCTTGCCTCTTGGGAGCAGAGCCCAACCCCGCCGGCTACAACCTCCTTTGGGTTGCAGCTGTAGGCTGTAGGTTCTAATTTCAGTCTGTCTACAATGGGAGAAGTATCAGGTTATTTGCAAAGATTTGCAACGACTTCTGATTTAATTGCAGGAAGCTCAAAGACAAAATTTGCTCTTGCGCATATGCATGAAAGCAATTGGTCTGCCCCCTCCTTAGATAAAGACATGGATGGCAGAGATGGTGAGAACCACAACCACGGGTCAACTGATTTGTCACGTCGGGGGCCCTCTCCCTGTGCCACTTGCTGAGCGCAAACATGGAAGGGGCTCACTTTAATTAATACCAGCTCTCAGCAGACCACTGGAGGCAGTGGCACTTGTTTTCAGGTCATCTGGCCCTAATAGGCTCACACTGGGAGGTGATTTGCTGCTAACTGACGGCCAACGCAACCAACCTCAGGGCTGGTTCTATATTATTTGTCATCACCGTTTAAAAGTAAAATGCTTGAGGAGACTGCTGGTTATTAATCCAGATATTTACAATATCAAAACCACTCCCAGCTCTGCAGGATTTTCTCCAGGCTGCTCTTCATTTGGAAGACAACATGCAAGAAATGCTGCTATGGATTATCAGGACACAAGCCGTTCATGAAAGCTGCTGCCCTTCCCTGCTCCCCTAACAACACTGACGGTTCTAAGGAAAGCATCTGCCTCCTCATAATAACATTCTGACCCCCAGGGCACCGCCGCTACAAATCTATCGCAATTACAGAGCTCACGGTGCTCTTCACACAGGCTACGAGCATCCCAGTGGAAGCCCAGTCTGGTGGGGCCATCGTGGCACTTACATAAGAAAACAGCAACAGCCTCTTGGCATCCACACCACTGACAGAAGATTTGATCCTGCACAAGCTTGAAATGTTCTAAGTAAAGAATATTGTAGCATCATCTTTTTTCATGATGCCTTGGAAGCTCTCCCATGATGAAGAGCCAAGGTGTGCAAGATAACCAGCTGCTAGGGCTACTGCACCTGCAAGTTATACAATCATAGAATTACAGCTGGGAAGGGACTTTTCAAGGTCATCTAGTTCAACCCCTCTGCAGGGAGAAGGGACATCTGCAACTACAGCAGGTTGCTCAGAGCCCCAGCCAACCTCCCCTGGAATGGGGCAGCGATCACCTCTCTGGGTAACCTAGGCCAGGGTCTCAACACCCTCAGCATCAAAAATTTCTCCCTTCTCTCTCTGGTCTAAATCTCCCTCTTTTAGTTTCAAATCACCTCCCTTTGTCCTATCCCAACAGGCCCTGCTCAAAAGTCTCTCCTCATCTTTCTGACAGTCCCTTGCAGTGCTGAAAGGCCCCCAGAAGGTCTCCCCAGAGCCTTCTCTTCTCCAGGCTGAACAAGCCCAACTCTCCCAGCCTGGCCTCCCAGCAGAGGGTTCCAGCCCTCCCAGCATTGTTGGGGCTCCTCTGACTCTGCTCCAACAGCTCCCTGTCTCTCCTGTGCTGAGTCAGCTGCCTGAGAACACAGAGAAGGGTTTTGTGCAGACCTTCTGCTGTCCACTGTGGACATGATGTGCCCAAAGAACTCACTGCCAGTTCCCAGTCAGGAGCTCCTGCCTCTATGGTTCTCCCACCAATCCCGAGCCTGCTATAGACAATCATTTTCCCTTGTAAAGAAATCTAAACCAGCCTGTAGGTGAACTGGAGAACCTGTGTACCAACGGCGTGGTGAGCAGGCCGAGCACTGACCTCCTCCCACAGCACAATCTGCCTCCAGACAAAAAAAAGCCTGGAAAGTGATGTTTGTGGCTTGAGAAAAAAAGAAAAAAGCCTTGATCAAAGGAAAAAAATACAAATCGTCACGAGGTCTTCAAAGAAAAGGTACAACCAGATGCTTCAGAGTCTTCTTTGTGAACCCAATGTAAGAAACAACTTCCAACAACCTGCTCCTCAAAAATGTACCTGCCTCTTTGGGAATTTGCTGCCCCTGCTGACAACGGCAACTCGTGCCTCTGGGGAATTGGAGTTATTAAAACCCCCTGACTGCACCATGGGATGATGACATGAGCAACATTAAAAGCTCCTCTCTTACAGACAACTTCAGCTGTGACTCCCACACTGTTTCTGGCTCGACACCTCAGAGGTGTCTTTTGGGGCACCATCAATTCAAGGTGCTGACCCACCAGGAGAAGCCATTTGTGGAGACAAGACTACCTGTGGTCGGCATGTCCCATGACCACTCTACAGCCTCTTTTAACGTGGACTAGACTAATCCATCACCAATTAATGAACGTGGCGTTAGAAGTCGCCTTCTGTGGAAAAGTTTGGGCACGTACAAGCTGAAGCACCTCAGGGAGTGAGTATTTTTTTGGTTACGTAGACCAAATTCTGTCAACGAGAAAACAAATGTGCTTGGCAATTCAAAGGAACATCTCAAAAGCGCTACTGCAAAGGAGCAGCTACTTCGGAGTGAAATGTATAGAGAGATAAAAGCGTTACCCACTGCTATTGAGACAGCACTTATGACAGCTCCCAAGTAGCCCTGGATGAACTTGGATGTTGGAGAAGGCTTTGGAAAGAAAAAAGAAAACATATTTTCAATAAACAAACTTCTGGTTATGAAAAACACAACTACGTTTTTTTTAAATATTTTTTTTTCTTTCCCCCCTTTTTTTTTTTCGGTTGGGTTTGTTTTCGCTTCAGTTGTTTGAAACCAGAGACAGGTTTCATTTTGTCATATTGTTCTGTGACACGCGGTCTGTCATCTAGCAGCAGCAAAAGCGAGGAAAACTGTAGCCTCGCGAGCAAGGTCAAAGTGAATGGAAAATTAATTGGCATCAGAAATTTATAAGAGCAGCTTAAACGAAGTTGTGTGAATGAAATTCAGCAAATGGAATGAAATTAGCAGCCTTAACCCACTAGAGATGAACCCCAAACTCTCCACATTCAAATGTTTGCCTTTGAAATGTTATCTCAAGGAGCTGGATAGTTTCCAGCTCAGCTTTTCCCATCTAGAGCTTCCCACATTCCAGCATGGGATGAACGAAGGCCAAAGTGATGGAGGAGAGCAGGAAAAGCCCCACCACTTCCCAAAACCGCTGCTGGGAGCGCATCTAAAGCCCTTGGGAGACGGCAGTGGGATGGTGGAGCCACCTTCCACTTCCCAAAAACCCGACGCTGTTTTGCTTTCGGCTCCTTCCCATATCAAATGAGCTCATTTCATACCAGTCAGGGCTGGTTCGGCTCAAAGGCACTGAGAGTCACTTGGGTGCCTCGAGCAATTTTGAGATCCTTGCGCCGTTTACAGCCGAGGTTGAAAACGAACTCTTCACAGGAAGCCAGTCAGAGCTATCCCTCCCGGTGCCGGCTCCCAAGTTTCGATTAACAGCGGAGAGACAGGACTTCTGTTTCGGTGTCAAAACAGACCTAACGCACCACACGCGCCACATATGTTGGGTCTCCTCACCTTTGTCGCGTTGCGGTTTGCATAGTTGACGCAGGCATTGTGGCTCTGATTCAACCACTGTGGAGGAAAGGAGAAGAGACAGGCGTAAAGGATGACTTCGCAAAAAAAAAAAAAAAAGAAAGAGTATCTATAAACAGGGGAGAGCAGCGGGAAATCTCATAGAATTGTTTTGGTTGGAAAAGACCTTGAAGATCATTGAGTCCAACCGTTAACTTGGCACTGCCAGGGCACCGCTAAACCGTGTCCCTCAGCACCACATCTCCATGGTTTGGAAACCCCTCCAGGGGTGGGGACTCCACTCCCGCCCCGAAGCGATGTCTCCAGCCACTATCCCACTCCCAGCAGCTCAATCCACACAGCCACGACTCATCGCTAAAAGCACCGAACCCCAAGTTCCTGGCACATACCAATGCATTCTGGATTCTACAGCCTTTCTACCACACCAGGCAGATCCCATTCTGCTCTGGTATTTCTTAGTTGCGAAATTCTCTACCATCCCTCACGCTGCAGACAATAAAAAGACATTCACCACTAAAAATATGTCTGAATATAACTTGTTCTTTCATTCCACTTAGCACTGAAATGACACTGAAGTGGCATGTTTACTATGGATATAACTCCTTCATGTGCACACTTCCTCCTCACTCCCTTAATTCCCAGAATTTTAATGGGAAACAACACTGAAGTTCCCTCCTATACACTGAAATTCTGGACCACAGAGTCTCCCCTGGACCCCAGTCCAGCACACACATTGCCCTTCCAAAGAGAACTCTCCAAGGAAGATTCCAACTGCTTATCAGGGGGTCTTCAAAACAGCAGATGTGTGAGCTCATGGACCTACATTTTGATAGGCATACAACCATTTACACAAAATTGGTCCAAAAAGCTGGTCTTGAGATCCTGGACTATTTGGCATCTCCCTTGGAATGGTGTAAATCACCAGGTGCTGGAAAATGGAGCTAATAGTTTGCTTACAGCCCATTCCAGATCTACCAAACCTTTCCCTGATTATATCCAACCACATCATAGAATCATAGAATGGTTTTAGTTGGAAGAGACCTTGAAGATCATGGAGTCCCAGCGTTGTATCAGCACTGCCAGGGCACCACTAACCCATGTCCCTCAGCACCACAGCTCCACACCTTGGAAACCCCTCCAGGGATCATGGGGACTCCAGTCCTGCCCTGGGCAGCCTGGGCCAGGCCTGGACAACCTTGAAGGGGAAGAAATTGTTCCTCAGCTCCAACCTGAACTACCCCTGGGGCAACTTGAGTCTGGTTCCTCTTGCCTTGTCACTTGCTCTTTGGGAGATGTAAATCACTTCCCCATTAACTACAACACTGCCACTGCAGAATAGCCACAAGAATCAGTTTGTCCTCTAGACCAAATTCAACTGCTCCTTTCCCTTCCCTCACGTTCTGCACCCATTCAGAGGAGCATTACCTGCCAAAACACAGTGGATGCCAGCGTCTGGTTGGGCAAGAGAAGACCGACAACCTGAAAGAGAAGAGATTTTTGTCATTTATAGAATCATAGAATAGAATCTTGGAATTGTTGAGAAAAGTTGTTGAGAAAAGACCTCCAAGATCATCAAGTCTAACCTTCTACTAGCAAACACATCGTGGGTTTGCTCTCGATGCTCTTCTAGGCATGCAACTAGCAAGCTTCTTTCTAATGGCTTGAAGAAATTATCTTAATTTATGTTTTATTTTATTCTAGGTATTGAAATTCCCTTCAGACTGTAATTTCTCAATTTTCTACCAGTGAAAACGGGTAACATAGATGCCCGGGAAAGCTTTCAATCTGTAATTATTGCTTGCAACACACCTTGAAAAGAGTCTGGCAGCAAATAAGGTCTAAGGATTAGTTCATTAAAACAAAATCAACTCAGGTATTTCCGGAGGATAATGCAACAGTTGCACGAAGGCAAGAGTTCAAAGTTGTTTCTACTGGCAGTGAAGGGGGGTTTTCTTACTTGTCTTTGACACGTTCGCTGTTCCAAGCACAAGAAAGAAAGCCCATTTGAACATCTGAAGACAGGAGTACCACCTGGAAGCACATGTGCTCCTGTTTGGGAGCCCAAATTTTTGTTTTAAGAGAATTGTTGATGTGTCTCAATTGTAGCTGCAAAAACTCCTGCTTGGGTTATGAGCTCCAGCTGAGGATCATCAGAGGCTTACGGCTGCCTCTCCCAGACAGGTTAAGGGAGGTTCTCCTCCCCCTCTACTCTGCCCTAAGGAGGCCACCTCTGCAGTGCTGTGTCCGGTTCTGGGCTCCCCAGTTCAAGAGAGACAAGGAAATATTGGAGAGAGTCCAGCAGAAGATGTTGAAGGGCCTGGGCCTGTGCCTGTGCCCAGGAAAGGCTGAGAGTCCTGGGGCTGTTCAGCTGGAGAAGAGCAGCCCCAGAGGGGAGCTGATCAATGCTGAGCAAGAGCTCAAGGGCCCCTGGGGGGCAAAAGGATGGGGTCAGACTCTGCTCAGTGGTGCCCAGTGACAGGACAAGGGACAACGGGCACCGACTGGAACCTGGAAGGTTCCTTCTGAGCAGGAGAAACTTCTTTCGTGGGAGGGTGTTGGAGCCTGGCCCAGGCTGCCCAGAGAGCTTGTGGAGTCTCCTTCTCTGGAGGGATTCCAAAGGCATCTGGACACTGCACTGCTGGGCCCCCTGCTGTGGGTGACCCTGCTGGAGCAGGGTGGGTGGCACCAGATGAGCTCCAGAGGTCTTTTCTAACCCCTATCATGCCGGCATTCTGTGATTCTGTATGTTGCCAACAAAGACCTGAGAGCACTGTCACGACTTCTCCCAGCCTTATTTCACGGCAATATTGCCTCTTAAAGCAGAAGAAGCTGAAGAAAAAGAAAGGGATGCAAAGCAAGGGGACTCCCAACGATAAACTCAACAAATATGGACAGGATGATGAGTTGTTGGGCAAGAAACAAGTAAGATGAGACACTTCCTAATGCCATTGTCCTTTTCTCCCCTCCTGAGCTTTACATGTCTGACAGTTTCTGAAGAAGAGGGGCTTCTTGTCGCAAAACCACATTCCTATCTTTGGTAAAAGTTTAAAGACTGAATTGTTCCTTTAAATTCCAAATATATTTATATTCAAGGACATTCATGTGAACTGAAACATCTCTGAGGCACCCAGGCAAGGCGGCTGTGAGTTCATTCCCACACTCAGACCATTTTCTGCACCATTTTCTTGAAGTCTATCCCTAGAAAAGCTGAGAAGAAAAGAAAACTTCCCTATTAGAGCACGAAGAGCCCTTAGCAAGCTGTCTCCACACATCTGCAGCGGCATCAGTTGAAGAGGAGGCAACTTCTATGCATTAAGGACAGAAGAGAGAAATAACAACAAAACAAAAGGGTAACAGGGTTGGGAGGCCTGATTTCATTGACATCTTCTTCCCTTTCTCCTCCGCCTCCTCCTCCTCCAGCTTTTCCTCCTACAGCCTTCCGTGAAGTTCCAGCGACTTTGTGGGCTGGCTGAGCGCCAGCCTCTGCGAGTTAACACTAATTTACCATGGATCTCGCCGTTAATTACTCCGCTGCCGGTCTTTCGCCAAACGAATTCAACAGGCGACGGAACCTCCCAACCCCACAGACCGACTTAAGGCGCCTGAAGCCGGTGAGATAATGAGGCTCTGGAGGAGAGGGAAGACTTCAGGCAGCTACTTCACGTTGTCAGCTGAAGCTGAGCTGCCGAAGTGATGGGGAGAGAGAGGAAAATAAATAAATAAAAAAAAAGAGCACCCAAAATCTGTATGACTGAAAGAGGCACGTTTAAATGCAAACTCTCCATATGTGCAAGAGTCTGTCAAGAAATGTACAGTTTCACTTTTAATTACTGTCAGGGGAAAAAATAACTAAGAAGGAAAACAAAATAAAAAAAAAAAAAAAAAAAAAGCTTCTAAACACCAGAGAAGAACCAGCTACAAAATTTAATTGTCCGTCAGGTGTGAAAGGCCCTCGGTAGCTCCAAAGTTGGGGTGAAAGCAGCCGCTTGGATATCAGTCGGCTCTGAGCAGCCTGGCAGCACGTTTGCTTTACGAGCTCTGCTTTCCTGAGCCCCCAGTCCTGCCCCGTGTGTCAGCCAGAGTCATCTGCAGCCCCCTGTTAACACTTGGGTCTTCTACAGGTGCTTCAAAACCTCAACGTGACCCCACCATCTTTCAATAGAATCAGAATCATAGAATCACTTAGATTGGAAAAGAACCTTAAGAACACCAAGTCCAAGTGGCCTGGAAACCCCTCCCGGGATGCGAGCTCCACCCCTGCCCTGGGCAGCCTGGGCCAGGCCTGGACAACCCTGGAGGGGAAGAAATTGTTCCTCAGATCCAACCTAAACCTCCCCTGGGGAAACTTAAGGCTGGTGCCTCTTGTCCTGTTGCATGTTCCCTGGGAGCAGAGCCCAACCCCGCCTGGCTCCAAACTCCTGTCAGGGAGTTGTGGAGAGCCAGAAGGTCTCCCTTGAGCCTCCTTTTCTCCAGGATGAACAGGCCCAGCTCCCTCAGCCACTCCTCACCACACTCCTACTCCAGACCCTGCCCCAGCTCCGCTGCCCTTCTCTGGCCATGCTCCAGCCCCTCAAAGTCCTTCTGGGAGGGAGGGGCCCAAAACTGACCCCAGGATTGAGGGCCCAGCCCAGGAGGATGATCCCTGCCCTGGCCCTGCTGGCCACCCCAGTGCTGACTCAGTCAGGATGCTGGTGGTTTCTTGGCCACCTGGGCACCCTCTGGCTCATCTCCATCTCGTCCCTGCTCTGCCACCACAACCGATCCTGGGGTCAATCACAAACCCAAGCACAGAAAGGATGGAGGTTAAACGGGAAAACAAACGATTGCAACTCAGGGAAAGAATAAACAGGATTTGGTGGTGTCAGGGGAGTAGCTGCGTCGGCCCGAAAAGAAACGATTATTTTCAGCAAGGCCTTAATCTCTTTCAACAATGAGCTGAACCTCACTGAATTATTTTGCATTGGCTATAGCCAGGGTGGGGGGGGAACCACCCAAGATGTGGTTGAAAAACCTGAAAACCACCCAGCCAGAGCCCACCGCAGGCACAGTGAGGCTCTCTTGAGGAAATCCCATCCCCCTATGCGAAATGCAAGCCTCAAACTGTTTTTATGCTAGAGCAGGCTGCCAATTTTGTCACTAAATTTCACAGATCGATTGGCATAAATGTTACATTTTAATTTTAACATTTGAAACGTTTGGGGATTTTTTTCCTCTTTTTTTTTTTTTTTTTTTAAATGACAAGAGGTTCCAGTTTATCCTTTAAGAGCTAGCGAAACTGGGCTCATCTGACAGCTCTCGGCTCCTCTGACAGCTCTGGATTTGGGCCGATTTCATTGTCAGTTTGATCGTTAACTCATTTTTGTTTAACCTTTTCTTTTAAAATGCCCCATACAAAGTCACCGCCAAACCTTCCCGGATAACAACAAATAGTAACAGCCGCAATGCTTTCTCCTCTCAGGTGTTACCAACCCCACCGTTGCCATTTGGGGATGGATCGTTACCTTTCAGAAAGGACTGCACCGTGCTCCACTGGGCTCAGGAAGACTGAATTTAGGAGATTTTGCTTTTTCAACCACTTTAAAGCATGTGATCTAATAAGCTGAGCCATAAGTTGGCGGCTGGCAGGTCCAACTGCCTACTGGCACCACCTTTTGGGAGCCAAACTGCATGCCTCAGTTTCCCCCTTGATAAACCGGGGTTAATTAACCATTCCTGTTAATTCCTGAAGACAAGCTGAGGTTTCAGCAGTAGGAAGACAGGCAAAATTCTCTCCCTTCTGGTTTTTGATCTCAAGAGCAGCCAAACACTTAAAATTTTTGCAACGCGAAGGCCAAACGAAACACGCCCTCAGCAAGACTTCCCACGGAATTAATCCAGATGAGCGTGCACGACGCTGGCCTCGCCGTGCCATCACTCGTCATGTTTGGGAAATGTCTGGTAAAATGTGCAAATGACAAGATCAAAAAAACAAAACAAAACCAAAAAAAATTTAACAAAAAGCATCCAAAAATAAAATCAGAGAGTTGCAGAAGTTGCATTTTGCAGGCAATGATTCTTGGTTCTTCCCTTTCCAGAGGGGAAAGAAAAAAGCTGAAGATGTTGCAGGTGGGCTGGGAAGTTGATGTTAAATTAAATAGATAGATAACCAGATGATGTTAAATTAAATAGATAAATAACCTTGATGGGGGAAGGTGGAAGCCCAGCATGAGCACGGGGAGGTAAAGGTGGAATTTGGTGAATTGTCCGCAAGGGCTAAAAAAATGCATCTCTTAGTACAGGCAACCAAAGCAGGGAGACATGGTAAAGTACTTACGATGGGTGTTCCAAAGGGAATGTAACCTATGAAAAAAAGAAAAAAAAGAGAATGTGAATTTTAAGATGTAGTTTTGGGGGAAAAAAAAATCAAAAAAAATCACATCTAAGACATCTACCAGTTTAGGGTAGAAGTTATACTGGCATGACAAGCTACACTGATGTCTACCAGCTCTGTCTCACCACGGGGACATCCGCGGACCTCCAGCTGAAGCACCAAGTGGCAACCAGAGCAGCCTCCTCATTGCTGCCCAGTCTCCTCTATTTGCTTTTCTTGGCTTGTGGTCAGAGAGTTTCCCTGAAACTCATAACATCTAGACCCTAAAGCTTACTCCAGTGACCCCAGTCTGTGCCCAGCAGGGGGTATGAGTGCTTCAGAGGGCATTGCGATGTTAAGCAGATGGTAAAAAAAATCAAATCAGCAGATGACAGGAGCTGCTTAGGTCCCAGGAGCTGCTCAGGTCCAGACCAGGAAGAGCTGGATGTTGCCGTGGTGGTGCTAATGGAGCTGACCCAGTGGCTTGATGCCACGGAACGGGGGAGATCCTGTCCCCCCACCTTCCCAGGCTCAGTCACACAAGCTGTTCCCTCCCTCGTGCCAGCTCTGGTTGCTCATCAGACCCTCCTACAACCTAGTCAGAAGAAAACTCCCCAGCTTTCTGTGCCCTTTCCCCTCTTGTTGAGCCTGGTCCCACCAGGATGTTGAAGATGCTCCTGAAGCCATCTAATGTGCTGAAGACCTTGTGCCAGTTCAGGACCAGGACCGTGGCACCAGAGGCGAGACCTCCCTCTCTCCCATCTGCTTGATCAACCTCTCCGCTAATGATTTTACATCCAGAGAAGCTCATTTATTTCTAGAGCATTAGAAAAAGGAATCGAGTGTAAGCTGAAGAAAGTCTGTTTGCATCATGGAGGAGAGAGGGACTATTTTAATCCAAGGTGTAAGTTAAAGCTCTCTCTAATAGAGATAAGCCTTTACCCCAAATCTCAGCAAGCACCATGAAAAAAAAAAAATCAAATGCTTCACATTTTTTTTCCCCCTGCTCAGTCTGCCAATTTTTGTGCTAATTATAATTCATCTCCATGACTTCCGCTAGAAGGTCTCCGAGCATTATACCAATATTACTGAATTAAGCCTCATGGATCCAATTTACATTTGGAAAGGGCAAAGACCCGAGAAGAAGGAAAATTTAAAAAAAATAAAATAAAAAAAATACAGAACCACGCAACCAAGCAGAGGGGCCTGGCTCTTCTCCCCTCCGCTTCACCCTTGACATCATCCTTCTTCAAAGAAGCGGAGAACAAAACACACCAACCCTGCTGTTTTTCCCCTGTGTCCAGTATTTAGGTGAAAATATTTTTTAAAAAAATATGGAAAAGGTCCTATTTATTTAACTAAGTCTTTTGGGAAAGGATCGAGGCTGCGCCGCAGAGGTGGCTGTGGGTCTGAGCATGGAAGAGGGGCGGCCCCAAATGACAATTTAATCATTAAGCCACGGACAAGGTGATTCTTCCTGGGCTTCCAATGCCATGGCCAACCAGGTACCATCGCATACGGAAAAACAGGGCTCGTCCCTTTCTCTTCCGGAAAGCCTCGTTGGGCATCAAGGTTTGCTGCTTACCGCAAAATTAAAATGCCCACTATAGCGATGGATACCTCAAAAATGCCATAAAAAAAACCACTAGCTGGACTTTAAAATAGATGAAGAAAAGGAAAATAAAAGCCTATAACTAGGCATTTTGGGTCTTAATTCTCCTCGATTGCAAGGGGCATTTGAATTACTTTCTGATCTTGGTCTCTATGTTTACAAGATGCAATTCAAAAAACAAGAAGAAAAAAAATAAATAACATTTTGTACAAATTCCCACTAAAATCAGTGATTGTCCAATCGGGATGGTACCGTACCTGACATTCGGAAAGGCATGAAGATGGTCTCATTTGTATCGGGGTGGATGATGGCCTGAAAAACAGTCAGCAAACAGAGTTAACCTGGAATATTGGAAGTGGCTCTTTCTTGGTACTATAATGTCCACAAAGCTCACCCTCCGCTGCACCTCAACCCCAGGGGGGAACATCTAGATGGAGGAGGGGAAAAAGGAAACCTATTTTCTGTCCCTGCCTCTTTTCAGCATCTCCATCAAGGTGCAGTTTAATGTCCTATCTGAAATTCTGCCTTACGAAAGCGAGGAAAAGCCCTGGCTGTGGCAGAGGGATTGGGAGGGCAAGAATCAGGGTGTAAATCACTTTTGATGGGTCACAGGAGACCTTTGTGAGGACTCGGGTGGTTTCGGCTTGAGAAACACTGTGAAGAAACGTATAAAGTTGCCTCAGGAAGCAACTGAGTTGTGATAGAAATGAGCAGATATGACCCAAATAAAATCTCCTCGTGTGCCACAGGATTTGGATTCACCAGATAATTCCAGCTCTCCGGGTAACGGCAGCTTCTTGGCCAACGCCGGCGGCTGCAGCCGCCCCAACCTCCAGGGAAATCCTAAATCTGTTTTACTGATAAAGGGAAAACTCCCTTAGCCCATTTTGACCAGATTTTAGAATGAGCCCAGGAGGTTGTACTGGATTTAACTGGCTGGGGATGAAAAACCAATCCCCGGGCAAGCTGGGACTGCAGAGGAGGAAGGTACGACACAGTCATAAGCCTTCCCAAAGAACTGTCAAACTATTTCCAAAAGCCTGGAGACAAGAAAGCTCTTGACTAGACAGGAAGGAGAAAATGAAGACATCAAAATATATAAATACAAAAAAAAAAAAATTTAAATATAAAAATCAAGCCTCTTTGGTGGCAACAGTGTTCTCTGCATTTACAGTTCTGTGGCAAGACAAAACAGCAACTGGCAAAGCCACTGATGGAGAAGAGCAGAAAAAGGAGGAAAAAAAGCAGCAATAGGAGAAAATAGTGATGGAATACATATTAAAAAAAAAAAATCATATTACCTGCTTTATTTTTTGAGCTCCCCACAGCTAGAAAAAGAAAAGAACAGGGCTTTAAAAAAAAATCAACAGTATCATTTCATATCAAACCCCAAATATTCAGCTTCTAGCTGCTGTAGCAAACGAACACCAGGGACTGCTTTAAAACAGACTCATTTTCCCCAGCCTTCCAGGAGGTCTTTCAAGAGCCTCTGCACACACCCTGAGTTATTGCCAATAACGCACTGGTTAGAAAGATTAACGCCGGGCAGGCTTCGTGCTTCCGCTCTAAGCTTTGCAAACCACGAATTCTCAATCCAGGGAATTCTGCTGCGCGTCGAAATCAAGGTAAATTTAGCCCAGGCTCTCCTTAGACAAGCTTCCCGCGGAAATCGAGGCTCGCTGGGGAACAAAGGTGGAGCAAACCCTGTGGGGAAATCCAACAAGTACCTCTCC
Organism: Baryphthengus martii; assembly: GCA_013396935.1. NCBI lineage: Eukaryota > Metazoa > Chordata > Aves > Coraciiformes > Momotidae > Baryphthengus > Baryphthengus martii. The sequence continues at coordinate 5,942 of VWZK01009006.1, read as the reverse complement.
AGATAAAACCTGGATTGGAAATAAGCCAGTCACTGGTTTTTGTCTGTTTTGGTTTTTTTTTCATAAGAAGAGGAAACGCACTGAAAAACGCTTGTGAAGAGAGAAAAAAAAAAATCTCATTTACAAGTTTCATCAGCACCTGCTGGAATTTACTGACTGAAATTCAGCTGATCAGGGTCAGGCAGCAAAGATCTACTAGCACCAGGGGAGAGAAACATCCTGCGTGAGGTGCAGGGAGGGCTCTCAAGTGGGTGCATAGTACCAAGAGGTGCTTGGGCAGATAAATAAACCCATCATTTAGCCCCATGCAAGGGCTTTTTTCCATGAATTGTGCCCAAATGCATATTATAATCTCAAAAAATATATATATATAATTCTAATTTTGATGTATATAATTCTAGAGGAGGGAAAACCAGGACTCCTGTAAAATACCCCAAGAGATCATTGCTTTCACTATTAAAAACTGTTCGATTCAGCTCAAGTGTGGCTTCAACTTTCAACTGGCTTGTGTTACACCTCTGCCTGACAGCCCCCAGCGTAGTCTGGTTTTGTTCTTCACTCCGGTACCCGAAGCTGCTAAATCCACCCTTTAACCTCTGCTAACAAGTAAAAATAACCAAAAAATACAACACATAAAACACACCTGAGCCAGGAGATGCCGTACCATTGGCAAGGGGCGTTTGCCAATCTTTTAACCACCCCTCGTGGCTCTTTTACATCTTTCCAATTTGTCAATATCCTCTTTGAATCGAGGACGCCAGGAACGAGACAAACGATTCCAACAACAGTTGTCCCGGTGCCAGGCTTAACCTGACGAGTTCTGCTCTTGCTGCTGAGAAATCTGAAGACAGCAACAGCTCTTTTTTTGCTTGGAGTGTTCCTGATTCCACACTGGGTTACCTGCCTGAGCGCTGGGCACAGATTTGGCCTCACAGGTCTCCACAATGAAGATTTCACCATTATTACGGTATGGATTAAGACCCATTCTGCCATCCTTCACCCCTAATTTAGTGCCTTCCCCAAATCTAAATGCATTTGAATGCTGTTGGAATAAGGTAATTATTACACATAACACAAATTCACCCACTGATACCAGCAAAGGTCAATCGAACGGGGCCCCAAGCATCCTGCCCTAGTTGAGGATGTCTGTGGAACTAGATGACCTTGAAAGGTCCCTTCCAACTCAAACCACTCTGTCATTCTAGCACTCGATTTCACTCCAGATTCAGCTCTCACTTCAGAGCTGAAGCGCCGTGAACTCTACTCCATGCACCTGCCCACCAGCTCGAGGGCTTCCATGGGGTGAAAACGGGAAGCCCTCGAGCTGTAGGTGACCACCCAAAGTGTCCCGGCAACCCATATCATTGAGTATCTCAAGAAGTGGAAGGAAACCAGAGGATTTTCCCTTCCAACTGCAAGCACCAAGACTCGTAAAAAAGGAAGAGGGATGGTTTCTGAGCCAGCACTATGGCTTTTTTGGTCAAATTATCTAATTTCATTAATTGATCCCAATATTTATGCCTTTTGCTGCTGCAGTGCAAATATTGTTAGAACATGCGATTTCATTACTTCTCCGAAAGAGACTTTACAAGATGCACCTGATGAGTCACCTAAAGATTCTGCCAGCTCATTTTCACTACTTTTTTTTTTTTTTCTTTTTTTTTAAATCCTCTAACTTATTTTCTGTCTCCAGCATTTTCCAAGCTCTCCAGTACTCCGACAACTCTCGCCAGCTGGGGGGGCTGGTTTTGGAGAGCGAGGCTTTATTTTTCCTGGGGATTTCAGTCACGCTCTCTACAGCCACCTTTAAGAAGCAGCCAGGTTCGGACCTCATTGACATCAGCGTGAAACCAGAGCATCTTCACTGCAGCACATGGGATGACTCCAGGGGCACGTTCAATTTACGGTTAGTTAGGTCCATCATCTCTAAAAAAAGTCAGCCTGTGTTGGAGGGGTCTCCTGCAGGAGATGATCTCCCTTGACTTCAGCTTTGCTTTATATTCCTGGCTCAAAGCTACACAGGGGGGTTGCCATCATTCAAATTTGGATGCAAGAACCAAACCTGTTCACACCTGGGTTTAAACCAAAGAATTCCAGAGGGTGAGGAGGCAGGAGTGTCGAAACACTGTTAAAATATTCCATTATCCACCCTGCAACCTCAGAAGGCATCACTGGACAAGGTTCTCCAGCCTGTGGTCATTGCTACCTTCTACCAGGACAGGTCAGGAGATGTTCTTCACGGTTATGGAGGAATTGGACCCAGGACCATTGGCAATCTCATCTCATAGATGAGATTTTCATCTCTCCTTCACAGGATTCTGGTTTTCCTACGATTTTTTGAGGAAGAGACACTCATCACTTTGCTCACCCTACAGCAAATAGCTTTAAAACCCGGACGTGAGGAACTGAATGGAGAAATATGGCATCCTTATAAGATTTATGGAGGAGTATCAAAGGTCGCCATGACCCAAAGAGAACAAAAGCTCAGGTAAGGAGCCAGAGAATGAAATAAATCCTCGGGAACAGATACGATCTTTGTGTGACAGGACATTCACTAGCACTCCTTATCGAGCAGCAGAATCGTGGCTTAAGAGACAGTTTTCAAAAGGAAATATTTATATAAAAACTCGATCCAGCCCAAATCTATTTGTTAACAGCTACCACTATAAAACCAGTACAAAGGGAACCATTGATTCTTAAGAGATTAACCTTCCTCCTAGTAAATACAGTAAGATTAGGTTGGGTTGTAGGAACAATCAACTTCTTCCCCTCCAGGGTTGTCCAGGCCTGGCCCAGGCTGCCCAGGGCAGGGGTGGAGTCCCCATCCCTGGAGGGGTTTCCAGGCTGTGGAGATGTGGTGCTGAGGGACAGGGGTTAGTGGTGCCCTGGCAGTGCTGGGGAAACCGTTGTATTCCATGATCTTAAAGGTCTTTTCCAACCAAAACAATTCTATAATTCCATGATTTTAAGGTTTCATGGTCCCGGACACAAAAACGGGATTTTTTTTTTTTCACCTCTCTGCACAAAGTTTCACCAAGATTAGAAAACGGTGTTTACAAATTGTGCACCCTTCTCTACAGGTGGCTCCAATGCTGCTGAAAGAAGAGGCCAGTTCCACCCTACGCAAGTGCAGTTGGCTGGATCCAGACCACCTACGAGAGCGCTGAAGTTGGCCTGAAGGTGTGTAAGGTCATAGACAGATTAACACCACCTACTCTTGTGTTGCCAGGGACCACCTCCCTACAGTCAACGGAGACACAGAGGCAGATTTGATGTCAAGAAACTGTAGTAGATGCTCCAACGCTTCCCAACAGGCCCTCCTTAGAAGTCTCTCCCATCTTTCTGACAGGTCCCTTGAAGTCCTGAAAGGCCCCCAGAAGGTCTCTGCGGAGCCTTCTCTTCTCCAAGCTGAACAAGCCCAACTCTCCCAGCCTGGCCTCCCAGCAGAGGGTTCCAGCCCTCCCAGCACTGTTGGGGCTCCTCTGGCCCCACTCCAACAGGTCCCTGTCTCTCCTGTGCTGAGGATCATGGAACCCAACAGTTTGGGTTGGAAAAGACCTTAAAGATCAACCTCACTCACAACAGTTTGCAAAATTCCCCTAATAAAGACAAAGATGAAATCCTCAGAAGAATGACTAGTTTCAGTAAATCTATTTCATCTGTCCAGTCAAGTGGAGGCAGAGCTCCATCTTAAAATCTGCATGTCCCCTTCTCACTCATCCAGGAGGTTCTCATCCTTTCATAAGACCCTGCCTGCACCCACCAAACCTTGATTTTAATAAAGTAACAGCCCAGAGTTTGCACCCTATCAGAAACTGCTGGTAGTTTCACACTCTGGGAGCTGCAAGGTTAATTAAAGCAAAGCTTGGATTATCTGTCCCACACTGAATTCCAAATACTGGGTGTTGGGAGCCGAACATGTGATGCAGCAAAGCTCCTTCTGAAGAAGAGGAGAAAGCTGCTTTCACGTCTGTGACCATTCAGAGGAACAGCCTCCAAAACCAGATGCACTTTTCAATAACCCCTGATTGTATAAATGATACAAAACCAGAGGAAGAAAAAGAAAAATAAGAAAAAAATAAAAAACTTTCTCAAGGGGTATAACTTACTGTGCCTGGAAAGTTCCCTGAGGGACACCTGAGAGTAGCAACGGGGACCTGACATCACATGAGAGTCAAGGGATAGTGATGACCCTGAACAAGATTTAACTTCATTCTAGATCCTTAACCGGCCCTTGAATGGCCAGGGTAAGACACTTGGAATGGTTCCAGGGATGGGGCAGAGACCACCTCTCGGGGCAATCTGGGACAGGGCCTCACTCTCAGCGCCAGTAATTTCTCCCTTTTCTCTGGTATAAATCTCCCTCTTGTAGTTTCAAACCATCCCCCCTCGTCCTGTCCCAACAGGCCCTGCTCAAAAGTCCCTCCCCATCTTTCTCTGACAAGCCCCTTGAAGCCCTGAAAGGCCCCCAGAAGGTCTCCCCGGAGCCTTCTCTTCTCCAGGCCAAACATATCATTACAAGGGTCAAAGCACAGCTTTGGAAACTGGGCTCACTAATCCAAACAGATTAGTTTCCGTTTATTTTAACCACATAGAACTTGCCAATCTAATCTAATTTGTAATCTACACGTGACTGTAGATCAACCCTCTTAATCCTCAAATGACGTGATGAAGCAAAGCCAGTTTGTAACTGAGGAAGAGCACCACTGGCGGCATTTAGCCTGGTTCAGAACCACAGAATGGTTTGGGTTGGAAGGGACCTTTCCAGGTCACCTAGCCCAGTTTCTTGAAGGTGCATTAACCTAGTAGGCTTTTGTCCAAGCTTCCTTAGTGTCTTTTAGCTTCTGACAGTCTGGAAATGCTGCCTAAAACGTCCAACCCATCTTAAACCATCTCAACACCACAGAGAGTACTGAGATTGCAGAAGAGACAAGGTCTCCAATCCAATGACCAACCTACTTTCTCGCCAAGAAAAACGAAGCAGCAGGACGACCGATATAGTCGCATTTTATCGTATCCTGAGAGAGACCAGAGGGAGGAGAAAAAAAAAAAAGTACAGTTTACTGCAAATGGACCTCTTCGCTCTTCATCAACACTGCTAAGAAAAGCTATTATTCTCCAAAAGGGCTGCTGTTTAGACTCTGATAGATCTGTCGTTCTCTGCTGTGTCTGGGACAGCATGAGCGGCTCTTCCCGCTGCTAACATGATTGAAGGGAGGACACAGCGATAAATCGGCCGCCCATTAAAGCCACTGAGCCTCTTTGCACTTCACTGATACTAATGGGGAAGAAATGAAACAGTTTTGAAACAGCCAAGTTGCCAAAAGTGCATTTGGAGAGGCTGAGGAGTGAGAAGTCTCAACTGACGTGCCACGGCTCGTGCTCCGCCAACGCTCGCAGGAAGGGGCTGCCTGGAAAATAGTAAATGTCTGGCTCCAAGGGACAACTTCAAAAAGCTGCTTTTTTTTTTCTTCCCTCTCAATATAGATCATTTCATTTAGGTTTATTTTGAATTTTATTTCTTTTCTTTCCTTCCCTCTAACTACCTATTTATGCTGAAGGGGTGAAGCTTTCAGGGTGGAGTTTCTAAGGGCACAAAATGGTGCAATGGAGCTGCTATTTTGTTATTCAAAAATCAAATCTTAACACATAGGGATAAGTAAATACAGTCAAATGAAGAGACAAATTTCCAGCAGTAAATCTACGGACCTGTGTTGGACTTTATCACATCCTGAGGTCCCCTTCAGTCTGAATTAGCCTACAAGCCTACAAAGAAGATCTGGATAGATCTATAATCTAGAACATCTGGTCTCAGAGTTACAAGGATTTAGTCAGCAAAAGATCACGGATCAAGATGTTTAGTCTTTGTCTTAGGGAGCCTGAACTAGTTACACAGAATCATCCACAATGCTGGGAGTTGGAAAGGATGTCTGGAGATCATC